>VZSF01004942.1:113717-459104 GCA_013398295.1 Chionis minor
CGGGGCAGGCAGAAAGATGCAGGTCTGGATGTAGTGGTCTAATTTTAGGCTGCCAGAATTAAGACCAGAACAGTTACAATCATTGAACACTGCCAGCTGAAACTGCTTCACTTAGCGAGTCTTTCAATTAATGCTGTAGTTTTCTTCACAGATTAAAAAAATAAATAAAACTCAGTCTAGTTCTTTCTCATAGTTCAAACAAGAATCAGCACTATTTTAAGTTAAAAAAAAAAAAGTATGTTCTGAATTTCTAGCAGCAATGAGCAACCACCGAAAGGCTTAAACTTACTGTTTTCCAAATACCATTTGTTTCTGCTTGGATTGCAAAAACATTGAGAACAAACAAAACAAGATCAAAGATAGCGTCCACATTGCAGAAAATCTTGAAATAGCAACAGAAACAAGAAACAAAAGTCAAACAATAGAAAGCAACAAGGAGATAACTTGGAACAAGTCTACAAATGAGGCTTTTTGTGTATCAAACATCTTGCTTCTGGTTTTCCTCCCAGGAACATTATTCCAGCCCATGCTGAAATGAGCCTGGATTCAAGAGCAGCTCACATCAGGTGCATTGAAAAATCCAGAGGAGAGGGGAAAAAAAAAAAGAAAATGGTTTTGATAGCATTATCATCAGGAGTCTTATAGCTATAAACATACCGCTTTATTCATTTTTATATCAGAATTTAATTCAGTTGTTACCATTCAGGAGAACATGCTGTGAAATTAACTCCCTTCCCTTCTCCCTGCCCCAGTTTACTAGTGATCTCTGCAGGCCCGCAGCACAAACAGGTTGTTTTAGAAAGTTTTGCAGAGAATTAAAAAGGTAGCTCAGTTACTGTTCAGCTGGCAAGTTTCCAAAGGAGATGCCGCGTTGCGGTACCAGGGCTGAGGGTGGAACAAACTCTGCCTGCGCCGGCTGGAGGGAGCCCCTGTTTCCACAGACTTGGATGGCAGGTCACCACATCCTGGCACTCTCCCACCTGTTTCAGGGTACAGTTTACAACCAGCTGTTAGAATTCAAAATTAGGCCAATTAATTTAGATCCAGGTGAATGGGGGTGTATTCACACCAGCCCCAGCCCAAGCGTTAGAAATAGGAACTGGTGGGAGAGAGGAAGTAACAAAACAGCTTGGGTAGCCTTGTAAGTGTGGGGCAAACCTTTCACACAGGCGGGGAAAAAAAGGGCCAAAGTAGCTGTAAATACTTGGCTCAGAGAGAAGCTTCAGGCATAAGTTAGTCAGTCAGTAAAATTAAGTTACAGGTGACTCCAGCAAAGCAATTCAGGGTCTCTGCAGTATTGAGCCATAAGGTCCCCAGAAGGGAAGCTTTGCAGTCCAAACACTCTTCAGGTCCCACAGCCCAGCATCAGAGGAGCCGGGCTGAACAAAAGAAGAGGGAGAGCACACTGATTTCATTTCAGCTATGAAAGAAAATAGTGGTAGTGACTCACACAAATCCTTTTCCCTTGGAGCGAATAGTGTAAAGAATAAGCAGCACTTCAGTAGCTAGAGCCATGGGTCCGCTGATTAAGGCTGGTTTGTCAGTGCCCTGAAGCCCCATCAGCCCTTGATTGTGCTGATCACGTTACAGAGAGAGAGAGAACTGGGAACCTGTACCGCAGTGCAGTGGGAGACGCTCGGCAGCACAGCAGGCAAAGGGTTAAACACGTAGGCAAAGAGCACAGAAACTGAAACACTTTGTTCCAGGAGGCTGACACATGTCCCCTGGAAACCGCCCCTGTTCTGCAGCCAAACATTAAATGGTCACCTTTGTTCTTTTTTTTTTTTTTTTAGTTAGAGATGACAGAGAATTGACAGATGCTTAAAGTGATGTCTTCAAAGCGCTACTTAATTTTCTGTGTCTGAACAGTTTCATAGCCCACTTTTTAATTGCTGCGTCTGGTGGAGTTGAGAAGGTAGGTGAAAAATGCTAAGCTTTGAGACAGCGAAGTCTGTTCACTTCCTAGTGTTTTGCTATTTATTTCCACAGTGGAAGACCATAATTTATGGCCCTCCACCCTACCACGTGCATCCAGAATCATTTTTGTCAATATAGCACTCTTATGAGAACAGTCTCACCTTGCATTTTAAAATACTTCATTCACTGCTGTTTCATTAGACACCTTTAGAAGGCTGGGTACCTGAAATCTAGCCACAGTTGGGGCCTAATCCTGCCCCACAGAACAGTATGACAAACCCCTCAGATTCCGCTGGAAAATGCTTAAATCCGGGAGAACCTGGCCACTGATTTCTTGTATGCTGTATTACAGAATACAGGTAACAATTTGATTTTGCAGGGGCCAATGCAAATTGGCCTGGATGGACCTTCAAGACATTGCCAGCAGGAGGAAAAAGAGGAAACAAATTAATATTTTAAGAGAATGACTAACAATTGTCTTTCACAAAACGAAATGTAAATTTAAGTGCCTGAAAAAGGATGCAGGTTCTCCAAAGCACAGGAAGGATCTAGGAACACAAGTTCACAGCTCAGCTTTTAGTCTAAAGTGCACAGGGATTACCGACCTGGTAGACATGTTGAACTAGCTCTAAACTAGATACCCAGATATGCTTTGGGGACATGTTATGTCAGCAATTTCAGTGGCAACTTTTTCCACAGGTGATGACCACAGGCACTGTGTGCTGACTTACATTGTACTATGACAGCAGGATAAATAGGGGGCCTTTTCTTTCCCTTGTGTTCCCCCGAGAAGATGGATATTGCCTCCAAGTGAGCTGGTTTCAGCTATGTGCAGAAAATTCTATGTAGAACTCAGCATCCCAAACTGCTTTTTCACTGTCTCCAGGAATGGGGAAGAAGTATTCTCCCTATTCAAAACACTGAAAATCCAGCCTTTTGATTTTTGTATGTAAGACCACACATGTGCAAGTTCCCTACAAATGTATCTCATTCAAGTTCAGAAAAAGATATCTGGGGGTCAGGCTCAGAAAACAATTTATTGTTCTAAAGCAAGACTTAGGTGGAAGACAGATACGTTCCATCAAAATTGCATCTCTGGATAAACAAAGGACCCTGCTCAGCTCAGCTCTCCCTTGATTACCTGCACTATACCATGATATGTCAAGCTTGCACTTCATACAAACTAATGATCAGATAAAATAGTTCATCTTTTGAGGGAGCAGAATACCAGCATTTCCAGGCAAATATCATATTAGGACATAGGGTACCTCCTCCCTTTCTTCTATTTGGTCTCATAGATCTCTTCTCATTGAAACACCTCCCTAAAAGAGAACAACCACCACCCAAGGAGTTGAAAGAACTGGAGAGTTTCATTCTTAGCAAGACAGGTATCTTTCAGCTTTCTCAGACAGGGAAGAAAACCAAAAGAACATCTGTCACACCCTGAGAAAATACCCAAATTCTATGCGCAGGCAACAATGGCCAGCACTTAGCCCACATTTGTCACATTTTAAAAGAAAGAGGTACCTCTATACACGCATTTTCCTACCGTCTTCCTCTCAAGCAGTTCTTCATCCAGCATCTGATTTTATACAGGGCATATGAGTTGTGGCAATTTGAGTGCTATTCTGGCACACTGCAAAGTAAGTCTATACACACCTCACTTATAGTTGTGCATCCTCTGTGCCTATTACCTACAAAGAAAACTCCATAAGTAATAGCCCTTAACATTCTAATTTCCCTCTACTTTCTACAACCTTGCATTTTCAGTCTCCCCTCAGAGCTGGAGAAAGAACCCACATTCCTGTATTTCTCTTTCAAAGGTTAACTGCAAGGTAAAGCACAGCTGTAGTTCCACAGCACTGCAGGGGGGGAAACAACAGAAACAAATGAAAATAAGAGCTGGGAATAAGAGGAAATCCCTTAATCTAGTTTAGCTTGTTTCATCTTTTCTCCCGCTGCCCACAAAGAAAGCGATCACCTCGGGGGGAAAAAATAATAGTTCAATAATCCCAGTTTATTCCTGGGACATAGAATGAGTTCCTAAGCTATTTCTTGTCAACTGGGTGCCATTAGACCACTGCCAGCCAACATGTGACTAATTTAAGAAAATGCAGGTGCAGCAATCATCAGCCAGCAGGCACCAAGGCAAGATGGGCTCACTGCTCTAGAAAGACCCTGCAGAAAAAAAGTGGGCATTGTTGCAGGCAGCAAGATGGTGCAGAGAAACAGACTGCAAAAAGTTGACAGACACCTTTGTCGTACCTGGCCAGGTCCTGATCTCTTCCCTTCCTGTCACCTTTATTTCAAGGGCTGAATGTTTACTTGAACTAAAGTTATGACACAGAGACTATATTCTGGTCATTCAGCTTAATCCCTGACCCTGGGGCTTGAGGATTTTGTGTGCATATACGCATGTCACCCATCGAAAGCCAAGCTGACAATAACAATTCTTAAAAGTACAAGAGCCTCTCTTTCTGCAAAAGAAAATTGTGAAATCAATCCAAGTCTTCTTTCTTGAAATATTTAGACATATACATACCAGCCACTGAGATCTTGCTTTAGCGCTAGTGAACTGCTATGATAATGTAGGGATGACTCTTCCTTTACAGGTTTTAGGTAACAAGTTTCACCTGCTGATTTTTGCAGTATAGTTTCTCCCAGGACCTTTAATGTTGTTGCTGTTCTCTTACGTGACAGATGTTGCTCACCCTGCCACAACCCCTTGCAAAATATCTATTGCTTACGCTGCATCAGTAGCATATCCCAGCAAAGTATTTCCAGTGCTGATCCCAGTATTACCATTAAGAATCATGTTCTTCTACCACACAAAACCAGGATTCCTTTCATCCATCTTCTGATCCTTTGACTCATTGGTATTTGCGCTATTGATGTTTTTTCTGTAGCTTTGAGGGTAGAATCTCTTTTGTTACTGTTCTTAAAGCTAAGGTTGTTAGAATTATACAACTCCAGCATCAGGGGTTTTAAGAAAAATGTTATTGGGGTACTAAGAGACTCAGGATAAAAACTGCCTCCATCTTCTTTGTGTTTCCTCCAGTGCTACCATTGTGGTTTTTCTATTTGTAGTTAACTTACAGCCCTTGTCTTGGACTCTCCCTGCCAACTTGAAGCAAAACACCAAAATCATGAGGAAAAAGCCACCAGTGCAATGAAGAAGGTCTGATTATCTTGACAATAATAAATCTAACAAAGAATAAACTCTTATGATAATCTATGCCTATTGTAACAATTTTACATTCAATTACATTATATTCTCTGGGCAGTGGTAGGGACCCCTCAGCATTATTTAAGCATCATTATTTTAGCATTTCAATTGTTTGATTTCTCAAATACCTCCATGTGCAGAAAATCTGCATGTAGAGAAAGCCATATATGTATGTACACACATATCCACACTAGTTTATCAAACATCAATGTTATAAAACTTTTTAAAAGCACAGCAGAAGCCTGTCATTCAAATAGCTGGAAAAGACAGATTTTGATATTTCCCCTCTCACTAAATATGAATACATTACTTTGAGACAAAAATAATAATGCCTTTCTTGGTTCATGTTTTATGCAAAAATCAGTTTTGGTAGATGAGAGAGTTTTATCTAAGAAGTAGATTTAGTGAAATAACTAAATTCTCTTCCTAGCTTCTAGACTTAAATAACCTTGTGCGAATCACTTAACCTCTCCATATCTCCCTAAAAATACCAGAAGAAAAAAAAACACAACATCTACCTTTAGAGGATGTTCAGAAAGCCTCAGGTAGAAAGAATACATATATATTTATTTGAGGTTCAGCTTGAAGCCACTGATATTAACAGGGCACAGTCATGTGTAGGCTTTGAAAACAGCTGATATGCCTATTTATCAGTTGGCTATTTCCGTTACAGCTGTGCCTCAGTAATTAACCATGTGGCTGCTCTTCATATGCCATCCAGCAATGTTTTAAATCAAGCCAGAGGACTTTGCACTGAAGCAGATTAGGAGAGCCCATATTATAGCAGCTCTGCTTCAGGGACAATAGCAAGTAGGCAACAATCACGGCAGCCATTACTTAAGTTCTCATGGGGTTATGCCCTTTGATAAGGTACAAAATACGATACACTGGCAAGCAAACATTTTTCCTTTTTTCAATGTGAGTGTTCATGAATACTTAATAGGAAAGACTGTGCATCTCTTTTTACACCATTAAGCAAGGATTAATATTTTTTACGCATATTCATTTCCACTGGGAGAAAAAAACCTCAAAAAATTCTCTTCCATTAACATAAGCTTTTTCAGTATGTTTTCACACCATTTGGGATTTTATTTTTTTTTCCCCCAAAAGCACTCTGACTTTATAGCTGGCTTGACTGAAACAAACTCTTGCTGTGAGCTTTTTAACATAAGAAGCTGAGTATTTCTGAATACTTTCTATCCTGTGCACTTTACACCCACGTGTAAAGACAACACAATCGCTACAGTACAGCAGAATCCTTGCCCCCCACCCTGCTGTTGAACCCTGCTTATATGACCAAGCTTCTCTGTTCGTTAAAAAAGAAGCTGAACCTTTGCTGCCGTTGCTCATCCCCAGCTGACTTCTTGTCAGACTGCTGACGGTCTCTGCTCAGGACTGAACCTGACTATTCACTTCCACGGGAGCTCAATTCCGGTCTCCATTTTGGTGACTGAGTAGGAGGAGAAAGAGAAAATGGTGCAGTATGAAAGTAACAGAAATATTAAAAGGTATCCAGAGCAGGGAACACATTTGAGTTTTAAGACTGTACCGTATTTTGCAGAGTAAGGCTGGGAACCCCAAAAAAAGCGCACGCTCGTAATATCTGAAACAAAGAAGCTGTACAGGTAACGGTAAGACAAAGAATAAGCTTTCAGTGTCTTTTGCTTCTCTGTCAAAATGTACAAGTTACAATAGATAACATCAGCCTGAACTTTTATAAAGGATAACTGGTTTAATGACACTGATTTTTTTTAATCTTTCTGAAGAACAATATACACAATTACTTTCATGACTACAAAATACAGTATTACTTCCCTCCCCTACCACAATACATCAAAGTCAAGGGCAACATAAGACAAAAGTTCAACCCTCCTTAACCCTCTTGGTTTAGAGCTTCTAAAACTTATTGTTAACAGGTCCTGATGCTGACATTTTGGTATCAAATGAACATACAGAAAGATCACATTCTAAATATTTTCGCTTCAGTAGTCTGTTCATTTTTCCTCTTTCATGGTTTCCTGTTGGAGAGCAAAAAGCAGTTGCTGCCTCCTTCACAGAATGGGATGACTGTTGTGGTTTGGGCTGGGCTGCCACAAAATGAACGGCACATGCTCTCTTTTAACCTTTCTCCCCTCCTTTTCTGTGTTGACTCTTATCCCTTCTCGTAATGTTTTACACTGTAAGAGTAAAAAAATGCTCAACATGCTGGCCACGTGGTAGTTCTCTGAGGCAAGTGCTGCATTGGTTCTGTACCTGGTATACAACTCAAAGGCCAGCCTTTTCAGACAGCTTTCAATTCCAGGTGATTCTGGTTCTAAATAACTAGGATCCTGATTTGCCATCATGTCAAAGAAGTGCAAATCTACCCAAACTCAGTCACTGTAGGCGCGCACTGTCTCTGAAAAATCAGATAATCTTCTGTCAAGGTCACACACAACCCACAGTAGTAGAAATTAAAATGAGAGCACAGCCTCTTTGCATTTTTTCTCTTTTTTTAAGAAACTCCCCACTTTTACAAAAATATTTCATCTTAAGTATTTTTTTTTAAACTTCAGAGGCTTAAAATCCCTATTCTCCTCCCCTCTGTAGTCAGAGGTATAAAACCAGTGTTTTCCACTCACCAAGATTTCTCAAAACTACCTGCTAAACCTTCTTTCATGTTTAACAACAAGTAAAAGAGTTTCAGAGATTTAATGCAAGATTTCAGAGTTCCAGTGAGGGAAGAGGATGGAGTCATGGTATTTGACAGTACTCGTGTGTCCTACTAGTTGACAGTGACAGAATGCAGCACTGCCTGAGCCAGTAACAGGCCGCTACATCCTCCATAGGAGCAGCAGCACAGTAGACATCACAGAGTATGGCTGAGCAAGAACTGATTTGGCCAAACGGAAAGCATGCAGAAAAAAAATACTGTTTCACTTTTGGCATGTATGGTTTCTAGCAAGCAGGGGAAAGGTTATTGAGCGAAATGGAAAGCATCCACTTGCAGCGAAAGTAAAAAGTTACAACAGCTGTGAAAGGTTTGTTTGGTTTGGGGGTTATATGACTGTTTTGCTTATTGCTTTTCTCCACGCTTTACCTACATTAAGTCTTTTTAAAAAGCTAAAAGCTATTTTGAAACAAAAAGTTTAAGAGGACTTAAAAAAACCCCCACAAAACTAAAAGGAAAAGAAGTAATTCAGCTTTACAAAATGAATCATTTTAACATTTCTCCTCACCAAAACCATTTGCTCATTTTGACCTGATTTCATAAGTGATGTTTTTATGTCTCCCCACAATTCCAGTGCTGAGTGCATTTACCCTTTGTCAGACAAATTTTGCTGGGAGTCACACCTGGAGGTGAGAATGCCCACACACTCCAAGGACCTTTGTCGTAGCTTTGGAGGAAGTGAAGTTTCTATGGAAACAGAGGCAGAGTCCCAGCCCAGTTAGTCTCAGAAGCACCACGGGTACCCAGCCCTATCCAAACTCCAGCAGGTCTTGGTGCTGGCTGAGACGATACACTCCCTGTGTTCCCAGGCAGCTTTCTTGGGCCAGGAGTATCAATAGCTAGGGAGCTTTGCAAAGTTCAAGACTCAGACAGTGAGTTCAAGGTCAAGTCTAAAAAAGCCACCACCATGCAGACGCGTATCTTTGTCTCAAACTCAAGAGGAGCAGCTGGAAAGTCTTAAAAGAATAGGCACACAAAAAGATGGGCTCTCCTTAGTCTGCACAAATGTTCAACAGCTTAGCAAAAGCACTTTGGGTTAGGTTTTTTTGTTGTTATTCTTTTACTTTAGTGGGTTTCTGTCTGTTTGCTGGATTTGTTGATTTTTGTGCTTTGCGGTTTTTTTTTCCCCGAAACACACCAGCACTTTATCTGCTTTTCGTCCTCCATAGGACCTAATGGAGTCCACTCTGGCACAAAACTGGGCTTTCTGTTTCAAAATAAAAGCTTTTCTTCTGACTCTGACATGATTTTTTTTTTTCCTCCATGTCATGGCCAATCTTTGTCCAGATCCTCTGATGTATCCTTGGCAAAGTGCTCAGCTCTACAGGAGCCATGTGGCCTCTCCTGCACAGTAGCGGTTCTGCAACATAGCAGCAAGTTGGGCAAATGCACTAGATCTTACTCATTTCTGGTTTTACCAAAGGTTGACGGAGTGAGGAGCAAGAAAGAGACCGAGTCAAAGTGGAAACAATAGGAAGTGCTACGCCAGGTGTAGCTTAAGCAATAACTGAGTTAGAAAACAGCTTCCCCCATTTGCTTCTGACATGAAATACACCTCATCTCCAGTCTCCAGAGCTAAAAATCAGGGGTAAAAGGGAGAAGGGTGTTGAAAATTATCTGTCTCATCAGACCCAATTACTTTCGTGAACCCAGGGCCAAAAAAACCGAGAGCATTTAAATTGGCCACTAAACCCACAGAACTGTGACAGTTTGCACCCGTCAAAAATTTGGTCACAGATTGCTTCTGGTTTGCTGTATCTCTGCCTGCAGAGAAGCCTCTGCTGTGGTATGTGTGATGAATGCATATCATTGCAGGATGGGCAGAAATCCAGTCACTCAGCACTGGACAAGGCAGGGAGAAAAAGAACATTTTAATTTCTTTTATGCTTGTTGGCTTTGAAAATATTTGTATTGAAATAATTATTGTTTTATTTAATAATGCAGCTTCATAATTACAACTTTTAAAACAACGCATTTATTCTCCAGAGAATCAGAAAAACATGCATGTGAATCAAACTACATTTATAGAATATCCAGACACATTTCTGAAAAGGCAAGCAGAGGGAGATTTGTTGATTTTTTTTTCTTAAATGCTTTGCAGAGAAGCAGCAAAAATATCACATACTTTGTGTAACAATAATAATTAGCTCTTATGTAATCCAGCATAGAAACACTGCATGGATACTGGCACAGCAAATTAACCAGAGGTCCTTGTGGTCTAGATGAGCTCCACTAATGCAAAGACTGTGGCCAGCTCAGAAATCTCTCTATCATTACACCTACAAAGTGGGACTCAGCTCCTCGTGTGGACTGGTGGGAATGCCCCCGCCTTATTCCGATCACACGCTAAGATTAAAGTCAAAAGGTTTGTGTCATTCTCCTTCCTAGCATCTAGGAAGGAAATCCAGGTGTGTGAACCTGGGGATATCTCCTGTGTCATTCATCACCCCCCAGAGGGGATGAAGACTGCAGAAGACACCACACACCTGCTGCACAAGTTTGTGCCTGCTGTTAGATGAAGACTGAGAAAAAGGTACAACCAGTTTTTGCCTGGCAGTGCAGACATCACAGGTATGTCTGTGATTCCTTCCAGAAAAGTTATTTCTAACTTTACAGAACACGCTCTTGCTTTAAGCTGAGAATGATGACTTTTGAACAGTGCTATCAACGGCCTTGCACAATACCCAGGACAAAGATGACAAAGACCACAAGCCCCTATCATGCCACAGAACCTGTGCTAATTAACTTTGTGGATACCACTCAGTCCCACGCTGCTAGAACTGCAGGAGGTCCATGACAGACTTTGCTCACAGCAGCCAAAAATCCAGCAACATTCACAACCCAAAATGCCTCCCTCAGAAAAAGTATCTTTGCACCTCAGTCCATGGTTCTTTAGGGCTTATTTGACCTAATGCTGTAACAGGTATTTTTGTTCCTCCAGTACTATATCCAAAACCTAAGGCACCAGGGAGCACCAGACAGAGGTGGAGTGAAATTACCAGGGCCATCCCTCATTCAGAGCTGATAAACCCAGACGGACTCAAATTGGGTCTCTATGTAAGTACACAGAGAATGCTAGCATACTTGGATTGTCTCAGATTTTTCTGCTACTTAGACAATCCCAATCCATTGTTATTCCAGATGATGGAGCACTGTCAGCCTATTCAAAGTCTTAAATTAAGCTAGCCAAGCAATCATTAGCTCCGGAACTGGACATAGGTTGGAACCCTACCAGTGCTGAACACTACAGAAGAACTCCACGCACCTTGGAGGTGATGCTCCCCTGTCCATTTCATCTTGTAACACAATTGTTTGCATGTTCCCCCTTCTTCTTACAACCACACTGTGTTTCCTGCTCATTAATTGAAACCATTTTGTCCATATAACATTGACAACACCCTTTGCTTTTGGAGAAAGTGTTAACTGGTTTGGTGCTTGGCTGGAAAATCTACATAATCTTCATATCAAAATTATTTTAACATAGAAAAAAACTTGTCACATGCTAAAGACAATATTGCACATTCTTTCTGTCAGATCCAGCTGAGCTCTCCTTTTGCCAGAAGCGAGAAAGAAGGGAAGAAGGGAACCATAGAATGCAGATTTATTTTTTTTTCTCTCCTCCTTTCTTTTCCCACTCATAGAGATATTTCTCTCTTATGGTCTTTTTTTAAAATAATAAAGAATTGTTTCCATTCTCAGCAATGCTGATGCTGGTAGTAAAAGCACACGTAAAAAGTGCACCCCTGACTGCTCCCATCCTTCTCCTGGTCAAAAGGCAGTATTTACCAGAAAATTCATGACCTTTCAACAACATGCTGTCATTGAACTGCAGACTGCTGGAACCATCAAAGTGTGGGGACTTCGGCTCACTGTTTCAAAGTTCATCTTCACCCTTCATTGTACCCCAGCTGGCTGAGCAGTTTTGGAGTGTTCAGACCAGCCTGGCTCTCTCCAAGCTTATGGCAGAAAACAGAAGCCACACTCCTCTATTCCTACCTCTCTTCTACATGTCAGTTTGTATTTGATGACTCCTTAGTTCAGCACCTGTGCCTACACATCAGCCCAAAACTCAAAAGTGTGTCTGTCTGCCTACAGTTGTTTAGTCTATGGCTGAACCACCAAACAGCTGCTGGCTTGCTTTTGTGCATCATGACATGGTAAGCTTGCCATTTGAAAGCAATTTGGGTACTCCGTGAGCCACACTACACTGTTTGCCAGCTCATGCATAGCACAGGTAGTGTGTCAAATTATACATTACAACTACCCATGGTACCTCTCATTTATAACATCACATCGCATCATGTCAGGTTATGTTGTGTCAAGCCACATCATTTTCTCTAAAGGAAACTCATGTCAGACAGAACTGCAATGATACCTTCCATTCTTTTTAATTTAATTTAATAGGAATGGCCCATCTGTAATAATACCGGTGACCTCCCTCTTCTTCTTCCGTCTCTGAGGACCTCTCAGAGATTTTTGTTTTCTTTATACAAATGCTAGAATCAAATATGTAATTTCTCATCTCAAAATGCATGCTGCCAGCTTAATAAGGGCCCTGTCATCCAGTCCCTCAGGAATATCTCCTGAAAGAGCAGGAATGCAAAAAGGTACTTTATTACTTCAAATCAATAATATTAATATTTTCTGTTCTACAGTGCATCCACATCTTGTCCAAGTGGATTACAGCACTTTGCAAACATTAGCTTTTCAAGAGACCAGCCTGAAGCAAAGGTTGGCTTGCAAATGCGTTGGGGCAGCTGCCCTACGTGCTTGTTCACTTGATTTGCTCTGGAGCAATGTGGAGCATACATACCCAACACTTCCAGAAGTGTGAATTTTGTGGGAGATCCAAGAATTAGTTCACACCCCCCCTGCATACTGCAGTCTTCCATGTTTAGTTACCTGTTAGTCTTTTCCCAACACTCTTGTTAGATTGTCAGGATGTTGGATAAGGGTCCAGTTTTATAATGGTCATTGGGTATAACGAGGTGTAACAGGGGTACGTGACACACCGTAATACACTAACTTTATATTGCTGGAGGTACCAGACCATGAATATGTGTGTATATATATGCATGTCTTGATTGAAGTAGACATCTGCTCCAAATTAACCATGCACATAACCCGCTTTTGGCTCTGTCTTTGTTATAGATGGTTACACCTGCAGCCAGGCTGCAGCTGTCCTTAAACCAAAGGCCTCATAGTCATAAAGCAGTAGAAGAGGAAGCGCGGCTCCAATAGAGCTTCTCCACAAGGTCTGTCTCATCTTGAAATTCTATGTTGAGCTTCTTAATATGATGCAACTGCTGAGTCCAAAAAGGTGTGAGAGACCTGTGCAAGAAGCAGCTGTCTTCACCAGTGAAGGGGAACCCCAAAGGTGTAATGAGGGCGCAAGAGCTGGCATCCCCTGTCCTCCATGTGGCACACCAGTCATCCTAGCCTGAGCACCTGGGCATTGTGCTAGTGGGTGTGTGGGAGAAATCCATAAGAAAATGACAGTGACTGCAATCAACTGTATTTAAGATAACTCTCACCTTAATCTTCAATAAGGCCTTGCATTGAGTTCTGCTACATTAATTTCATACATAATTGCCAAAAGCCTCAGACTTTGTGCTCAGTATGCTTATTGTACTGACAACTCAGTAAATTTCCTACTTGTAATATTTTTCCAGCAATGCATAAATTTTATCCCTTATGAAAACATACTGTGAAGAAACAGAGGTTACCGCTGTTTTTATCTAACTCTAATAGGATGCAGCATTCAAGTGAAAAATACAGTTTATTACAGCGCAGATATTAAATAGTTTCAGTGTTCGAAAGGAATATATTTTCTGTACAAATTTCATTCTGCAAAATTCATTCTTTAATTAAGGCCCTGTTGCTTGATCATCCAGCCAATATAGTAATTTATCTTAGAATACTCAAAAAAAAGTATTCCTACTGAAAAACAGGAAAAAGACAGCTAAAAAAAAAGAAAAGAAAATCAAGAAATACGCAAGTTTTGCTCAACTAGTTCAATAAGGATGTGTGTATGTGGTACCAGTTTTTACTACCTATCACTTGAGTGTAGTAGATTAAATGCATTCTCTGTTCATAGAAATCACTTCTCATCTAAGGAGTCCCAGAGCCAGAAGAGGAAAAATTAAAACTTGGTTTTTTACAGCTCTAGCCAGTGAATATTTGGGCCCAAAAGCTACATTAATGTTTTACAAACAAAGGATGAAATGTATCTTCCATTATATATATATATATATATATGTGCATATATATATATGCACAGGGATCCCACTGCAATCAAGAGCACAGGATATAAATCATTTGGAGAACTTCACCATAAAGTGCAAATTTGAAATTACAGTACACCGAAACAAGAACCAGGCTTTTGGATGCCTTTCAGAAGGACTAGATGTGAAAGATTTACCATGAAAACTAGAACTGCACATTTCTTTGTTCATCTAAAAATTTTTTTTCTACACAACTACAATAAGGACAGGCTTATAAGCAGGATGCTTGCAGAACAACAAGAGATGAACTGCTCCCCAACATAAGAAGGGTTTAAGTAAATAAACAAGTGAGAGAACAACGTCAGGCAAGAGACTCTCAAAAGGGAACATGCACCCAACATCTCGGGGTATTTGCTATACCCAGTCTCAACAGGTGCCTTGCCAAGAAACCACAGACCTGTGAAAACTGAATCCATCTATCCAGAGGACAGGTCCAGTCATGTCTGTGTGACGCTGGGCACGTTGCTCAAAGAGGTAGTTAGTGGTCAGTATTTGCATGAACACTGTATTCTCCATACCTCTTTTTAAGATGCAGAGCGCCGGATTTGCAGAACGCATCATCACCCAGTACTGATGTTGTAATAATAATAAGCAGCTTGATACAATTCTATAAAGCACACTAACCAAAAACTCCATCTAGTGTTTCAGGCTTGATATCCCACCTTAGCAGACATTTAGAAAAGCATAATGCAACATTTTATATTAAAAAAATTAACACAGCCTTTCAGGCCTCTGTTCTCCAGCATTAGGGTAGAGGTGCTCCCACACATCTCTAGGCCTTCGTGAGCACTAACCGATTAATCACAGAATCACAGGATGTTAATGGTTGGAAGGGACCTCTAGAGATCTTCTGGTCCAGCCCCCTGCCAGAGCAGGTCCACCTAGAGCAGGTTGCACAGGATGGTGTCCAGGCGGGTTTTGAATGTCTCCGGAGTTGGAGACTCCACCACCTCTCTGGGCAGCCTGTTCCAGGGCTCTGCCACCCTCAAAGGAAAGAAGTTCCTCCTCATGTTGAGATGGAACATCCTATATTCGAGCATACAATACTCACAAGCATTTAGACACAAGCCTGAAACCCCCTGACAGGCCCCCAGGGAGAAGCCACCATTAGGCACTGAGAGCGGGGTTTGGGTGGGGTGCCCTGAACACAGGCCCACAACTGTGTACGGACCTAATTGAGAGCAAATACTGAAAAAGCAGCTATGAGACAAACTCGGTGTGCAGAAAAGGATTACTAGCCTAACAATTAATATTTACAGAGGCTGAGAGCAGCATCTCATAGCTCTTGCGGGCTTAACCTTGCAGCCACCATCTTAAGATGACGAGACATACACCCACCCCCCATTTCAGAGGGAGTAAGAGAACATGGCGCCCACTGTTGCCACCTGCAGAGCCCAAGGGGCCGGGGCACACAGCCCCACCATACCTGAGCGCTGCCAGGCTGCGGAGAGGCTCCCTTGGCGTCCACAGGCACAGCGAGGGGTGAGCCAGGCCCTGGAGCAGGAGACGAGGCTGCAGATAGAGACCGGAGCCCCTCAGCCATCGGGACAGGCCAAGCAGGGGCCCACCCACAGTACACCTCAGCCCGAATGGAGCCCCTCGGCCATGAGGACGGGCAGGAAGGCTCCGGGTGGGAAGGGCTGTTTGGGCTTATTTGTGCCGGATTGTGGGATTTTTTTTTTTTTTGTTTTTTTTTTTTTTTTAAATCAAGGAGCTGGGCAGAAGGGGGAGGCTGTTTCATTTCCTAACAGGGGCAAAACAATATGTTTCCTCCAAACTGCATTCTGAGAAATGGCTGACTCATCTTCACCTGCAGCTTTCCTCACAAGAACATTAAGCCTGAGACAGCGAGTCGGCATGGAGGATTTCAGCCAGAAGGGTTAAAATCATAAGCAGCAGAAAACAGAGTGTGAAAATAGGAAGTCTTTAGCCAAGAATCACAAACAGCTTCTCCTGTCACATGGAGGAAAAAAAAAAGGGAATAGATTCATTTCTGTGAGGAGAGTTATGCAAACTAACATTGCACTGCTAAATGAACCTCCTTTCAATGCTGCTTACACCAGCAGGGCTTTGATGTAATGCCTCTGCTCCTGATTTATTCCAGTTCAAGGGAAAAATGAATCTGCCCGTGTGTGTCTGGGCCTTTTTGTTATTGAACTCTATCAGAAAATACATCAAAACATCAGGACCGTATCAGCCTGTCAGCTTTACTTCTCAAAAGCCAGAGTGGTGCATAAACTCGCAAAAAAGCTTACAGCTCAACAAAACTCTCTCTTTTTTTCTTTTTTTCTTTTTTCTTTTTTTCTTTTTTTCTTTTTTGTTCAGAGTTTGACTCTTTTCTGGTCCCCTCAGTGGTGTGCGTGGTGCACCCTCTTTGTGCACGGTTGCTGTTCACAGCAATAAAACAAGCTGTAAAACCAGAGTCCCCCAGCACCGTGTTCAGAATCACAGAATCACCTGGGTTGGAAGAGATCTTTAAGATCATCGAGACCAACCATCAGCCTAACACTGCTAAAACCACCCCTAAACCACGCCCCTAAGTACCATGTTTAGCCGTCTTTTAAATACCTCCAGGGATGGCAATGCCACCACTTCCCTGCGCAGCCTGTTCCAATGCTTGATAACCCTGTTGGTAAGGAAATTTTTCCTAGTATCCAATCTAAACCTCCCCTGGTGCAACTTGAGGTGGTTTCCTCTTGTCCTATCACTTGTTACTTGGGAGAAGAGACTGACTCCCGCTTCGCTCCAAGCTCCTTTCAGGTAGTTGTAGAGAGAGATAAGGTCTCTCCTCAGCCTCCTTTTCTCCAGCCACTCCGCATCAGACTTGTTCTCCAGACCCCTCACCAGCTTCCTTGCCCTTCTCTGCACACAGTCCAACACCTCAATGTCCTTCCTATAATGTGATTCCCAAAACTTAACACAGTACTCAAGCTGCAGCCTCACCAGCGCTGACTACAGGGGCACAATCACTTCCCTGCTCCTGCTGGCCACACTGTTCTTGATACAGGCCAAGATGCCATTGGCCTTCTTGGCTACCTGAGCATACTGCTCTCTCAACTTAGACGCAGCAATGGAAACAGGCGTTGGAAGTGTTTGGCCAGGGTCACTGGCCTCTCCCACCGCTGCCTCCCTCAGCCGCTCCAGCAGAAATGATGGTGGGAACAACGCTTGCACCATGAAGCCCTTCAGGCAAAAGCTAGATCATCTCTCGCTCAGCCAGGCTGAAAGGCAAGGAATGCATTTATCACAAAATAGCTCCGCAACAGCTATACCCTTGCTGTTGAGCACCAGCAGACTTCCAGTGCGACTCCCTTCTTTGCAGAAAGGAGAAGGCTCAAATTTTTACTTTTTATAGCTTCCTGTGCAGAATTCAAATTGTCTTTTGAGCTGAGATGTCTGGAGGAGAAAAGCCAGCAAGGAAAAATCTGGACTGTGTCTGCTACAGGACAAGAACACGGTTATGAATATATGCCTAAGAGCTTGTAGCTGGATAGATTTTTCTTCTTGTTGTTTTTTTTTTTTTAATCCTCAGACACATTAACTTATGATGTCTCTTGTAAAGTGTAGTTAAAAATAAAATTGTAATAAAAAGAAATACAGTTGTGTTATCTTCCTAATAATATATTGGATTTATTCTGCAACAACATATAAATTTCTAGCACCCCAAACACCATGTCATCTTTAAAGGTCGTTTTGACTTTGATACTTGGGGAAAAAAAAGGAAAAAGGTAGTATTATCTACTAATGCTTTACTTCTATGATCTCAAATTTTAACCTTTTCTTGCTGTGATCTATAAATGGATGCAGGTTTCTATATAATGAGCTGGAATCTCAGCAAATTTAAAATAGGCATAGTCCACTGAGTTGAACTGAGCTGTGCCAATTTATGTCTATTGAAGTTCTGGCCCACCATTCATAACTCTTTCAGTAATTTCTAACTAGCCTGATACATTCTTTCTCTGTTAATCCCCAGTTCTGTAATGAGCAGCATGCCGGAAAGAGTTGAAACTCCATTCAACTGTACCACATATTCCCTAAAATTCTTAGCAACATGAAATAATAACATGAACCCAGGATATCCTCACTTTACCTTAAAGTCTAATAGCTTGAGCTATGTGGTTACTTATAATGTGGCACTTGTTGAAAGGCTACAGCCAACATCTGACACTATCTTTGACTTTCAGCCTGGTCACGCTATAAGAATTTGCACAACCTGGTGGGATATTTCATATATAATTGGCAGGCTCATGCTTTTGACTGGGAGATGTAAGCTGAAGAATTACTTCAAAGTCTTTGCTCTAAAGAACTACTTTTATGTCATTCAAACTCAATGTTTTGATATGCTTATCTTCCTGACTCAGTATTTATACTAACCTTACCACAAGAGTATTTGAGCCTATACTTTGTTTATTGCTTGTTTATTTTTTGGCATGGACCAAACTTTGTAATACCAAATACTTTGTAATAATTTCAGCATAGACATACGGTATCTTAAATACCATACAAAACAGAACAAGTTATCTCAGATCTGGATATACTTGCCAGAGTTGATATATGCACTCATACTGTGAGGTCAACATTTATAATAACAATTCTTATTGTATTGCATATCTATTGTTACAAGATTATGATCTAGCAGTGCCTGGAGGTCTCAGAAGAGGCTGGCTCATCATGCACATAGTGAGAGACAGTTTTATACTCCTAGAGAAACCATCCAAAATGAATTTGGGTTACTTAAGCAGCTGCAGCATACCTTCTAATTTCAGCCTCTGGACTTGCACCAGACGTCATTTGGAGACGCAGAGTATGAGATGGCAGAAGATCATTTCCCAACAGTGATATTAGCTCATGTTTCTAAAGCAATTCTTAGTGCCTCCCAGACTAAACATCTTTAATAGCTGTCCCAGGAAAATAAATGGACCATGAGCAGAAATAAGACAGGTTTCAACTGAACAAGGAAATTGTATGTGAGTTTGAAGTCATTTGAGACCCAGATGGAACTGAGGGTTTAGGAATATGTCTCTGATCCATGTTTGTAGTTGGGTAATTGAAACTGTAATTCTGCTGAGTTTGAGCACTCTGTCATCATCTACGTTTAATTTCACCCTCCAGGGTGCTCACTATAGTGCTAAAAATCCATACTAATAGGAGATTTTACAGACAATGCACTATAGTTGAATGAGAGACCCCAGAGCTGAAACCACAGAGAACTTTTAAAGAAGGAAAGAGAACAGTGGAGAAGCTCATGATACAGCTAAATCACTTGATGACTTCTGCAAAAGATGTGGTCTGCCTTAACCCTGCTTTTTTTTCCAAATCGAGTAGATGCTGCCTTGCTCTGCATATTTATTCCATGGGTATCACAGATGCATCTGTCAGAATCAGACACACAACTGTAAGAG
The DNA here is from genome assembly GCA_013398295.1 of Chionis minor. NCBI lineage: Eukaryota > Metazoa > Chordata > Aves > Charadriiformes > Chionidae > Chionis > Chionis minor. The sequence continues at coordinate 133,257 of VZSF01004942.1, forward strand.
GGCAGTGTTTTAATATGTACCTCTAACACTGCCAAGCATTTGCAACAGCAACAAAACCATGAGACCCTCTCTCCTTTTGCCTCTGATGCTAGAGCATAAGAATAGTCTAATATTAGGATTATATAGGGATTAGGATAATATGAGGATTATATATACCTATGGTAATTATATAAGAATAGGCTAATACTAGGGAATAATAATAGGCTAGCACATATTTCTGCATGGAAGGTCGTCCATACCAGGGGCCATTTTCATACTATGCAACAGCTGCTGTTCCTGTTGCCTGCATACGTAGTACCCACTAATGTAAACGGCTTCTTGTCCCATCCTTTCCGCAAGAGTTCAGGGCCACAGTCGTGCCCGAAAGCATGCCCCTTCTCTCCCTGACATTCAGCCTGTTTTTCTGCTCAGCCTTTGACCTCTGCTGACAGCCTCCTGCCTCATTTACTGGAAAACATCCACAGCATGAGTAGCACACCGGCAAAAATAATGGTCTGTCTATGCACTCCATACTGCATATGAAAATATTTTTTCACTACTGAAGGAACAGGCAGGCCAGCCTGCAGAAAGCAACATGGGAGAAAGACAACTATCCACTGAAAAAAATCCAGTGAGAGCTAATGAACTTCCTGTAAAAAGTGGTTGCACTCAATAAAGGTGTTAGCATGCTAAACAAAAGTTTTGTGCTAGTGCAGGAGTGAACCTAAACAGCTGATCTTTTGTAAAGGATCTTTTGTGATCTTTTCCCATTAGCAATCTCTCGGCAGAAATCCCCAGAGGGGCTGGAAATCTGTAACATAAACCTGTACTTAAAATGAAAACTTGCATCATCTTGTGTAAGGCTTTCCTTAATTTCATCCCTGGCAGAGAACAATACTACCTTCCAGAGCTGCTGTTTCTTTCTAGACCCTTAACAAAACCTCAGTCAAATCTAATCCACATCTCACTTGCTCAAGGCACTCAAAACAGACATTTTTTGGAGTCACAAAAAAGCTTTGGCAAGGATATTGCTGAGTTGAAAACAGATTGGTAGGTTCAATAAGTGTAAGAAATGCATGTGTGCGTCTGAAAGGTTTAAGAGAAAGCTAACAGATGCCAGACCTGTTCTTACAATCTAAATATCTCACGTGCAGGTAGAAAACCAGCATAAGAATGCAGTTAGTAATTTTGCCCTTACAAGCTTTGTATTTGCCCTGCTACCAGTTACTCATATGCTCAGTGTGCACACACATTTTCAGAGTCAGTCTTCAGTCTAGTCTTAATTATGTCTTGTTTTGCATTTAAAAGCTTAAAAACGTTTTACGGGCCATTCAGCAATTCCAGGAACTGTATACTGAAGGAGAAATTAGGGCCCTGCTGAAGCCAAAGGGAGTTTTGCCATGGACTCCTGTATCTCAGCCCAGGCACTCACTGTGAGCTAAACTGAGGCTGCAGTTATTGGTCTGGCAATTTGTAACTACAGAAACGAAGCTAGTGGCTAAAATGGAGCAGTAAGTGCCAAAAGCCACAATTTCAGTTGTTTCTCAACTATGTCATACTGCTGTCTAAATACCCTTCTAAGAGACACTGCATTACCAAAGTCATTAGCAAGTCATTTTATTTCCATTATATCCACATTTTCATCCAGAAATAGAGGAGAAAAGTAATCAGATCTCTTGCTCACCTACACGCACTGCATGTTAATGCAGCTGGTTTTTTGCGTTTTTTTTCTTTTGGTTGCTTTCTTAATGCTAGACAAAACACTCTGGCACTTATTAATCTCATACTAAACCCACACCAATTGTATATACACAGAAATACAAACCTGACCCTGTCTTATAATAAACTTCCTCCTCTGCTTTCAGAAAGATGTGGGGAAATCAGAGTCGCGGTACGGATCTCCAGATCAAATAATTTATTTGGCTGCTTATGCCGTGTTAAGAAAACACTTTTGGCATCCTGGAGCAATAACCAGTGCTAGAACTGCTGGTCAAAGGAGCTCGCAGTGATGAGAAATGAGAGCATTTTCCCAAGGCCAGCTTCTGGAAGGAGGAAGTGGGTAAGTGGCACAGGTTGCTGAAGGAATTTGCTCTCCTGGGGCCAATGCAGCCTGGTGTCAGCTTGTAGTTTGCAGGGTCTACCCAGCTGCAATTGAGACTTTAAATCAAGGTTCCCTTTGCATGTTCTGATAAGTCCATAGGACTCTTCAAACAATATTTTTGCATTGTTTCATTTTATTTATTTGTTTTGGCATACAACTTGACTTCAGCCCCATTAACATCCTCTTGGCCACATAATGTGGCTGTCACAGTTTAAACTGACCATCCCTCAGGGCAGAGGTATAAAGTGTCTGTTGCATGAATAATTTCTTGAAGGTACTCGGTGTCTGCTCAGTGCATTATGAACCACCAAGTTGAAAACACAAACAAATCAAGGTGGAGCCACTCTAAGCACTGGGCACGTCAGGCGTGTTTTGCTCCTTCTCTTGATGAAACAGATTCACTGTCACAGCTCAAATGCAGAAATGGCTTAGCCTCATTAAAAACCTTCCTGAGTATCATGTGAATGCCAAATAGAGCCTCATACATAGCAAGGTAGAAGACATGTAATTAATTAACTCAGTGCTTGATTGATTGGCAATACCACACCAACACAGAGGATCAGTCTTATCAGCACAAGTGAAATGGATATGCAAGAGCACAAAGGTTAGTTAAATGAGTAGCTTCATCTGGTGACAGAAACGAGATACTTTCTGCTTCTTTATACCTTTGCAAGTCTCCCTTTTTAGTCCCATACTAACTAAATCCATAGTATCTGTGAGGTATGTCCACTCATCTGAAGAAAATTCCACCAGTTAACTATGAAAAGCACCATTTATTGAACTTAGAGCTACGCACACTTCAGAACTGTTATCAAAAAGGGGTTTGGGTAGGTATTTTTTAATGAGTAGAGTTTGCTTTGTGTGGGACCATGCTGTTGCTGAAAAGCAACGCAACTGGGAACAGGCAAGTTTATCAGAAAAACAAGGTTCTCATCCCAAATTCCAGCATGGTCTCTGTGGGACACAGAGCTTGGCACCTTATGCCCCCATCCTATTCTGTGTGCTGCACCATGAAAAGGCATCTTGCTAATGAAACATGTGCCTTACAATCTTAGACATTTCTCATCTTCTGTACAAATTTTATATAGCCTACACTTCCCTTTCAAATGGTTTAAACTATTGCTTGAGGAATCAAACTGCAACTGAGCTGTAGTCAAATAAATGTTAATGTGTTTCTCTTAGGAAGGAATACCAATACAGAGGTATGAAACTTCTGTCATCACAGGTAGAGAGATTTAAGTCTGATACTCTGACAGTAGGACAGTAGTCTTTCCCAGTAGGAATTTGAACAAGGAATATGTAGTAAATCAAAAAGTCACACAAGAAGTTGCTATAATCTACGAAATGGCTCTAGCACTATCAGCCCACAAGCTAGTTAACATGGAGCAAACCAAGCTATGCATTTTTAGTGTCAGCTAAAATAATAACTGCCCTATATGTGCGCCTTTACAATCCACATAATAAAGTGCTGCAATAAGTGATCTACACTGTGGAGCCAAGCTTCTGGCCAGATTCCAGCTTTAGAAGCCTGCTAGGGTCACGTCCAGACTCCAGACTAAGATGAGACCCTGTCCCTCTTTTCGTGCCTAGTTTTTATAAGGGGGGAGCTGGACGTATGGGTTGCTGCAAGTCCAGCAAGTCCTGGCCTCTGAACTCCCTTGATTTGGTAACCAGGGATCATCACTGTTTGATGTAGCTTGTAGAGCTGGACTCTGATACTCTTATTCTTTCCCTGCTTGTGTGCACAGAGTAACAACACTGGGTTCAGACTTCCCTCCTAGTAGGAGTCTTTTACTTTGTATAGTAAATCCTGTCTTGAGAGGTTGTGGCAGTATCCCAGGTCCTGAGACAGCTGCAGAGGAGCTGTTTTGCACTGCCTGATTTCATTAAAATTTCCAGGATCACACTAGTAATAAAAATAGATGTAAATGGTCAAAGAGATTAACCATTAACTATTATTTTTTTACTGCTGCTTTTCATAGGAAGTTGGCTAGACTGTGTTTATTTAACCAGATTTCCCAGTATAAACCCAGCAGGAACCAGAAGTAAGCAAGATGCTGCTAATCAGCTGGTTTGCATTGTCTTGAATCAGGTTAAGGCTGGGAATCCCCAAATCCCCAACAGCCACCAAGTCTTTCCCCTCAAAAAAAGACAGTTATTGTTGCCTCTCAGAGATACCAGTCTACAGATTTTGTGGACTTAGTTCCCAGCACTTCGCTAGTCTTGCTGACTGTCATTAAAAATGTATCTTTCTACTTTCTGCCACCTTTCGTGGATTGCTGATCCCACTGCAATGTATTTGTAGAGTGCTCTGGTTTGCTGTATTAGTGAACACTAATATTCCAGATTCCATCTGAAATTTTTTACCCTTGCTGCCTTCACAGTTATGGGATAGCACACACATTTACTAACGTAAGCACGCAACAGTAGGTTGTTTACTAACACGTTCCCAAGGAGCCAGGAACAAGGATGAAAATCATTGCAAGCTCTGTCTGAATCAGCTGGACACCCTGAATTTGAGTCCCACATAAAGCGGATACAAAACTTCTGGGACTGCTTTTGCTCTCAATCTGTCATTCTTTTAAAATATTTTTTTTTTTAAATTGTTCAGTACAGAATACTCAGGGGATGCTGAATTCTAATTCATTACCAAGGCATCTAGTGTTGAACTGCCAGTGATGCAGGCATACCTAAATAAAGGAGATACTTGGGAGACAGAAAAGCAGAAGACATTTTCCTTGCTGCTTTTTTCACACTCCTCATACAGACCTATTATGCTCAGTGGTAAGGATAAAAGTAGAACAGTCACTGGTTAAGCTTGCTGCAGCAGAAAAATATTATAAGAAGTCTTTTGGGGTAACCAGACGCTGGAGTGGCCATTTCTAACTTGTTATTAATGATCACACCGCTGATCCAAAAGACCACTACAGGCAATTGAAAGACTCTGACTGACTAATGGGATTTGGAACAGCCCTGAATGCACTCATCCACACAAAGATTTCTGTTGGGAAATCAGGGTGGGTGTAAATGGGAGTACACAGACAGCTCAGAGCCACTGTGATGACTGAAGTCCTGCAGCTAAGGAGTTATTTTCACTTTTACTGAAGGACGAATCTTGAGGTAAAGATAAAATGCTAGAATCTTTTCATTCATCTTCTGAATGGGGAATGTTTTTAACCATGTTTTTACACTTTTTTTGCCCCCACTGTTTTCTTTCTTTCCTATGCAATCTGAGATTCTTCTATCACAGCATCGAGAATTAGTGCAAAATCGCATATATCATAAGATTTATGGTAAAAGGTAAGAGCTGCCAAAAGTGCACTCATCACTGCGGAATCCTTATGGACATCCTTCACCCTCCTCATTTGCATGCAGAAGTTACCAATGACATAATATTCTTAACATGTAGGACTTTGCTACATGTGATTCCTCTTGAATAACTAGCATTTGTCTCTTTCAGGCAGCTGGTATAACATAAATTTATGGAGTTCAAGATATTGCTCATTTAGATTTCCTTATTTAGCAGCTGAGCCTCATGCCTCTGCCATTTCTCCTGGCACATCTTGTTTTTGAAGAGTCCAAATGACTCTTAGTGGCTTAGTTTAACAGAGAATAGAGTAGACATCGAAGGTCCGTACCTGAGTCACTTCTAACACCTATCACTGTAATTCCCTGGTCAAGCTTCTAATCTGAATTATGTAGATGTTTTCTAGAGTCCAGATTGTACTGTGCTTTTTTGGCAGAACAAAGTCACTGAACAAGTGAATATTATATTTCAGTATCATATTCAGTGCGTGGTTATAAGCATAGCTCCTTTAAAAGCACTGGCAGTTGCAAATCTTCTGTGACACTTCACAACATTATTTCTCCCCAAATTACTTTAATTCTGAATTTACAGCTGCAGGCACAAAGATGGGAATGTTTTGTGATGATTTCTTCTGTCCTCAGTTAATTAGCATGTGGAAAGACTGTCATCCCTGGAGCATGGATGGCTGGTGTCTGGAAGGCAATCAGATTTTCTAAACAAGTCTAGCTGCAGATGGGCCAGATTAATTTTTCTTTGAGTTCAAATATGGAAAAAAAATACATGAGTCATGGAGCTGCTGTATTTACAGATGGTCCAAATATGAAAGTCCACAGCGCGCTCCCAATAAAGCTGATACAGAACATACAGCTCATTCAGGGGTGACAGCATCTTAATGCATTTGAACTGTGTTAATATCTACCGGCAGTATTATTGACAGGCATTCATCCGTTAATTCTGTGAAAATATTGCCAGGCAAGAGCAGAGTGCAAATGTTACAGAATCACTTTTCTAGACCAAGGCAAGTAATAACAACAGTGTCCGAGGAATGTGTCTAACACCACCCCTGCTCTCAGGTTAGAAATTCCTGTGCTTCAGCACAAAACAGAAGGAAAGATACAGCATGGAAAATTTTTCTCCCCATGAATCTGAAAGGGAAGTAAAGTTTCCTTGGAAAGGGGCTGTCTGGTAAGGGACTTCTTGCTGGAAAACTTGTATATGTAGACCCAGACTTCTGTAGGTCACCGAGGTAGATTTCAACTTGTCCGTGACCCATTTAAGGGTCAGCAATGCAGCAATGACTCATATCCCTACTACTGCCATCCCATCAGCCTTCGCACTTGGGAGCCTAATCAGTTTACAGATGGGAAACTAGTGCTGCTCGGAGAAACAACAACTTACATCTTGCTGTGTGTCATGTGCCTCGTTGCCCTCCGAGGTGAACACTTCCAATGCACAGTCAACACTGCATCCCAGGGACTATCACGCACTCCACGCTCCCCATGTTGGAGGCCAGGAGTGAGCCTGAGTGAACATATTTGAAACCATGTGTGCATAACTGCATGTACAAACAACAGGGCCAGCCTTGGAATTTGCAGATCCTCAACACAGCTGTTCTCAGGCGCTCTGGTATATACACTGGAATGAGCTTTTCCAGGCAAGGGCGAAGCCACAGGACCCCAGCAAATATGTGGTATTGATGGTGCAGTTGTCCAAGCCTGGGGTGGAAATGCAGTACACCACCAGGTCACACCCTTGCTGTGCCGGGAGTTGTGTCCAAGCCAACTCAATCTCCTGGTAGTAGGGCTGGACCTCGAGGGAGTCTCACGTCCCGAACATCTCCACTGGGACATCTCCCTCTCAACTGCCCACTGCATTCCCCTCCTGGGCAAGCACTGGAAGTGGAGGTGGGCAGAGACTTGTAGAGCTGTGGGTGCCCTGAACAAGGGTCAAAAGCCCGGTTACAAATACACATGCCTGGCATAAAAGAAGCTCAGTCTCATTTGTTTCCATTCCCTTGGCTCTGCCTTCGCACAAAGAGCACAGTGAGCCAAACTCTGATTAATTCAACACAACAGCAACAGACCACAGCTGGATGTCATAGTCATCTGCTGTTTATTGGGATGCCCAGTTGGATCTTTGCCTACAAACTAGATCTGACAAATGCATATCGGTATGAGCAAACCGGCTAATGGAGCACTGCCTTTTTGTTACCTGCTGCACTGCCCGTATACTCACAGGCATTGCCTTGTAAGATGGGAGCAGGAGAGACAGGAGATCTGCTCCTACCCTGCCTTTGATCTGCCTGTGACTCCAGACAAGTCGCTTTACTCAAATGCTTCCAGTTTCTCGTCTTACCTTTTTTTTTTCCACATTCAGACATAAACCCTGCTGTGAAGGATACATCTGTACTATGAATTTGAGCAGTACTCAAGTCCTACACCAAAGACCTTCGCAGCAATTAACAAAAAAGCCTAAAAAACTGTAACAGTCCACCCAGGATTTTGAACTTGGCCACAACAGATATGCTGTGGCTTATGTGAAAAATTCAATCCTTTTTTTTTAATTTATTTAGTTTTAAAATGACCAAAAAAAAAGACAGAGCCTCTAACACTGTACCACTGACTCTCCTCTCATTTACACCAGCTCTACAATTCATTGAGTTCAGCAGCACGGTTTCTGATTTACATCATTTAAGTGAAAAAGACTCAAAGCCTGTTTCTCTAGAAGCAATGCATCCACGGTACTGGGTAATCGCCTGAAATTTCTATAGCAACGAAAAGGAAATTGTTCGGCCTACTGTCTGGGTATTTTCACTGTGTGTGTATGAGGGAGTGTTATGTCACAGGCAGGGAGAGAGAGAATATTTAACACATAATCAATTAAATTTCACCTTTGATCCAGTCAGTTGTTTAAAAACATTATCTTGGCATCAGTGAATGATTTTTCTCATGGGCTGACAAGGTGCCTGTTTATTTTCTATAAGGAATGATTGAGTTAGACATCCCTATTCTTCCTGTGAATGAATGATGAAAAATGGATTCGGTATTGATTGGCCCATTTAGTAACGCTCCTGGATCTTTGTGCCTCTGCTCTTCACAAAACTAAGGTTAACAGCAACATCCTCATGCCTGACCTAGCAAAATCTTTCTGTCAGGCACAACACCACATTTTGCTTGGCCCCCATGGGAACCCTTAAGGAAGGAGCAGTAGGAGGGGGAACAGAGGCTTTCACAACCTTTCACGGCACTCATGTGGGAAGAAATGCACTCCCTAGTCTCCCTGCTGCAGGGGCACCGGTCCTGTCTCATCTTGTCTCCCCTCAGCATCTCGGTAGGGTCGGTGAATGACTACTGACAGGCAGCAGCTAAACTGTTAACCCAGATACTGCTTCTTGATGCACATTGAGGAAGCAGCAAACAAATTGCTCCACGTGTGGTGTTACCAACCACCCCTTCTGAGATGATACAGGCCTATGGCATGGTCGGACCCATGCCTTAGCCAGACCTGCACCTGAGCTGGAAAGCTCAGTTAAGCAGAGTGGACTCATACCAAGACCACCAATGTGAATCAAAAAGCTCCCATTGAATTCTGCAGGGTTCGTATCAGGCTCCCAATATTGATTAGAGATCTAACACATCATGAATTTAAGGGCTGATTGACACGGGGTGCTGTGTGGCTCAAGATACAATCTAAACCTAAGCATATGTTGAATTTACATACAGTGTACAGAGCTACATCCTCCTACTGGACAAACAGCAAGTTTCTCAGCGTATGGAATTGAAATTAAATCTTATCTGTGTAGACAGAAGAAAGATTTGTTAATATCCAGATCTTCGTTTCACAGTTCACTAAATGGAACGATTCAAGTGCAAACCCAGAATCTTGATGACGTTATGGCATAATATTCCTTTTGTTTAAAGGGAACACGCTGTCTTATGATAAGAAGCAAACAATAAATAGGGTTAAATATGGCTGTGTTTGGCAATATTGTCTTTCAAAACTGCATTCTGGTAAAAGCAAAGGCAGTAGTTTACAAGTAGGTGCTTTACAAAACCATTTGTATGCAAACACAGTACGGTTTATGTAAAACATGAGATTCAGCATTTTGTGGCATGTCACTTGCATCTTACTCTGCTGGATAGTATCACCTGGATTGTGCAGTATCAGACTAATTTTAAGGTGCAGTCTAGAATTCATAACCAGTGACACCCAGAAATGTGTGTAACAAACTTCTCGTTTTGTTGCTATGCAATCAACAGTGACAGAAAATGCTCTAATCCCCCTAGAATAGCATTGCAATGTGATACAATCAAGTACTTAGCACTACTAGCATCTATCCTTCCGTATATGGTTTTAGGCATCCTAATTATCTGATGTAAATTACCTCTGTGTAAACTTGCAGTGCTTTACAAAAGATTTTCAATAAATACTAATAATGCTGCTGAGAATATTGATAGCCTGCTGTTGAGATAGAGCTAACATCTCCTAGCCCTAGTTTTTATCCTAATAATGATGCAGCAACATACCGTTTCGCAATTATATATTACTGCCTGCCGAACGAGCTCTTTTTCTGTTATTCCAGAATGTCCACTCGTCTAAATCAGAGGATCTACTGGTATGAAATGACACCTGCACTAGCGCTGTAGCAATTCACCTATTTTCAGGCTCAGGATTTCTCTAAATTATAAATCTCCTGTCCATCAGCCATGCCCTGGAGTGGAAGGAGCTGCAGGATGATTAAAGCGAATAAATAAAGTGAACAAGCCAACATACATTTCACTCTAAATAATAATCACGCAGCAGGATCTGATGAACTGAGCTGAATACGTGCCTGGGAGTCAGAAATTCCGATGGTTTAATCGCAATTTCCTTGGGCAGTTTCCATTACCTCTCTTTGCCTTGGTTTTCAGTTTCCCATTTTTATTTATTTACTCTAGTTAGGTCCTTTTTTGTAAATTATTTTGAAGGTATAACAACAATTCAACACAGTGCCATCACTCTTCTGGAAGTTCTGTAGAGCGTTGCCACATATGTACCTTTTTGCTGCCGGTGCAACTTCCTTCATCCCTCGACGTACATCCGTGCTGTAGGAAAACCTACCTAGACCAAGAGTGCTCTGCTTCATGGTATTGAAGTCACTGTCAAGGATTAGGTTTTCACCGTATGGGGCACAGCCACAGGCAACCCATCACTGGGGTCATGTGGTGGAGAAAGATAAGTAAACTACAGTACAGGAAGGAGAGGTCGCAGGTTACCATTTGCTCAGCCATCACCAGTTGCTGGAATTGGTAAGCACTGGTGGGAATGCAATTTTTTATGAGAAAGCAGTAACTATGCCTCATGTCAGCACTCACACAAGCATAGAAGCTGGTGCTGGCTGCTGAGGGAGGAGGCAGCTTGATGTTACCAGGATTTTTCCTAGCTCATACAGTGAAAACCGAGAAAGCGGAGTTCTGCTCTAAAATTCACAAATACCCTTCTTGGAAAGCCCCTGAACAATACTTAGCCAGGAATGCTGAGGGAAAGGAGGCTGCTTACTGATTGCTGCTCTTTTCCTTACCTACTGTACAGAAACTATTAGATCTAAACAGACTCAGATTGCAGGCTCTAATTCAGACACTTGGTTAACAGCCTTCATGAAGAGAACTGACTGACTGTGAAGCTGCGACAAACCCAAAATTTGGACAAGTTGAGATCTGGTCCAGAATGGGTAGGGTACACAGAAGTTTTACACGCAGTAACTACATTTTCTGGGTTCATTCCAGGACAGATCTCAGGTCAAGATTTTCAAAATCACCCCCTGAAACAGAGTTCCATTGGCCATACTTTAGCACCTGTTTGAGCAATTTCATTTTCAAAATTGTGAAGTATTCAGTATGTCTGACCGATACCCAGAAATATGGAAGAAATAAAGATGCCCAGTAGCTCTGAAAGAATCATAATATTTACTATGGAATAGGCAGAATATGAGTTTAGATAACCAGTTTGCAAATATCAAACATAATTTTGCAATGTCACAAAAGCAAGCACGTTTAAGGCACTTCTATTTCAGCTATTTATTGCTGCTCCACGTGAAATCCAATATGACCTTTAAATGCAAAGTGGTACACATTTCCTCATCCATAAGACAAGAGAAAGACCTTTGAAGAATGCCATTATTGTGCTGCACCTTGGATGCCTTTCTGAGAACCCAAGTTTAATAGGAATTTGTACATAAAGGGATGCTAACAGGTAAATTTTGTCAGGCTTTGAAAAGCCTTCTCCCTTTATTTTTGTTAGCACAAGAAATGTACAGATTTATTAAAAGAAGTGAAAGAGTGCGAGAGATCTCATCCCGTCACTTTTTTGTTGTTTAGCACCTGAACAAATCCCGTGCAAGTGAGCTTAGCATAGTCTGCATTGCTTGCACACGTCTGTCTCTCTGCTGACAATGTTCCAACTGTTTCGCTCATGCGGTTACTTGGAATTTACTTGCATTTTCAGATTGCTTCTGAACAAATAAGACCCTGGAGCAAGAAGAAATTCTCTGGTATGTGGCTCCTCACTGACAGTTTGATACAACAAAAGACTCAGCGCACTGAGGCTGAGCCTGCAAAGCGCTTGACATAAAAAATGTGTTTTACTTAGCACGTCAGAGGAGCTAGCCCCATTCTCAGTCACCTTCTGCAGCAGCGATGAGTGCTAGCTCTTACCTACTCTGCAAGAGAGCATTTTCCACTGAAACCGGTGCTAGCTCCACTTCCTCCACAGGTACCAGAATTGGGAGGTCAAGATCTATGAATAGCACAGACAGAAGCATCCCCCTGAGGGCTGAGAATTTCAAATCAGTCGTAACCTTAGTATTTGCTTATCGGTCTACAAGCAAAGAACTTGACCCCAGGAGCACGATCCCACAAGCGGTCCTATTCACTGTAAATGAGCTTCTCCCAAATTCAGTATCACGAAGGCAGCCCTAAACTGCCGGCACAAACGCAAAGGGGTCATATACCTTTTCTTTCCCATTTGTGGGAAGGATTATTACAGCACCTCGTACACACTTACATGAAGGAAAGATTATCCTCTCCAGTCCAGTCCAGATTTTAATAAGTGCTGTGACTAATTTTTAATTATTGACTTCTTTGATATAGTCAACATCCAACAAGCCTTGTTTTCTTTGTATTTGGATATGTTTTCCCTTGGTTAGTAGCATTCTGTGGCTGTGTACTGAGGGCCAGAACATGGAGTAACTCCTCCAAAAAAGAAAGAAGCTCACAATCTGCATTTTTAAGGAAATCAGTGCATTGATTCACCATTTGTCCTGTGTACTAGTTTTCTAGAGTAATTTCTCAATCATATTGTCATAGGAAACCTCCAAAAGCTTTAATCCAGCTGCCCAAAATGAAACTGAACTGACTTTCAGTCCTGGTTTTTTCATGTGTGTAAACAAAGATTCTAGTGAGCCAAAGCTAATATGCATCCATACATTTGCATGGGTCAAAATTTCATCATCAGGATTGCTATAATTCACATCACAAAAAATGCTGACTACCCAAATTAGAAAACATTCATTTATGTCCTATCATTAATTTGCTGATGCTACTGAGCAACGTAATTATCCAACATCAAAACCTGGTTTGCTTTCTTTGAAAACTGAGTGGGGTGAGGAGTCATTGAAAAAAAATAAATCAGTAATTTAAGGCACACAATACAGGCAAAACAAGATTGTCTATTTGCGGCGTAAACAATTGTTTCATAGCACTGATAGTATACTTGGAAAGAATAAAATATCCCTGACCTGGCTTTTGTCTCTCGCTGGTACAGCAGGTTATGGAAACATTAGATGTCTTGACAGCTTCCTGTAAAGTGAAGCCTTTAACCTTTACAGTGTTCTTTCTTATGTCTATTCTTGACCTCACGCAGTAAACCAGAACTAAGTCAATCTCTATTCCTTCCAAAAATATTTCATTGAATTAAATGTATAGATGTCTTATTATCCATCCATTTCAAGAATCATGGATAATTCCTCAGGCAGTTATTTATTTGTAGCTTTTGTAGTGCTCTAATAGAGCACGACTACAAAAGCCACAAATGGGAACAAACTTACCTGAGTAACAGATGAGATACAAGAAAGTTAGTGAGATTCCTCTGCTCATTCAAAACAAGAAAGTCAGGAAGAATAGAAAATGCATACAAGCTGTTTGAGTCCTGTTCAAGGTCTACAAGTTCTTCATTTTTCCACATTGTTTTAAAAATGGAAGGTATAAAAATGCTCATTTCAGTCTATATGCTTATCTGAAACTATAATTGTAGAAAGTAAATGTCACTCCCAGAAGCTGTAAAAGGTGGGAAAAGGCCAGACAGATTAAAAGTACAGAACAACAGTTAGCTGAATTTCTCAAAATTAAAATAAGAAAAAAACCAAAACAAACCAAAACTCCCTATTTTTTTTTTCCATTTTATTTCAATTGCTTGTTGCATGTCACAGTTGTTCTAAAGTTTTCAGCCTCTGGAGAAAAAAGTATCAACATTAAAAATTGAATCCGTAATTTCCCTTCTTGTACAAACCATTTTTTCTCCATTTTTCAAACTGTTTAGTTAAATTATCATGAGTTCATGTTCAAGACAGAGCAGAGAATGGTACCTTCCTAGTGAGCCAGACTGAATGACCACCTGAAACATAATTCTGCCGCAAGCTGTGGATTTTGCTAGAGCTGCCGCTAACCAATGCTTTAGCACCTGGTACTGATGCCACGGTCATGAACGTGGACACTGCATGATGCCGAGCCACTGCTCAACAACACGCCTTTCTGCAAGACCCACTTTGTAACTCAAGCACTCTGCTTTGGCTGATTCCTCACCCAGTCTCTTCTCAGGGGCTTAAAACCTACCGCAGTCGTTGACAGCTGGGTCCACCTGCCTGAAGCAATCAGACAAAAATCAAGGGAAAACCAGAGTAAGGTGAACCAGGCAGTGCCTTTGTGGGGAGCAGAAGGGGCAGCCCCAGCGGCCAACTTTTTGTTTGATTTCCATTAGTGCTTCTATTGCTGATCATATTTGCAGAGAAAAAGGCACTGAATTCATGTTCATCAGGCTCAATCTTTTGAGAGGCCCCCTTTGGCCCGCTAAGAGGAACTCAGAGGATGAAATATGCAGTTCAGGGAAAATTGTTGTGTCTTCTCAGGGAAAGGGAAGAGGGATACTTTTCAAACCAGAACTGCTTTTATAATTAATTTAGGAGAAATTTTTCCCCCCTTCCTCTTCTCCCCAACAGTAGTTAGTTGCTATTTTCACCACCTCCTAATTACTTAGTACTGGTTTGTAGGAGGATTCGGCTTCACACGGCATCCCACACAGGTTGTCATTTTGTCAAGAATTCCTTCATTAACAAGCTGTCAATACCCTGCCAACAGCCACCATTTGGTTTGTTAAGGGAATGGGGGCTCTGGAGTGAAGAGTTGGCTCTGTACCCTTTCCTTTTTTTTTAAAGAAATAAATAAATAAGGCAAGAGGCAGATGTCTGCCAGTCTGTTCCTTTGTGACACATTGCAGCCTTTTTTCCTTTTTTTTTTTTTTTTTTTAATTCCTTGCTGAAAGAGCAAGGCAGAAGAGGAGGGAGCGGAAAATCACACAGACTGCGTAGGTTGTAGCTCAAGTTACTCTCTCCCCGTGGCACTGCTTCCTCATGAAGCCAGGTTGCCTGCACACTCTTTGCCCCACGTTACCTCCCAGCCCCGCTTGCCCTCCGACATGCCCCAACTTTGGCATAGCAGTAGGGGAAAGCTCTAAAGCAACACAGGCACAGTTTCACCTGCAACCTTTAAAACAATCATCCTAATGAAATATGAAGAGTTCTTGCCTGCCACATAGGTGCTTCCAGAGGAGTTCGTCTTTTCCTGCTAATTAACTGGATTAACACAGATGCTGACAGGCTTTGCCAGGTCCTCCTTTCACCACTCTGTTGAGATGCTGATGATTAAGGATGGCTTTGTGCATCTCCCCTCTTGAAAGCCACACCATATTTGCACAGTCATCTTTTTTTCTCCTGTTAGCTCCCAAGATCAAATCCCAGCTTGATTTCACTGATTAGTTTTTGATTGCACTGTGCCTACCAGGTAGGGTTTCAAGGGTAGCACAGATGCTGAGAGAATTGGGGCATTTGTCCATCGTCTGGGGCATTTCTGAGAACCTGCTATTGCAACCGAGTTTGAGCTACGTCAAGCAGGAATTTAGCTGGGTTGGCACCGATGACTGGAAATGAAAAGGCAGACAGTGGGACAGAGAGCAGAGGGGAACAGAAATCTATGCTGTATCCAGAAACTACAAAAATAAAGGATTGTTCAGATTGATGGGGGATGAAGGAAGTGATGTCTTTGGAGGTCTCCCCGGCATTTTTTTGGTTCTTACATGCCAGTGAGGCTATCATTATGTCCAGGAGACACTCAGAGGAACTCAGGGCAATCAAAGAAATTAATTTTTTTCCTCTTTTTGTTCCTATCTAATCATTCTCACTTAAAAGACAGATAGACCCTCCTTTCAGTTAGAAAATCATGTGTATAAGGGTCATATCTGAACACAGAACACAGATACTTTTTGCCAACACTCTTACGTACATGCAGCTACCCACAAACATAGGTTTACATGAACCCAGCTACGCATTTCAGCTTATGTTAAAAATTCAGTTCCAACCTTTATTTTGAAGAAGCACAAAGGTGTTTGTGCTCCTATAATTCTCAGATACAGACAAAAAGATCTCTGCTACATAATTACAAGGAGGTAATGCTATCTAATTTTTGCCGTAGCACACAGACACCTTTTGCACAAGAGTGGCTGCCTGAATGATGAAGGAGGCAGCAAAGACCACTTGAAATTCCGGTATGAAAAGCAGGTTCCAGCTATGTCAGATGCAGCTCTGAAGGTGCTTTAAAATATTCAAGTGCAATGTAAACACTTCTACCTGGATGGAAAAAACCTCTCCCCTTATCAGCTGCAAATACATCCCAAACCTAATTGCCATAGATCCCACATGAGTGGAGTCAAGGGATAAGTAGCAATAAGGAAAATGGACTGGATGCAGTATGTGCCAGTCATCCTCTCTGGTTATCCTCTCTGTCTCTTATCCTTTCCTCCTATCTTCTTGTATTTCTCTTGTTCTTTGCTTATTTAAAGCTTTTCCTGTCAGTTCGTGCAATATCCTATAAAAGTAACCAGAGCGTATGTACCCCGCAAGACACAAGTGAATATATAGATACGTGTGTGCACCTTCACCTCTGCAAACTTTCCATCCTCTTTGGGCTCCTTCAAGCTGCCACCACCACAGAGGTGGGCACTGGCAATCTCACTGCCCTCCCTGGTAGCAGTATCCAGCCAGGCTCAGCCAGAGTCCTCCACATGGAGATTGACCCAGAGGCCTCCCAGGGCCTCCCTATAGCAGGGAGGTTGGCAGGGGACTCCCTATAGCTGTGCGAGAAGTATTCACAATATATTTTAACTTAACAAAACCTTGGTCCTTCCTTTTCCCTGGGAGCTTCTTTTGTGCTTGTTCCCACACTAGAGAAATTAGGCTCAGGAGCATCTCCTGTCATAACCAGGTCTAAAGGGCCTTTCTAAAAGTTGGTTAGTAATTCTGAAAGAAAAGCTTTAAATAACACATTGCCGTGAGAGGAACCAGAGGGAAACCAGGAGGCTTGCATTTCAGGAGACTTCTCAGCATACAAATGAGAAAGATTCCTCAGCTGGTAAACATTTACCTGCCTCTGCACTTCAAGGGGAGCGTAAATGAATCCAAGACATCTAATAAATAATGTTGAGAACAGAGCCAGGCTACTTGTTTACGGTGCTCCAAATGGCCCATTGTTAGAAGAACTTCTGCAGAAGGTATGTCCACACAGTACGTAGTGGGAAAACTAAAGCGGTGGGAAGTAGGATGTGACCCAGAATCCAGCCTCCAGGACGACTCTTTATCTACAGCAATTTCCATGAGTCAAATGCAGAAAATAAAAACCTGAGGCAGGTTGAAAAAGAGGAGCACTGAATAGCACTTTCAAAATCCTGTGCTCTGTTACAGGCAGAATCACCTACATTTTTAAAGTGGTACTTGGGGATCTGGCCATATGGTTCCCATATACCTTAATGGGACTCAGACAGTCAAATCCCTTATGCAGCATTTCAACAATGTTAAAAAGTATGCTAGGCTGTATACTCATCATTGTTATTTGCTGCAGAGCATTAAAAAAAAAAAGGAAATCAGCCAGATTTAAAATGTTCCTATTATAAAAACGTTTCCCTAAACAAAAGAGAAAAGAGGGACTGAAACAGAGAAGTTATTAGTAGGAGTGACACCCTGATAGACCACGATACCGCTGAACAGCAAGTATTATCACCACCGTTACTTCAACACTAGTGTTATTTAAGCATGGGCAGGACTGGAGATAACAAAGTAGACCCAGTTCTTAGCTTTCAGTATAGCATTAAGAAAGAGTAATGAGTTGATCCTTCTGATAGTGGAAGATGTAGCATTATTTCTTATCTTTTTTAACAGGGGGAAAAAAAAAAAGAAAGAAAATGGTTGTCATTACATCCTGGATTATTTCACAGCCTGAAATGTAATGATTTTCATACAGGATTTCTTGAGCTGGTTATTTGTGTCTCAGAACGTGTATGCTTCTAAAATGTCTGTGTGGACACTGAATCATGACATGTTAAAAATGTTTAGAACATCTCCCCAGAACAGTTTACTTGGATTGCATTGAGCATCCAGTGCCCATGAATGCCTCCGAGTTTTGGTGAAGAGAAAAATCCCCAAGCATTAGCATAAGACTCCTAAATTGGGAGACTGTTTGCTTCGCTTGCAGGTAGGTGCTCGGGTTTATCCAGAACGAAAATCTCCAGTTTTCTGACTGGAACGTGGACCATGTTGAATCACATTTTTAAAACTAGACAAGAGCAAACTCTTCTACTAAGGCAAATCTGCCCCTATGAGCTTTAATAAAGCAGTGCCAGTTTATGTTGATAAGAGTCTTATTTCACTCATATTTGTATTTGTAGAACATCTGCCTAAATAGCAATACAACAAAATCCTCATAGCAAACTTAACCCAGGACAAAGAAACTGAATTTTCTTTGAAGTTTAAACACTTACTGCATTTTAAATGTTTTTAAAATAAATGATAGATATGAAATATTTCAAAGAGTCAGCCTTGTTTCTGGGAAGAGCAGTTAAACAATGACTCTGATGAGATTTGAAGCCTGTGTAATTAAGTTTTGCATACATGAGCCTGGAGTTAATTTTTTATGCATCATGATGTTTTCTGTAGAGTGCTTCATTTTTTATTGGTTAGCTGTGATGTTTTAGCTGCACTCTTTCTGTGTTCACCCAATAATAAAATATACTGTATCTATGAAAACCAATTGACATAAGGCCCCGTCGTGGCATTTGGTTCTGAAGCAGCTTTGCCTTCTCAGTGCCAGTTGCATTGCTCTCCAGATGCGACGCAGCCCGTTTACACCGCACTGCTTGCTAACCTAGTCAACAGTCAAAAGAGTATGCCTAAACTCAAGAAGCCAAAATCTTTCCTGGGTGTCTCAAGTTGGACACAGC
The DNA here is from genome assembly GCA_013398295.1 of Chionis minor. Classification (NCBI taxonomy): domain Eukaryota; kingdom Metazoa; phylum Chordata; class Aves; order Charadriiformes; family Chionidae; genus Chionis; species Chionis minor. The sequence continues at coordinate 152,219 of VZSF01004942.1, forward strand.
CCGTGCTTCTCGGTAAACACTTGCCAAGTCACCCTCTTTCTAGGTTTCTACTACAGATTCAAAGAACCACTTCAGGTATTCTCACATACTTTATCCCAGGGCATATAAAAACCATATAGGGACCAATAATAAAATCACAGACAAAAATTGCAGTGATACTGGCCTATGCTTGCAGTTTTCTCATTGGCAGTCTCAGGGTTCGCTATTCTGGCTGTTGTTATGTAGAAACACAGAAAAATCCACGACGTGTATTTGAAGCCAAGACAGTAAACATAAATCAATATTCCTAATGATAAAAGCGCATTCTAGAGGCTGTTACAACCCAGGCAAACCAACCAATGACAACTGCAAAATGCTAGAGTCTCTGCCATGCAGTCTGGGATAAATGTGTACCAATTTAAGAATGTAATGTGAGTAGGTTTGTATTACATGTGTGGTTATCAAAGCAAACATGGACTGAGAAGAGCCGTGATGATAATTCTTGGATGTAGTTACACGTGTAGCGTTTCTTAAACTGAAATAGGACATTGTCGAAAGTAACAACTCAGGCTAAAAATACTGATTTTTACCTAAATAATACTGCCAATATATTTCCTCATGAACTCTTGGAGCCTGCAAAGTATTTCTTACAGTATCTCCTAGCATCTTAAAGATAATCCACAAAGGACAGAGGGAAGTATTTGTGCTCCCTCTAGTTTTATAGAGACACCTTGAAAAGTTTTTTATTTACTCTTAACAAATATTTCCCCCCACTAGTAGTTTTAATATTCAGATGAAAATCTTGGGTACAAGCCAAACCATCCCCTGTATAAATCCTCTAAGGTATGTGGGCACTCACATAGGAGTTTGGATTAGATATCAAAATACTCAGGAACTAAAATGCCTTTAGAGTCTCAGAGAGGTGTTTGCAAGATCAGCTTCAGCCTGGGGAAGTGAGTCTTCCTGGGTTCCCTCTGGAGGACAGAGGTCAGCTTCTTCGGGAGCAGCTCAGATCAGCTAAATCTCAGTGTCTCCCTCCATTGCCTTAAGTCTTTTAGAGGTTTCAGTATCTGCAGCACTATGAAGTCTAAGTAGCTTAGGGACAGTTTTAAATGCTTGTATCCTCCAAAAAATACAGATAAGTGTCTTAGAAGATTGTTAAGTGTCTCTGATCAGGTTAGTGTCTTCCTGCTGTTGATCTCAATGGCTTCAGTCCTCTCTTAGTCTGTACGTGCAGCAGACTTTTTCAGTCTTTGTCAGAGCAGAACCTTTATAGTATGACCTCGAAAAATAAATACCTTGGACTGCAAATCAGATACTAGGTTTCTTACACCGAAATGATTTAAAGTGAAGTAAGAGGTTAATTAAGTTATGGATTTGAGGTTTAGGTAACTAGCTTTGCACTTCTAGAACAAATCTCACTAATGAAAAAAGTATTAAATACTTTTAAATACTGTTCCTCATTCAAAAAAGAGCCTAGCACAAAAGTGACAGCGTGTGATACTTTGACTTCAGTATGTCGAAAGCATTATCCAAAGAGGGAGTCCAGACAGAGGAGAAATACTTTCTAGCCTGCCTGTTTTAAATACAGATGTTTGCTGAATTGCTTGGGTTTTTCATACCGGTATTTCTGCTAGCATCTATTTTAACAGCTGTAGGAAATCCAAATGTGAAAAGTTCAGTACTCAAGCAGTGCTTCAACAACTAACCTGAGGGGACAAGACCTGAGATTCCAGGTAATTTTTCCTTAGAACTCAGAGAAAGAAAAGACGACTTAAAAATGAGCCCACTTATCTCCCTTCTTCCCTTCATATATATATTGTACAGGAGCATAGAGGTCCTAAAGCCGAGTGCTGGGCTAGGTCTTTCTCACTGCAAGTCAGTTATAACCATTTGGTCCCCATTTTGTCTGTCTCCCTTTAACCCTGGTGTACACCCGAGCTACTCCGCAGCAAAGGCTGCTCGCCCAGCTGCAGCGCTCCTCTCCTGAGCCAACACTATCACTGGTGCGACCAGAGAGTGTTGTGAGATTTGACAACTGGAAGCAGGGTGGATCCACAGTATTTTTGGACCAGATTTTAGTCTCTAGAGGTACAAACCAGCCTGTGGCAGGATTTTTACAAGCCTGCCAACATCAGACACCCATTGGTATTTTAGCATTTAGGGTGATTTTAAATCCCAGAAGACTTCCATCTGCCTCTGTAGGCACCTAGGTCTTGTTGTGACGTCAGCCTGCTTTTGAAACAAGAATTTCAGAGAGGAATGGAGATTAATCACGGTTTATTTTGGCTGCCTGGGCATCAGCATAAACACGCACGATATTTTATGGACACGCATATGTATATGCTTGTACGCGTGCACACACACGTGCACCAGGAGGCTCAGAAGCCATCAGGGAACATTTTCAATGGTTCCTCAGGCTACAGCCGCTTAAGGGGAAGGGGAAAAGCAGATCACATGGTAGCAGCTACCCACACACGAACAGACCACGCTGGCAGACTGAGAGGAGAGGTGGCGGCGGCAGCAGCACGCGGGAGAGTAGGAATTTGAGACGTGAGAAATTCAGCACACAGATTTCAGAGCAGGGCCAGCGCACTGGCAGAAGCTGCGTCACAGATCTGCCACTTTCTGAAGCCGGGGCAAGCTTGTCTCATCAAAGAAATGTGTCATTTAGGTGCCTTTGGGCTTCCGAAGATGTGATGTAATGTGTAAAAGCTCCCCAAATAGAAAATTCTTAATTCCCGCGCTTTCTATTGGAAACCTAATCATGACTGTGGGACTGTAAATTGCACTGAATTTAGCTGCTACATGCTGAGTCTAAGTCTCCTCATAAGTCTACAGCCTACGCAGATTTAATCTCAAGGTTAGTTTTTATTTCACCATGAAAACATTTCCCGAGCATTAGCAAATAGATCCCATCCCCTCAGCTGCCAAATTGATGGCGCCTTCCCATTCAGATACTATTATTGCAGATTAATTATTTAATCCAATCTGATTGTCATGCCCATTGACTGTTTACTAGCAAAGGCTGCTTTCATTTCTCTCTTTAGATGGTATAATACTGCCTGAGAAACTGCCATCTGCAGATGCTGATATGCCACATATGTGGCAATACATGATTTTGAAACACACAGACTCCCCTCAGCCCCCTGTTGAACAACATTAACTGGAATCACAATACTGTGGTTTGACTGTCCATTTCTTGTACATTGCACTGCTATGTCACACAAATTTGTAGTTAGGTAAACTCAGCAAAAATGTATGCAAATTGCTGACAAAACAGAATTTTGCAACCATTTACACTATGCGGTAGTATTTTCTACCTACCCTCCATGTTTGCAAATGGCTACAGGAGAGCTGAGGATCAATATATTTATCACAATGATTGATGTCAATGAAAAAGAAATTATATTTTAGCCATCTGCAAAAAAACTGTTCACGTTTGGTAAGCAGGTGAATATATTCTTTCAAGGCTACCTCGAGGAAAAGAACAATAGTTTAAAGCTTCACTGCTCCAACTGTTTTGTCATTCCTACAACTAGTGACTGTTGCAGTTGAAAACTGTCATCTGGATTTTTTTCATATAAAAAATGAGATCATGTCGAGAACAACATTTGGCTAAAAAATGCTATTTTAGCTTCTTTGGGGTTTTTTTTGCGAGGATATCTTATATAAAATTAAATAAGCATTCTGTGTTCAGTGGGTTTCAAGATTCTCAAGACTTTTTGTTCTATTTTCTTCTTTTGTAACTATAAGCATGTGACTGAACAGAACTGATTTTTCCCCGTCTTCTGAATCATCAGAGTTCAATAAGACTGAAAAGACAGAGCAACAAAAGGAGAAAGACATTTTTAAAACTCAGCCAACAATCTAAGTTTTAAAAAGTTGAGTCCTACAGCTGAAAAGAGTAAACATTGCAAAAAGAAAAAAGAGATAAAAAGTAAAAAACCTTAGACGATACTCATACTGTTAGTCTCAGTGACGGAAACAGAGGGGAATGAATATAAAAATATCCAGAACAATATACCCTTTTTTTAAAAGAAAAAAAGGGAACCTGAAAATGAGAAACTTCATAAGCCCGTAACATTTATTTAAATTTACTTTATTTTTTCTACCAAATCTAACATTTAACTACAGAATTAAAACTTGTCCATACCTACCTCATAGTCATATTGTTACAGTATTCAGATTTGTAACGCTCCAATAAAATAAAGAATTATGTTTTCCTGTCTATTAACAGAGGGAACATGATGATGGTAACAGTTATGTGGGAATTAGGACTGTAAAATATGGCTTAAAATTAGAAAAGAAATGTATTTTAACTTAGTTTTCAAAAGGAATGATTATTACTATGTTTCCTGCTTAGAGAACTGTTTATGCCTAGGATTCTTTCAGATAATTTGGTCCGTCAATACAATTCTATTGATAGCTATTTCTTCATAAACAAGGATAGACAAACACGTGCTCAAGCACTTCGTGATTTGCCTTGTACTCCCAATTCCTTTTACAAACCGTGACTCACCACTGTACCTTCGGTGATATTTTACAATTCCAGGTAGAGCGAATTCTATTTACTTCTCTGATTATAGTCTCCAGTTCTGATACATATTGTCCCATATCAGATGTTACCACCTTATTTCTAGCAACGTCAATGACAGGAGGAAGTCATTTTATGTGATGGAAATAGATCTTATCTGTAATCCTTTATGAAAACCATCCAATTCAACTATTGACTGTATGACTATATTGGCTAAATATAATAGCACGCTGCTGGAAAACAAGACATCCTTAACATACAATGGAAAAATCTGTTTTCCTGAGGATCTCATTGCATTTATCGTGGACAACCAGTCCCATCTATGAAGCTAAAAGTTAAGAGGATAAAATTTGGATAAAATTTGCTTAGATTAAGTTACCTTTGTAAAGGGGAGAGCGTCTGTGGTGGACTGAGGGAGAAAGTGCCTGATGGAGAGCAAGCTGGGAGACCTTGCTGAAGGGGTTAAAGGCGGCAGTCTTTTCCTCTGCCTCTTTTCCCAGAGTGAATAGCCACAAGCGAGGAGGATCTATGTGAAGTCTTTCTCTTGCCTTAAACCCCATTTCCTTAAATGAAGGCTTGATAAGGTTTGCTTCGGTTTAGCTATAACATCTGTCTTGTCCGACATACACCATTTGCTTCTCCTGGGAAGGAGGAAAAAAAGCTGGGAAGGAGATGGGGTCAGTCCCCACTGGTGAGGCTGTGACTGAAGCCAGGGTGCACCAACTGGTCCCTAGCCTGATGCTGGGAGGATATAGGAGATGAGAAGAGACACGAGCTCTGTAGGAACAGGAAGAAAGGGAAGAAACAAGAAAACAAAAATACGGAGTAGGTATCACCCTGCCCTGCAGCCTCCCAGCCATGATAGCAACTGTTCCCTGAAACCAAGGGAAAAGGTTTTGCTTCTCTGTGTTCTAGTCAAAACCAGGAACAAAACAAAACAAAAAAATCCCCCAGCCATCTCCTGTTAGGGGGCTGTTGGGTTTTTTTTTTTTCCCCAGCTGATCTAACAGATAACACTCAGCTAAAATTCATTTGGCACTCGGCTAAAACTTGAAATAAATACGCACTGGGCTACTCCAAGATTGATGTGAGGTATAAATGAGACACTCGCTTTAACTGCCCTGAGAGACACCGGGTTTAGCCTCTTGTGACCTGCAGCACTAAGTCTAGCCGCTGACCATTAGTACTGCTCACTTATCATCTCCTTTTCAGCAGGAATTACTGTAGATTTGAGGACAGTGAACTGTTTCTTCTTATCTTGAGGTTTTTTTCCTATGTTAATGTTTCATATCAATTTTTTTCCCAAGAAATAAAAACTTTTAAGTAGAAAAGCTTGGATTAGATGCTGTTGGCAATGCCAAAAATAAGAATAAGACTTTCAGATGAACAATATTTTTCAAAGAGTGGATCAGATGAGTGATATCTTCATTTAATAACTTGTGTTGGTTACTCCCGCTTATGAGAGGACATAATTTCCCTCTCTCTCGTTTTATTTTTGGGAAGTTTAGCAGTGCAAGGACGCTCCCTTAGGATCACAAAGCAAACTTGGAAGCTGGAGGTGCAGAAGGAGTATTTGTTAAAAAGTATATAATTGTAAGCGCCAGTTTTTCTATAAAAAGGAAGCTGAGAAGCATGCTATGAATGTTCATTTGCAAAGCCTCAAGCTGTGACTGCATAGCTGTGAATCTCATTCCGCTATTGTCAAAGCACCGCATTGGTAATTGGCAAGAATGGATGGCTAGCCACACACAAAGTAACAAAAGTTACAAGATCAGCAGCGGCTAAATATACTTGCTGCTCCTACAAAGTGTATAATCTACTTTTATTCTTTTTCCTCCGAGAGCCGCGTGATAGGTGAGGAAGTATAAAGTTGGGGAATAAAGCGAAAGTGCAATCCCCGTGACTTAAAGCCGGAATCCAAGCCCTCTGCTTTGACCTTCTTTCTGCGATTCAGCGGACCAGAGCGCTGCAAAAGGGGCCAAAGTGACAGCAGCATCCAGCCAGCCTTCATCAGCGTGTTACTCGGCAAAGCCCTCAGGGACCACCAGGTGCTCGGATGCATTAAATCACACGGTTGTATCCGCAACCAATGCTCCCCCGGGGGAAAAAAGCACCACCAACTGGGAGAGGGAACCTGCAAGAAAGTTCTTAATGATATCGCGTGGCACAGTACGGCGTAACGTGACATGACACGCGACGTGATGGACTGGAACGTGGTATAGCAGCAGCTATCTAGGGGCTAGGAATTTCACCTCAGCAGCGACCCAGATTGCGAAATGTCTGCCATAAATTCCTGTAATGTAGGAAAGATGCTGCGAGTAAAAAGATTGTACCTTTTTCTGCAACAGCTGTGAATCATTTGACATTTAGGCAATAGTGTAATAAAAATAATAAATAATAATTTAGCCAGAGCCTGTTGGATCCTTTAATAGATGCGACACTTGAACTGCTGGTGTCTCTTGAGCATTTCTGAAATGTTATCAGAAAACAGAGGTAAAAGAAGATCCCATTGGTAGCTCTGAATGTCCTCTAATGATTCCCTATCCAGATAATTTGCTTAGACTCATCACCTTTACTATCATAAATCAAACCTTTATGTGATTTTAAGTCCCTTAGCTACCGACACAGAAAAGATATTGTATTAGATTGTTTTCTGTTGCATTTTATTCCTTCCTGTTCCGAGAAGTTTGGTAGAAATCAAAGCAAGTTTTGAAATTATAGGGAATTTGAAAGTGGAAGTTTTTTCAGGTGTTGAAGCAGCTCATTCTTATCCTTTATTTTGGTGGAGTGTCTGAAGGAAAATGTTTCTGATTCGAGGGGAAAGGAGGACCAGAGTTGGGTGGAGGCTTAAGATATACAAAGAAGGTTTCTCTGTAACAAAATGGGAAAAGTTTGAATTTAATTTCTAGTTGTTTTACACAACATTACCTTGCTCAGGCAGGGGCTGTGCCACTCCAGCTATGGTTCTGGAACAGTAAATTGGGCCTGGGCTGAAAAGGAGGAAACCACTGGTGGTTAGCACCATGACTAGGTGAGAAGAAAAGCACCACAAAAAAGTATGTAGAGGCACATCTAGGAACCTAAAACGGGTGCTTCCAGAAGAAGTAGGAAGCAGGATTACTCAGACTATGAAAGAAGTTTCATTATGCAAGTAAATGTGGAAATTTCAAACCTTATTTCATTTTGAACATGCCAAAAAACCAAAACTGGTTTAAGCCACCAATGAAAGAATATTACACATCCATGTGCAAAAAGCTGATTTTGGCTCAAAAACACAAGTCTGCATCTTGAATTTAGCCCTTCCAAACTTTTTAATCTCACACATAAGTGTAGTGCAAAACAAAAACCCCACTGTTTTCATCTGAGCGTTTTTCTTTCTGATGGTCTCCCAGAGTAAAATTCCAGTGCAAAATGGCACAGGTTGTAGTGTTCCCATTTTAACATCAGAACCACTTCTCCCGATGGATTATACTCATGCCCAAGCCCTTGTGACTAGCAGTACTGGTGACAATATAGAGGGCAATATGGAAAAAACAGGAAGTCCTACTCAGGAAATGACCCAAGAGGTGTTTTGAGAGGGATTGCAAGGAATAAGAGATGCAGAGAGCTAAGTAAAGGACTAAGGAGACACTGATGAAAAGGACTTGTGTCACAGGGAAAAGACCAGAAATTGAAGCAATTGCTGTAGGCAGACAGGGATGTATATGAGAGAGAAGCAGCAGATGGAAAAACCTGCGAAAGGTGCTGGACTTGAAAAACAGTGGTATGGTATGATCCTGACAGGGGAGTATTTGCCACAAAGACAAGTGTCAAGATCAAAACAATTAATTACTAGGCTGGTGTTAAAATTAAGTTTTCTTAAGTGCAGTGAATGTCAGAATATTTTGAAACACATTAATTTTCAAAGTGTGTGATTCAACAATCTGCATTTTATTTGTAAGGAGAGTGGGTTAAACTCTTGCCTGAGGTTTAAAGACCAGGGGACCTATGGAAAAAAAGGAGAGCATTTGCCTTCAATCATTTGATCTGGAGGCAAATGACCCACCTGGAGCCAAGCAGAGAAGGAACACTGAGGAGCAGCATCTTTTAAGAGAAAGTGGAAGCAGTGTCCTCTCTTTCAAACAGGGACTCCTGCCTTGGCCAGTGCAGTCCTATGAGCATGGCAGCAGGTGAGGCACAGATATGATGGATAAGGGGGACTGAGAGAGACACTGATAAATGTTTTCCCAGTCTGAAAAAGAAAGCTTGAGCAGATGTGCTGCTCTCTGCCCGTCAAGGACAGAAGGGGGTAGAACATCTACCCAAGCAGTGCGCTCGTCCAGTTGACCAAGAAATGCTTCCACCAAGAAATGGCTGACAGCTCTCTCCACTCCCTCAGAACAGTTAAGTCCTCATTTCAGAGCAGCCGTAGGAAGCTTTACGAGAGCGACTGAGGGGGCAAGGAGGCTAGGGGGACCAGGAGCAGTCTGTACACGTGGGTGCTGCCCCAAAACCCCACCCCTGGCGGCAGAGAAAGCCCAACTGAATCTGAAATAACAGGTACATGTGAGTGCTTGTGAGTCCGTGCCTCGGAGTCTCCAGACCAAGGAGCTGCTCTTCCTCAGAGTCTCCAAACCAGGGAGCTGCTCTAAGCATGAAATGGCTCATCTCCACCCCAGATATACAGGCGTCCACTCCAGGGTCAAGCAGGATGGGGATAGATGCAAACCTGCCCCTTACCCTTGTGCACATCTGGGCACACAGTTGGTGTGTGTGGTGTGATACAGGCAGTTTGAAGGGCTCCCAACTAAACCTGCTTAAACACAGGCTCCTATATCCCACATGGAGCAGCCATCCCTCATTCCTCCTCTCCAAAAGTGTGTTTAACCAGTTAATGACCCCTTGGCAGCACTATCAGCCTTGGTAGTGGCTTGGGGGGAGGCCCTGGGAGTAGCACCCGAATTAAAAACTCAGTCTCTAGTTCATCACTGTCCTCTACCCAACCCTCTCCTCCTCACCAACCAAATGTTCTTTCCGAAAGCCTTTCTGCTGCTTACTGGTTTGGTTTTCCAATAACCCCCCCTGCCTTTTTGCACTGAACTGATCCATTCAGAGACAAAACCCCCAAAGAGTTAAACAGTAATTACTGAACAGGCAAAGGCATGCCGACCTACACCTGAAGTAGCAAAGTCATAAAATACTTCTGTCACAGATCCACAAGCACTGTGCAGTCTATTTTGAATAGTCTCCTGATAATTTTGTGCGTTTTAGAGGGCAAGGTAAGGTTACTACAGAGAGTAGCAGCGGGTTAGCTGACAGACTGAAAAGGCAGCACCTCTTCAGCACCAATGTCTGGACGCTGCAGAACACGTCTCTTTTTTTAAACAAGAAGTATTGCTAAGGGAACATCTTGCAGCATTTGGAGGGAGCAGGGGGACACATATTTAGGGATTTAACTGAAACTCTTTGCTTATTATTCCTGGGCATAAATGCACTTGGACAGCAAGACGAGGCGGAGGAGCTGGCAAACGGGCTGGCACACCACCTAGCAGTAACGCACCCTTTGCACCAACAGCTGGTCCCCCTGGACCAGCCACTTTTTCCAGCATAGCCCCGCAGGGATGCTTCACTTGGGAATGTGATGCAGGATAAGCTGTTTGAGTTGGCTCCCTTCAGATACCCACCTCCATCAAAGCCCATGGCAAAACTACCACCCATCTTCCTCTATGTCACGCTGTGAACGGTATCAAAGCGCAAGGAGGACAATGCATTCCCTTAACCCAATTTCCACTTCCCTTTGGTAATTATACATACGTGCTTGCTAATACTGTTTCCTTGGTCATCTTTCTCTTCCCTCTTTTCATATTTTTCCTACAAGGCCTTTTTTTAGAAAAGTGAGGCATACCGCAGAGCATATATGCACTTGGACTTGTATGGCTGTAACTCCCCTGTTCCTGCCCCACACCATTTCCTCTGGGAAATAAAACACTTCTACCACATGTTGGGTGACAAAACACATCAGTATATTCCTTATTTAGAAATATTATATACCACCATGTTTTAAGCGTAATTGGGAAGGAATATTGTAATATGAGCTCTAGAAAGTCAGACTCAGACAAACGAGACCGAGATGAGATTTGGCTTCTATATTACGTTCTAGTAGAGATGTAGCAGGCAGCTTCTATCTGCTTTGAGAAGTCTGGCACGTTCCATTCAATTGCAACTAATTTGATAGAAATGCATGTGCATCCTGCATAAACATCAAGGAAATCTGCAATGAAAGCAAGGCTGCATGTGCACATACGTGGAAAAGAAAGGATGAAAAAAGAGGCAGGACTGCAACTGTACTTACAGTCAGGCAGAAGGTGAATCCTGAGCCAGATCATCTGCTCACCAGAAGCCATCTTCACCCCCTGAACTCACATGTCTAGATCCTCTAAGCTAATAGCGTAAGAGAAATATTTTCTGTTTTATAGGGCAGTGGATGCACGTACCACTGGGCAACCAGATGCCTCATGGTCCTATAGATACTCCGTGTAACAACCACATTCTTTCACAGCTCAGAGACAGAGGACTTGGAGGGAGACTTTTGTTGTTCTTTTTGGTTTTGGTTTTTTTTCTTTTTTCACTTTTAGATCAGCTTTTGAAAGAATAAAGAGCTTCATGCCCAGTACCTCTAATTGCAATGAAAAGCTAAGAACATGAGCCCCTTGGGCCCAATCCTGCAAATGGCTCTTAGAGAGCAGCCCACCTTATCTGCAGAGAGCTTTGCTTAACATCAAGATAACAGCATTACCAGACCGGGGAGCTGCGCTCTGAGGGGGTGAGCGGATCCAGGAAATTACTTGTGCCAGGAACCTGGCATTTATAAAGCTTGACCCTGCACAGCAACCTGTGTGAAATGATGAGGCTTGTGAAGGCTGTTAAATCCATCTTCGAGGAATAGCACTAATATCAGTCCTTCCACCTCTGCAATAACCGGACGTGAAAGACTTCGCAGATTAATAGCTTGCTTATGAGGCAGTCTGGGCCCCTGTGCCCCACACGCATAGCCCCCAGCTACAGTCCTGCAAGGGCAAAATACAGTCTTTCTTCAGTTTTCTTTTCCTACCCACCACAGAAGCTTCTGGAGAGGCCTGAAAAAACACAGCCGCGGGAGCAACAAGCAAAACAATTTTCCGACTCGCCTTTCTAGAAATGCCTCTCCCTGCTGCCCGCGCTCATGCTTTGACAGCAAAACTGCTCTGGAACCACCGATGGATTCTTGTCTTCTGTGAGGTGCCTGGGAGATCTGGGCATAAAATCCAGGGCACAGCTGTGCATTAAGCAGTACCATTTTCACCTTTCTGTAGCTCTCTGTGGTGCAGCAGCTTCTTTTTCCTGTGTTGCTTTAAGTGAAAGGAGAAACTCCTTACCTATTTCTCTTGACATTTAGTTTTTAAAGATTTTTTTTAAACATCTATGGCTACACATGCTTCACTTTTCTGTTTTCTTCCCTTTCTCCCAATTATTTTGAAAATAATTGCCATGGCCATATTCACTTAGTATTTCTGGTATTTGGGGATTCTAGACTTTAAAAGATAAGTCTCAACTACCAGCATGAGCTTCAGACAATGAAATCATTAGCTTGAAAGAAGGAGCTCAAGCTGTCCATCAGCAGTAATGTTTGCTACATGACAGAATGCATAGAGCTAGGTATACAGGAAAAGAATTTTTTTTTTTTTTTAATGCAGGAAATTACCACAGTGACATTTATTAAAAAGTTAAGAAAGGGAATAAATAAAATGTACTTATTGGAGCATTCTGAGTACAGTGATGAGCCAGTGAAATATTTTCAGTGCTCCGATCAAGAAAACTGTAATGTGGTCAGGGTTTATCAAGGCATATTTGTCCAAGAGAGTTGGACATCCATAGTATCCATAGTTTGGAGATACTATTTCTGAATGACTGGTTGGTGTTGCAATTGCTTCAAGCTTCTAATTATTTCGTATCTTAAGTGAAATGACTTCTTCAGAGGAAAATATTGGTTTTCTTTACATCTATACTACGGTGTAATTTAAAGCCAGGTAAAATGGAGCTCCAAATAAAAATCTAACACAATTACTCCTTATTTTGCTAAATATGTTCTCATGAATTTCCTGCAATGAACACTCATAGCTCTTGCTCTCTCAATGGGACTAGAGCACTTAGGGATAGTTCAGCTTTTTTACCGCAGAGTTGGATTGAAACCATGTCTCCTCTCTTCTTCATATTACACTTTAGGGTCCTGACCCACAGCAATATTCAAACCTCACTTTGAGTATCTGAGTAATTTTGTTGTCTCCATTGGCAGTGCTGTCTGGACTGGGTTCTTCATGCTAACTACAACCGTACATTGCTATACCACATCAAAATAGGCGATTAATATATCATGAAAAAAGGAAAACACTTTATTTTTGTGCAACTAAAATATATGAATCTGAAATAATAAACATACTCCTGACTTTTCTCTGGATGTGAATCTACGTACACCTGCTATGGCACAAGACAGCATCTCTATCTGTGTTGCTGCAGTAAAGGGCTATAGGAGTGACGCTTGACTTTCTTGTCGGAGGTTAGAGACAGTTGTCATTACCTCATCCTCCTCCTTCATTTCACCCACTGTTATAATTCTCCTTCAGGAGAAGAAGCAGGGAGGTCTGACATACCTGTTGCTCAGCACTGACAGATGTCTCTGCTATTATTGCAAGCTTAATCATAATTCAGTTGCTCGCAGTATGTTACGATGTCTCAAGCTGGATCTAACGAAGCTGCAGGTACATTGAAAGAAAGAAGGAAAAACCATCAACTCTCTTTTGCAGATAGGTTGGTGTCAATAAATATCCAGATTTTTTGGATATGTCTGAGCAAACTTAATTCACATGCTTATAAATGCCAGAAGCAGAGGACATTCTGAGAGCAAACTACTCCAAGATGGAAAAAAAGACATCTGGTGACTCGGCCAGTTTCTTCATGCCGCTCATTATTAGCCCTGTGCTCCTTGTGACCTTTCCTGGCTCAGTCCTGAGCAGAGATGAGACTACAATGGGAGGTCGGATGCTTCCTCATCACTCTCACCCTCCCCTCCCTCACTCGTTTTCGGCTGCAGAGTGAGTCAATTTGGGAGGGATGTTTCTTTATGTTAGAAAGCAATCGTTAAGGAAAAATTAGGTAGGTTACACAGTTGTGTGGGGTATAATGATCTGGATGAATATAGTAAGGTCTTTTGGCAGCTGAGATGGTGCAGTTGCTTTTAAGGTTTGCCTACTGCAGATTTAAAGCTGCGCTTACAGAGTCTCTGATATGGGGAAGCAGATGATGCCCCACAGGGAGCTAAATCTGTTTTGTGAAACAAGCTTAAGGGATGCAGCCCCCTTTAAAATACACTTCTCCAAAATACGGTCACAACCCTACTATTATGGGCACAACTGTGCAGGACAGAAAGTTGTGCTTTATAGTCATACACAAAGACATAGAAACATGGTAGGTGGGCTATGGCTGACTCAGAACACTGCTCTCCTTCCTGAACAGTGATGTCTCTTGCTGCCTGGTGCATCCAGCCCTGCCCACCACCGCTCTTCCATGTCTGGAACATGAAGCCCTTTGTGGAAGGGACTCTCTTTTTCTTGTCCTTCTGCACAGCAGCCAACCCTTCGCTAGGATGCAAGGTGATGCAAAACCTTTCCTTTTCCATACCTGACGGGAACAGATCCACAGCTGCGGTACAACCACGCACAGCTCTGACTTACTGAAATGTTGAATTACGGATTAATTATTTCAAGTCAGGAGGGGAAGACGTTGCAGATCCCCTGGGAAAGGGTGTGACTGGGATGAAACCATTGGATTTCTAAAGTGCATAGGGTCCACAGGCTGGAGGTGATACCCTCCTGACACTAGGCATTCATGCAGAGAGCTTGAAAGCAATATAGTGAAAGCAGTGAATGACATAATCAAATAAATCTTAAGATTTATCTAAAGCATTTTGTCATTTTTAGAAGATGAGATTTGTGCATTAATAGCCAAAGTGGGTGAAACTATTGCTACAGTCCTGCCCTTCCCTTTTCTTCCTGCATTCATCTTCTTTTATGTTTGTCTTTTATTTAACGAAGTCCATGACCACCTCTTGTTAAAAAGGGAATAAAATAGCAATTGCCAAAGAACTTAGCAGGTGCTTAAGAAGGACTGTGGTGCAAGAAGCAAGATTGGGATTTTGAAAAAAGCCTAAAAATATTTAAGCTGGTACATTACTCCAACTGCTTACCACTGAGAAATGGTCACTTTCCCATAGTCCTTCTTGCACCATTCAAGGCAATTCAAGGGAAGGATAAATGCTAAATTCGTCTCAATCTTGTAGAGCTTAACTATGTGTTGTTGGTACGACTCCTCCTTAAAAGTCTATATAATATCTTTATACTGACTATTAAACGGAAAAGTCACTTAAGGCAAACTGGATAGGGTGCAGCAGAATGAAATGCACATATATGGCTTAGCTGCATTTGTTATCATGATCTCTTTTGTTGCTATGGAGAAACAGGTTTTATATACATGCCAACACAGTCGGGTAAGTGCCAAACTACCAACTATTGCAGAGATTTCAAAGATGAGTGGCAGAATTTTCTCTCCTAAATGGGGGATTTGAAGGGACAGAGGACATTCATCTCCATTTGTCAATTTAAGGTTTGCTCAGTCATTTGAAATCACTATATCTTCAGCACACCTAACATAATTAGCTCTGCCTGGAGTAATTATAATGAAGTCAACACAACACAGAATTCTCAAGTTTATGACATAATGTAGCTATTGTGGTGCTAATTTTTTTTAATTTGATAATGTATTCCAGCAGATGCCACATATTAAGCTCTTCTTCTCACTCTCTTGGCATTGTCTAACAAAACAAAACAAAAAAAAGGCAAAAGGCAACATGGAAGACTGCCAGGGAAAAAAAAAAAAGAGAGAGAAAAACAGTAAAAGACTACCTAAGAAAAGTTAATAATGCACTGCCACAGTGGATATTCAGAAGCCACTGATCACATCCTCTGATCTCATGAAATTTTATGTGGTATTTCTTAAAATGGGTTTTTCGGCTCTAAGGGTCATATTTTGAAACTTTCTTCATACCTGTAGAATAGAAGAGGTAATTTCTGAAAAAATAAAATCTTCTTCAAAGTGATACAACGATTCAAAACTGAAAAAAAAAGAGTGGTGGTAGCTGGTGGCAACCCAGCAAAAATGGCTGTTAAAGATGAAGCACCTGGCAAGTACCATCATTCCCTGGATTTCAGGAGGCTGGCAAGAAGTAGACTCAGGTGCACAGGAGTTTGTGGAGAAGAGACTGACACGAGCACAGAAGGCTCTTTCATAGGCAGTGTTAATTTTTAAAATGTTAGCAAGAACACAGGAGAGCACATTCCACCTAGTTCTCACTGCATGACCTGAAAAATGCAGATTTATACTTATCTACGTTTTCCTTTATCAATGCACCTCTGATTTAGGATCAGGTGGGAAAGACCCTTTAGCAAAGGGACCAAGGAATGTCATTCAGCATTTTGACAAATGTGTGCTGCTCCCACAAAACCAACAGACTCGCGACCTTCTGTCTTCCAACACTGCATCCTGGGATCCCCTCTGCTATGAGCCAGAGCCACAGCATAACTTAATACTCATGCTGGCCGAGTGAACATACCTACAGTTGCCTACAATGCAGGGGAGACCCTACCAAGAGCGTAATGCTATTGCATTAAACACAAAGAGTTCAGTTACCTGCAGCCCATCCACTGAGCCTCCGCCAAGCCCTTTGGAGGGCTGAATGGCCAGGGTGAAGTGGCTGGTGTCACAGCACAGCAGTTGAAATATCCATGGCAGTTACTTGCTTATCAAAACTAAAATTCACTTTTTTTTTCTCTTTATTTTTGCCAGTGACTTAATCTCACTCCTCTACTTGTTTTCTCTGCAGCCAACTCCCCTCCCAGAGAAGAACTGGCATCACTAGAAGAAAGCAGAGAGCAATCGATAACAAAGGGCCCTGTGCTCGCTCCTGTTTTCCAGGAAAGATCACAATCACCATTTTGGTTAATACCAAGGCTGAACCAGGACATCCAAAGATAAAAGCCTGATTTGGAACAAATACAGAAATAAAGCCAGATCTGTGAGCCCAATGTATGCTACTGATAGCAATCAAATTAAAGAGGTATATTGTCCTTATGAGTTTACCCAGCTGACTACTGAGTTAAATATACCTGTTGTTTTCTGACATTTGTGTGAGCTGTCATCTCAGGCATCTCAGACATGTATTTTAGTGGAATTACTAGTTCAATATTCAGAGCTGCTTTACATCTGAATGCATACCTGAATTCTAAATAGGTAAACATTTAATAAAAGAAGTCTCCACTATAAGAAGTAGAATGACAGTAAACAGTAAACAAGAATCAAACCCCAGAGCTATCCTCACAAATCC
This sequence comes from Chionis minor, assembly GCA_013398295.1. NCBI lineage: Eukaryota > Metazoa > Chordata > Aves > Charadriiformes > Chionidae > Chionis > Chionis minor. The sequence goes on from VZSF01004942.1 coordinate 169,186, forward strand.
CCTCAAACTCTATAATGACCTGACATGCGATCGGTGGTTACGTGACAAACATTTGACAGCTCAATCTAGTTCCCGCTGGACCAGATTATTCCTAGTCTGCAACTTTGGCTCCCAATCTCCAGTTACTGCGGCAGCAGCTCCTGCGTTCCCAGCACCACATCAGGGCATCCCTCCAGCTCCCTGCACCACAGCCCAGAGGTCAGTAGCCCTCTGACCTCCAAGGAGCGGCTTCCTACCCGCAGCCCCACAACGCTGTCAGATGATGTGACTACCATAGCACATGGAACAATCCCACAGTGGGAAATAAAGCACTAATACTGGGCATGCAGAAAACATTGTCTAGCTCAGACAGAAGTTGCGTGCTTGATCATAGAATCATAGAATCACTTGGGCTGGAAGAGACCTTCAAGATCATCGAGTCCAACCATAACCTACACTACCAAAAACACCACTAAACCATGTCCCTCAACACCACGTCCACCCGTCTTTTAAATACCTCCAGGGATGGCGATTCCACCACCTCCCTGGGCAGCCTGTTCCAATGTCTGATAACCCTTTCGGTAAAGAAGTTTTTCCTAATATCCAGTCTAAACCTCCCCTGGCACAACTTGAGGCCATTTCCTCTTGTCCTGTCGCTTGTTACTTGGGAGAAGAGACTGACCCCCACCTCGCTCCAAGCTCCTTTCAGGTAGTTGTAGAGAGTGATAAGGTCTCCCCTCAACCTTCTCTTCTCCAGGCTAAACAATCCCAACACTCTCAGCCGCTCCTCATTCCATGATGCTGGAATTAGTGGGTGAAATCCTATGTCCTCTGCTGTGCAGGAGCTCAGACAATATAAATGGTTCCTTCTGGCCCTTGTATCTGTGAATCTATAATTGGGAACTTTGCTGGTGGTACACCACACTCCTGTAGCACAGACCTCTTCTCCATAGAATATCTCAAGATATTCTATGGAGAGAAGATCCCTTTGAGAGAGAAGCCTTGTGCAAGGAAATCCAGTGCAAGAGCAAAGGCAATTTAGGATTACAAGAGGATACATATTCCTAGGTAAAGAAAAGACTCTAAATCAAGGTTAATAATATGTATGGTGATTCCTGTGGGAATTCCCCCTTCCCATTCCCTACTTCCACCAAGTTTATCCAGGAAATAATTAGAGGAAATGGTATGTATTTAATTAAATCAGTATCTCTGTAGGAACTGAATGACTGGGGAGATCATTTCTGGTTGTGGGAAATGAAGACTTTCCCTGCTTTTATTTATCCCAGACAAGCATCATAAGCTGCTTTCATGAGAGAGTATGCGAGTGATCTCAAGTGCTGATATCCAACTATTTGAATGTGCAGCTCCTGTCACCTCTCACCCTTCCTCTAACTCCTTGCCTCTCGGGTCACCTTGACTTCCTGCCTTATCACAAAGGACTTGAACCCCTGCCTTACCATTGTGTGACTGACAGATCCAATCACATAATGAGCACATATCTGGTCACAAGGTTGTTGGTACAAGCAGGGCCTTGTCACACAAAGGGTACAAAGCATGTGACAAAGGTATTTTAGCCATATGACAGATAGTATTTACTTATGTGACAGGGGAAGTTATATAGGATCCCAGGAAAGAGGCAGTTGCATATAAAGGAGGTAAAAATTGCTTCCAACCAAAAAACAAGCGATTCACCTTGCAGCCTGCTTAACCTTCTCAGGGCTGGATGCCCTGATATATGGTCAGCGATTGGGCCATAGACTGGAAGATTTTTTGGAAAGCCAACCTGGTTGCTTCAGATGAGCCCCCTGGATTGCAAAGTGCATATACAACATGGCTCCGCTGTGCCAGAACGAACACGACATGCTCAGTTAGTTTTACACCTCGTTTCTCCGACGCGAAGCTCTGCCGATTACTTAGGGTGAGAAAAGTGGCTGTACCACAGCCAAGGTTCTCACCCGCGGTCCTGATCAGCGTCTTGGCAACATGTAAACCGATTTTACTACTGCTCCTTGAGCAAGCCAGAAGCGTGGCCAAATCCCTCTGGTTGGCCTTGGCTCCCTCCTGGACATCAGGTTCACCGCACACTGAAAGAGATGTTGCTGAAGGAAGAGGGCAACAGCATTGTAATGATGAAGAGCAGCCAGCCTCAGTTCCTCCGCTGCCAGGGAAGGCACTGCAAGCGTGGAGCTCTGAAAAGAGGGATGTTTGATCTGCCCCACTCCCAAATGCAGGAGATATGACATTTTCAGACATGACTGAGTTAAACTCCTGTGGAAGCCATGTCCTGAAACCAGGTGACGTAAAGAAGGAATTACAGCTGTTGGGAGCATGGAAGGAAGGGGAAAGGGAGACATTGTTTGACACGTTAGAGTGTATATCTTCCTCTCAGACACGCAATTAGTATCATAAAATTCACTATGAATAATATTTACATGCACCACATAAGCTTGACTAATACTTCTTCAGAAAATAAAAAACCAACATTTTCGCCCCTGTGGAGCTTTCACGCCCTCTGATCTCACCCACAGTCAAACTGCTTGACCCTTCTCTACACAGAAGGAATCACGGCTTAGCAAGACCTTTAAGACTACCCTGAGATCAGGACCAGCCTGGAGCTTACTGAAATAAGATCTTTAAGCAAAATGTGCTTAAAAACCACTAGTTGCCACAGATGACAAAAATGCAGGAATATTTATTTATAATTTTTTGTTTATAATTTTCTGTAATATATCTTGACTTGGGCGCTTGCACTCCTATCCTCAGTGGAAGCTCAGCACCTTGCCACTGAAGGACACTACATTATTCAGCAATCAGAAAACAGAGGAAGAGAGAAAAACAATGTTATTGCTCCCAAGGCTGGGTCAGGTCACCATTTTAAAAAATCAACACTACATTACCAAGAGTGTAGATAGGACAAAGGCTATGTCCAAAGTTATAACAGAAAGAGCAACTTGGCCCAGTTGAAGGCGCTCAGGAATAGCTCAGAAGCCTCCATTGTCATTTAGGTGCATTTCAGAGTATGAATTAATTAGCAGGAGGCTTTCAGAAAAGAATTGAATCCTTTATTGGCAGTTCTCAATGTGAAAGCCCTGTCACCACGGCTAAGAAAGTGACTCAGAAATGAAAATGAGAGACAGAGAACTGCCATAATATCCAACTCCCCCTCCAACACCAACCCATCAAGCTAGTCAGCCAGCAAATTCTGCTTTAAATTGTTATTGGTCACATACCATTATGTAACTAATATCGCGTCATATTACTCCAAACTGCACCCTGTTGTACACCTAAGTGACAGAGCAACTCTTAATGTAACGCGGAGTGGAACAAATACAGGAAGAAAAGATACTGACTTACAGGTTGCGTGCCTGCTACCAATTTACAGAGTGATTATCCAAACTGATTCGTATTTTTATTTTTAATACGATTATATTTTGCTCTACCTTCATCCTCCTCCACATTTTTCCCTACAGCTCAGATGCTTTTCTTTTTAGTTCTCCAAAGAGATGCAAAAGCTGATATTCCTCTGCCCACATTTCTCTAGCAAAAACCCTGCAACCTTGTGCTTAATGAGAAAGAGTTTTAATAGAAGGATAGAGAGGTTAAATTGGCTAACAGAGAAAGAAAAAAAAAAAAGAACTGGATAAGAAAAAGATCAAGTTTCCATGGTAACAGAGCCACATCCTATAATACTCTTGACTTTATGCATTTATTTATTTATTTCAGCTATATCCATTTCTAAGCAATAGGTTAGAAAAATGTCCAGGAATTTACAATTGAGAAAACTCTGTTTTTAAATAGGGGTGCAGACCTTCAGCTGCTATAAATCAGCACAGCTTTGCTGAAGTCAGCATGGCTAATGACAATATCATGATTTACACCATTTAAGGATGTGGCCCAAGTGCCCCACAGAGAAATTAAATGTATGAATATGAACTGTGAGACATGAGATCAGTCTGAAGATTCACATGATAAGGAAACCACCAGAAATCACCCTACAGCTTTATACTGGGGTTGCACACAACTGCCGTCCCTTGAGGTGGCTCTTCAGAAAGGATAGGTTTTTTATGTAGGTCCTCTGTTCGTATGAAGAGGGGAAGGGAAGGTTTAGACCTTAGTGTGCAAGTAGAAGGACAGCAAGCAGGTCTGGCTAGCCATGCAAAAGAGAACACAGTTGGCTTACACCTTCGTTTTCCATCCTAGCCCTTCCTTTGAAGAAGAAGGAGATAATATCATTATGATTTTAAACATTTGTTGATGGAACTGACTCTCAGTTATCCATTAATCAGTCAGCTGCATACATATGTATCCTTAAGCATTTAATGGCGTGATGTAGGATTTCATGAGCAACGTATTTCAGTTTTACCTGGCAGTCGGTGCAGTACTGCATTGGACAGATGCGCTCAGAAGAGGCTTTGGAAACTGCAGCTACAGGTCAACGAGTTCAGCAGGGTTTTAAATATCTTTCTGCAGAACTAAAATGAAAACAATACAGTTTTGCTAAAATCAAACATGGCCAAAATCTGACACCAGGACTGTTTCCCACCGCCCACGTTTGAGGCTGCAAAACGGATCTCACACCCCATGTGGAGGTTTTGCAGCTGAACTTTATTTTCCCAAAGAGGAAAAACTTAAGCCCAGATCTGATGAGAAAATTGATTTCTGGAGCCTTCGAAAGCTAGCTCCAGATCTAAGTCATCCGGCTCTGGCCTGCCTCCTGGGTTTGTGTGAACTATTTGACCACCTAAAGGTAGGAGGGAGCAATGTAGTGTAAGGGGTGCTGACCTTTAAGATACATGATGAGCAGGAATCTTTCTCTTCACATCCACACTTGGCTGTCTTTCTGTGCATGGAGAGCATAACAAGACCAGGAGCCTTAGTCTTTTTTCACTCCAATTCATCTGGCGCAACTCAGAGCGATAGTTTGATCTGAGAAAAAAAAAAAAAAAAANAAAAAAAAAAAAAAAAAAAAAAAAGAATATAAAAGACTTTTGACTTATCTCCTCACAAAGGAGGCAAAGTGATTTCTTACAGCTTCATAAAACAGAAACACACAACCAGGGAAGGATATATGTCCTTGTGCTGTCACTTCAGGGCTCTGTTTTCTCAAGCACCTTGACTCACCCTACCATAGTGGTGGCCGTGTGTCAAGGACATTAGTGTCACTGCAGAAAAGACCCCAGGAAAGTATTTGCCTTAAAACAATCATAAAACAGTGGACACAGCTCAACCTGTCAGTCAGCCTGGCTCCCCGATATGGTTTGCTGAGCCTGGCCAGGGTGGGAGCCTGGCAGAGCCCCCCAAGGGCTGCCTGCTCCGCCTCCTCAGATGGGACCCGACCACGGTCCCCTCGCTGCCCGGCAGGCCACTTATCAGTACCCTGCATTTAAAGAAACCCCTCTACAGATCTCATGAACATTCATTGCACCTTTTCTGACAAGAAGGTGAAGCATGTCTTAACATGTGGCAATGAAGGTGGTGTCTGCCGGGGAGGCAGAAGGAAGCACAATGGGGAGACCCCTCGCCCGAGAAATCAAAGGGCTCGTAGGAACACTGCAAACCACCACCTCAGCCACACGCAGGCAGGACTCAACTTTTTTTCTGGCCACTTTCTCCCTGTGATCAAAGGCGACAAAGAATTCCCTTTAGCAGAAAAGGCGTGTGAAGGCTTTCCTATCGACTGGCTGCCTCAGCTGCTGTCTCCTGTTCCGCGTTTCATCACTTCAGGGGGGAGAAGGGGAGACAAAGAGAGACAGAAAATCCTGAGGAAACCCTACCCATGTCATTCTCTCATTAAAACTTTGGATTTTCATTGTAAAACTGCATTCTCCTTTTTAAAAAACTAACAACGTTTAACAACAGGAGTGAAAAATTTTACAAAAGAATAGCAATATTAAAAAAAAAAAAAAAAAATGTTTCATTCCAAGTCACACAAAGTCATTCCAGTTGCACAAAGCAGTATTTTTTCTTTGATCAAGCTCTTAACAGATTTCTATTTTAGTTCAACTCTAGTCAGTAATTCTTTTCCACTTTACTAAAAATTTCATCCGGCTCTAGTCTATAACAGCCTACCACCAATGTCTCACAATAAGCCACGAGAACTCACTAGATGATCCCAAGTTCTCTTCAAAGTCGGGGAAACATGGAAAGAAATATGTTATTGGTGTCACCTGAGATTTTTTTCCTTGATTTTATTTTTCAGGTCTCTCTGTCCATAGGCTCACATTAATTATAATAATCTTTGCTCACCGGTAACTTAGTAGTAGATGTGATTATGTACTTAATAGCAGTACTCTCTTAAATTCTGACAAATGTATTGTACTTTATGACACTTTTTATATGTATTATCAAAGCAAGACTCCGACAGCAATTAAGGAACTAGAATCAAAAATAATTTTTCAAATGTTAAGAAAGCAAGTACATGCTTTTCTTTAATGAAAGCATGTTAGATTCGCTGTAAGTCCTCTTTGAAGAACTACTGTTTCTAAATTTTTTAATATCATAATTGTCCTCTTCAGAATCTCTGTTGAAATGATACTGTATATCATTCTCCTCCTTACAGTTAATTTTTGCTTGGTTCAGATTTGCGGATTGCCTGTCGCTGGGCACTTGTGTCCGTTCCTCATGCACATGCGGTCATTGATTTGCTGGGGAATAGGTATGGTGGAATTCTAGATGGCCGGACAGTGTTGGGTGATGGCAATACAGACATCTATCAACTGCCCAAGCTCCTCTTGGCATCAGTTATCCAGCTGTAACTTCATGGATCCAGAACAGGAGGAGGAATGTAGATAGTAGGGTTCATCCCCAAAAATCCTTCTTGACAGTTTGCACAGAGAACATGACAGAACAAGTGCGAATTCTGTAGCACAAGCTTGGTGGACTATTTCACTCCTTTTGTACTAGGATCGTCGGTATGAAAACATTTGCTGAAATCAGTGTTTGCCAAGCTTGAAAGAGGACAGGTGACAGCTACATTGCCTTTGCCTAAATGTTAGGGTTACTTGGTTTCAAGCGCGTCAAGTACAGCATTTCCAAATGAACACACCACTTTATACAGTCCACTATATTACATTAACAGTGTCCTAATTAGGCCTGTGTTTCAGCTTTCTAAAATACCAAGCAAGGCATGGTATTGCTGAATGCAGGAAGAGCTTAAGCATATCTTTGTGGGTTATGACTGATTTGCAGCTATCATCTGAGTCACTAAACACGTGTAAAACAGTACATGAATCTTCTTCCTGCTGAGATAATTTGAGTTCAATTTCCACACAGGGATCTTTGGTCAGCATGGTGTATAGAACTCTGGTACAGCATCGGTAAATTTTCTGTGTAACGTCCTTATTTCTCGCCTATTCTTTGTTCAAGGATATATTTAGGCTTGACTTTGTTGACCTGCTGAAAAAAAAGTGTGCTTTGGTGTTGGACTTGCTACCATGCTTTTTAAAAGACTGTTTGCCTTGGATCCACTTTGCCTCTCCCAGTAGTTTTTATTGATATCTCCTGGTAAGCTTTAAAAGCTACATCAGTTCTGCAGGATTTTCTTCATCTTCACACAGTGCTGACAACCAGGCACAGTCCATAAGCTCTGAAAACGCTCTGTTACTACCATTTATTGTCTGGAGCAGGCTCTTGCTAACCAGATGGCAAAAGGATGCTTTCAACAGTACTTGCAGTCTGTACTATGCCTCTATTGCCTTGTGTTGTTTTCATATGGACTCACTGAACCACCTTGGTGCCCAGAGGACAGATCCTATTGAGCACATTACTTTGCTCATGTCCATCTTTGGACAACAATTAGCATGATTACCAAAAAAAGTTGCAACATTTTGTATATAAGTTCATTGCCTGAGATCTACATCACCTGTTTTTGCTACCACAATGGCAATCTGGTCGTATTTCAATGGGGGAGGGTCAGTTTCAAAAGCATCACACTGTTCTTCTTGAAATCACTGTGAAGTTGCTTCCTTTTCTTTGTTGCTGTCAGTAGGTCATCAATATCACTTCCCAGAACTTGCTAGCCAACAGTCAAACAGGTGGCTTACATCTGTTCAACTCTTACCAGGTCTATCCAACCCTTCTGAAGCGGTTCAGGTGAAAATTCAAAACCTGGTTGGTGCTTCTGAATCCTAGAGAGCCACAGATCTGTTGGAGTTAGAAATTATTCTTTTTGCCATGTCTATTGTGTCATACAATGCTTCACTGCTCCACAGCTAAGTAGAACCTACTGAAAATCCCAGTTCAAAAATAAATCCCTTTGCAAGACTTAGAATGCGTCTTTATGTGGCCTTTCACCAGCTATTAATCTTTTTTTTACCAAGAACACTTCCGTTCACAAAGCATGTCTCCCATTTTTATGATGCATGTGGACATTTGGGAAGTTTTCTAGTAAAGATATAGTTTCCTTATGGTACAGAAGTTCAATTTATCACTTGCAAAAAAGACTCACAGAGCAGAATTATGTCACATCCCCCTGCCTAAATGTCCAGAATAATCCCATCATGATGTGGACTGTACCAATGTCAGAAATATACAATCCTGGCAGGTTCCACTAACAGCATTTTTCAGGTAACCAAGCTTTTAGGTGGCAGAGATACACTCCAAGGACATTCATGATTTGTGAAAATTAGTCATTACAGAAAACTCCATTGAAATGCACTTGGCATGTATCATCACAAGCATTGTAGATATATTTAAGTGCTTCTCTTCCAAGTGGACAACTTCCAAAACTGGAAGACAACAATGGCTCTGAGCGGGTTTCAGAAGGGCATTCTGCAAATTCATGCTCTGCAGTGGCAGTGCATTGGTACATGGGTCTTCTGAAGTTGTATAAATCATTCACGTCTTCCTTGCTAAATTGGAAGAATGTCCATTGGCTCCCTCTTCTTCTCTGCTTATCTCCATAGATGTGACATTTATTCTCCAATATCTCCAATAAAAACACTGTCTGTATTGTAAGCTGCACAACAATTCAGCAGCTCAAGTAAATAAAAACAGTAGTAGCAGATGTACAAATTAAATGGCATCCAATTTCATTTCACCAACCATCTTGGAAAAGCAACTCATGCAGAAAGGCTATTGTACACAAAAAGACTGAGTTATATAGATAAATCTGTGTGACTCAGAATTAGCAATAGTTATCAAGCTGGCTAAGCGCTACCAGGTAAACACAGTTGGTCAAGTGCCTGGAGCTGTCACTTTTCCCACCCTGTGCAGTAGGACCAAGCCAGAGAACAGAAACGGAAAAGCAATAGACCCTTCTTCTCACCCAAAATGGTGTGCTTACTCTTTTCTGCTCCTTTTCTGTTCCTCCTGTGCAAGTGCTTGAAAAGTACTACAGAGGGGTAAGCTCTCACATTTTAGATCTGCAAGGAGACGTTGTTTTATTTCTTTAAAGGGTATAAAGTCCTTCTCAAGAAAAGGCATCTTTTTGGATTTTTTTTCCTGATGGCTTTATACTGTCTTCTTGGATAGAAATGTAGCTCCCCCTTTTTTCTAGGCTCTGTTTTGGTACTGGGATAAAGAAACTTGAAATAAAACCTCTTTAATTTTGAATACAAATACGCTCTTCAATGCTTAATGCAGTGTAATAGATCCCGTTTGAAGTGCAATCACATTCACCTTTCCTGAAAGCCCTCGTGGATGCATGAGCTTTGCATTGTCATAGCCAGTTCAGACCTTCCCTGGCTGGAATTGTTTGAAAACTTTGTGAAAGGATGAGAGCACAACAAAGCTTCATCAAAATAACCTGATAACTGCAGACATAAACCAGAGGAATAAGCTCAGCAACCCATCCACCATCATCTCAGCCTTCAGTAGCTGCATCTCTACAAACACAGGATCAGAGGTAACTCACTCCACTGCCATCGGCTGCTAATTTCCAAACGATGTTCCTGGGAGCATGCCCTTTGAGCGAGTTACAAATGATTATAACCAATCCATCTCTATCTCGCTGTAGGCAAGGAAAAAGCATCTTTGAGGTGCTAAGAACTGCTCACTCACTCAACCAGACATGCCCTTCCTATGCACGGGCTCTTTTCCAGCAGAGATTTCTTTTTCAGTCCTTCTCTTGTCTAACCTACAGGACATCTACAAGTAGCTACTGTGTACTTCACACACCCCCATTTTTGATCGGCTGTTTTAGCAATATTTCTACTCAAAGTCCTTCATCTGCCATCAAGAGAATGAATTATTTTTAAAGAAAATACCTTCTTGCTTTTCTCTTGGTAACTCTAGTACAAGCAGGTCCAAGGTTTTATTGTGCTTATCCTCCTTTGCAAGTGGGTTGTGATTTTCCCCGACTAACCCATTCCTTAAGTGCCTTCTCCTGGCTCAGCACTGGTTGTGAGCTGGGTCCAGAATTGGCACAGTAGATTGTGAAACACATGAGTCACTGTCCTGCCAGGCAGCATGGCAAAAACCCTATTTCCACATCTTGCTAATACATATATAAACTTATCCCAGGTTTTCCTTTCCTGTCTTAATATGCTACTCTGTCTTTTATTCCTCATTGTTCCTCCTTCCTGCCCTAAGGAACTATCTTATTCTGACTGTTCTTGTAACTATTTAATATCCCTGACCTTTAATTTCAAGATTTTGGTAAAAGTGCTAGGCATCGCCATTCAAACTAACTAGCGCTCATTTTAGTAGTCCTGCTGCTCTCTCATTAGTCTGCTTCCTCAGGGGAAGCAAGAGCTCAGAACTTTTCCAGCATTTGCGGCTCTCAGGCTCATCTCCTGACCACTATCTTTTTTTTTTTGGTGAAAGCCCTTTTACCATCCTGGAGCTACAGTGACTGTAGAACCGGATAAACTTGTCTAGTCTCCCTTCAAATCCATTGCCAGGTGCTAACATCCACAACTTTTTCCAGCACAGAGCTGCACAGGTGTGCTGCTGCCCACTGCATGATGAAATCACCCACCACCTTTTGCTTGTTCTGCACCTGTTTCTCTCTAGCCTCACTCCATGCGCCCTAGCTTTCCCACTGGCACAAGCAATATACAATCAATTCTTATCTGTGCCTTCCACAATTTTTTCGTCTTTTTTGCAGACCAAAGAGTCCTAGCTTATTCAGTCATTACATACCTTTAACCATCCCTGTTGCCTCTGAACCCTTTCTAGTTCTACTACACCCTATCTGAGACTAGGAGACAAGAAATGCATAAATGCATATGGTATTAAAGACAGGAGTGAATCAATGTTATTCTCTGCTTTGTTCTCTAATCCTTTCTTGATGATTCCTAAAATTTTGGTTTTTTCACCAAAAAATGAACTTCTGTGCTGAAGGACCTGTTGAAATTCCCAAGATCTTGCTCCAGAGAAGTAACAGTCAGCTCAGAGCTCATAAATGTATAATCTGATGTTGTGGTTTTCCCCCTACATATACATCCTTCCACAGCCTGCGGTGTGGAAGTTACAGCAGAAATAACATGGGAGTCAGTGCATTTTTAACATTTCATTCCTCTGCTGTGCACTTACGGAGTCCTGAAAGGGTCTGGGATTCAGGGTTCCTGCTCTCTGGCTCCATCTGCAGATTAAAACAAATGGACTAAACCAAACTATGGATTTATAGTAAAATGGGGTGAGGGGATGCACGTGGGCGTTCAGGCAATTCATATCCTGTCCCCTTCTCAGGCAGCAGGACAGGAGCGAGCAGATTCTACCCACATAACCACCACCAGCAGAGAGCTCGCCGATTCCCATGTAGGAAATGTGACTCGAACTCTTCAGAGAAGACATTTTGTCTCAAGAAGAGCTTATAGACTTAGGAGACAAAGGAAGGAGAAAAGCATGGAGAGTGAAGTGACCTTCCAAGGATATGCAGGAAGCCAGGGCAAAACCAGGAGAGGCAGCTCCACCCCTAAGCCATGTACGAGTCATTTTTGCTGCCTACTGTGACCAGAACCCAAATAAAAGGAGGAAGTGGGCTAAGCACTTGTTCTTCTAAAAACAATAACTCAAGCTGGTAAACAAAGATTTCTCTACAGAGATTGCTTTTCTCTTGTTGCCACCCAAACCTCTTGTCAAAGTCACCCAGAGCCAAGCTCTGTTCTCATGCTCTGCCAAACAGAGGATTGCCCGGCACCAACCAAAACCACAGACTTGGAAAATGAATGGAAACTTTGTCTACAGCCAACAGGACTGAGGCTAGCCAATTTGGTAAAGAAATACACTTATAAATATTTGAGAAGTTATTTTCTTTTTTTTTTTTTTTCTTTTTCACCCCCCACTCTTCTCTCATCCCCCCCATCCTCCCCCACCCCAGTATACTTAGCAAAGCACCTGTGCCAAGCAACTTTGAGCAGAGCTGTGGCAAAAATTCACAACGTGCAGGAGCCAAAAAAACATCTCTGCTCCAAGCTGTGTGCATGCGTAGGCAGACTCGAGGTGTCACATCAGGCTGTTGAATAACGTATGAGTGCACAATAGTGAATCAAAACCTTTTAAATGAATTGTTTTGTTTTCACTCGCTGCCTGGTAGGTGCACCTGTGCTCCTTCTCAGCTCCAGATGATATACATCTTTGTTTTCCTGTTTAATATTCAGCACGAGACACACACATAGAAAAATAAAAAGAAAAAGGTGGAAAGCAGGAAGAGAAAATAGATTTATTTTTTTTTCCCAAGTCATTTCAGAATTAAATCTTAAGGATAAGGTCATGCACACGAGAGCCTGGAAAGACTGGGCAATTATCAGTAAGACTTGCATAATAAATAAAAACAGTGGGTAGGAGCAGGGAACACTGAAGACTGGGGCAAAGGGGCTGCATCTCACGCACCGCCAGTGGGACCATGGGTGTCCATAGCATGAGCAGGTGCAAAGGTGGTTCTTTAAGTCTAAGAGGGAAAGGGGTCTGTTTGGTGTCTCGTGTGACTGTAAGGCATTTCTCCCAAGGTGCAGCTGAAATATGGTGTAGCTTCCACTGTCCTGAAGCAGGTCAACATGCATAAAAGACCATAAAAGTAGTCAGCTATCCCACAGGCATCTTGGTAAAACAAGATGCCATCACACGGCGTAAAAGCGATAAAAATTGGAGAGGGAGAGGGAAGGGTTTCTGCAAACACAAGCTCCCTCATAACCAGCAAATCCTTTTTTCCTCTTTTCTTTTGTTAGCATGCCATGTCAGGAATCAAACTGAACTGTCCTTTAGGCAGCAGCTCCTGCTAGATGTGAGCAGTGAACTTGCCCTACCCTCCAAGACAGAAGTTTAAAAAACTGCAATGGAAGCTGCTCCTAAGAGCACAAGCTGTTAGAACAAGCTAAACCGGGGCCGCTGTGTTTGTTTTTCCCTTTAGGATATCTCTTCTGTATTTTGCAGTGATGGCTTCATACCCCGAGGCCCTTGAACATTGGAGGGAGGGATCCTAGTTTTTTTTCTACTGACTTCAGCAAAGCCCTTCTTTGAATAAAATCTAGGAGTTAGTTGGCTTCCTGAAGCAGTTAGTAAACTATTTTCAGCATTATTAGTATCTGGCTGAAAGTAAGATCCCGTAAAAGCCTTATGCAAGACCAAGGTTTTTAGGCTTTGATTCCCTCTAACCACCATACTGAAAGCCCAAGTCTAACAGGGCAAGTGAAGGTGACAGCGGCACATGTGAGAAATTCGTGCAGGGACCAAGGGAAAAAATTGACTACAGCTACAGGTTTTTGTTTGGATACACACAAAGATTGAAGTTAATTAGTCCTGACATATCACACCAAATCGCTGCCGCCAGTGTGTTTTTTTTCTGGGACCCTGAATGAATACTCACGCCCAACTCCCTCAGCATTGTAGACCTCTCCATGTGCTCACATTTCAAACAAAGGACTGGGTGAAAGCCACCAAACTAGCTAAAGTTTAGTGCAGAGATCAAAGGAAATGTGACTGAGCCATACTCTACGTTAAAAGCAGGTAATGTTTTGGACAGTATGAAGACACAAAGATTTAAAAGGCACCGAGTTATCAGTGTTCATTTGGGAATGAACTGCACCTGGAGCTGTGCCCTTCACAACGTGCTGTATTGAGATGGAAATTGCTAATTATAAAGCTGCTCTCTGGGCTAATAAGAGTAGAAGTCACCAACATCCTTATTGCATTCAGATGGTTAAGTAGGTTGGTACCACGCACTTGGTTATAGTTTACCTTTTCATTCTTGTCCACTACTGAGGGAGTCTTCATCAGGGAAGGGCATTCAGCTTTTGGGAAGCTCCCTTCCATAGATACATCATGATCTCCCCACAAAAAGGTGGCATTAGAGCTAGTGGTGGCCCAAAAAAAGATTACAGTACAGTAACAAAATATGGGGTCAGAGATGAGAGAGTGCATAGCAAGGATTTTCTCACTAACAAAATGAAAGCTTCCATATTTCACTTCAGAGAGCAGGGCCAACAGAAGTACATCCTCTCTTCATCACTTCAGTAGGCAGAGGCATTATTAAGGTCACTGAGGTTTAAGGATGGGAAGCTGGAGGCCTGAAACTGTGCCTCTGCGTACTTAAAAATGTAGGCTTTTAAGGGAGTATCAGCAGGTAGCAGCTGTTTTAAATTATATATATAAAAAAGGCAGAACTGAGGAGCAACTATTTAGAGAGATGTAAGACGAACCCAAAACGGGAAAGCCCCTTCCACCTTGGAGCAATATGTGAAGATGCATTTCAAGAGCCCCCGAGTCTGTTCACACCATTACATGATTATTTGTAATGGAATCTGGAAATAATTGCTTTGGCTTTGGTGGTGAAAGCATCTGGTACTGTCCAACTGAAATTGCCTCCTTACTTTCTTCTTTCTTGCTCTCTCTGGCAATGTGGTTCAGTTGTTTCTGTACTTGTCCTATGACGCCTGTGTTTTTGACTCTCAGAGTATTAACAGGAACACACACAGCACTTGATAAAAAAAATCTTCAAATCCTGTTGAGGGGCCTTCATTAAAATTCTATTAATATCTGTTTGTCTCACACTGTGAATAAATTGTTAACACTTCCATGTTCTTCTAAACAAAGCCAAAAATAAAGCAATATCTTTCTGAAAAATGCTTGACATGTACAAGAACAGCCAAGTTCTTGATGGAGCGTGCTACATTGTTGCTAAGGGGTCTACTATTGAATATTCTGGCAGCTTAAGATGTTCATCTAAACAGAAAGTCCTGTGATAATGGATGCGACATTTCACAATCTAGTTGGGGATCTGCCTACATGAGATGCAGATACTGAGAAAAGGAGGACAGATGGAAAAAACAAAATAGTTTTTCAGGCTGCTGACTTTCACTAGCTCCCGAGTATCTCCATAACCCTTGGAGTGAGATCATGAAGTTCCAGATAGGTTGAAAAAAGAATCCAAATTTTGTAAACTTCTGTGTACTTACAAGCTTTCTCCTTTCTCCACTGTCCCTCACAGGCAGCACAACTTCTGGCCCTGGGTTAGGGTAGAGTAAAAAAGGAACCCAAGTGGAATTTTGTAGCAGTGCTGTCATGTACCTTTAATATTTTGCAGAAGAACGGGAAAATATTTGCAAATCAAGTGCGTGGTAGTTTCTTTGAAAAGACTATTGGTCTCGAGAAGAGAAGACTGAGGGAGGATCTCATCAGTGCTTACAAATAATTAAAGGCAGAGTGCCAGGAGGAGGGGGGCAGTCTTTTTTCAGGGGTGCCCAGTGACAGTGATAGGATAGGACTAATCTAAGCAGGAGAAATTGAATACTGGCCAGGTGACTCAGAGGTCGGAAGTCTTCCATTTCACATCAGGTGTAAAGTTCTTCACAGAAGTCTATATGTAACTTAAGAGAGTCTTGCTGCAGTTTTAGTAGTTCAAGAAATGACAGGCCTTTCCAATGCAAAAGTCCATGCAAAAAATTTCATTATTCCAGAGAAGTGTTGCTCTGCTAGGCAAAATGAAAATTATTTGGCCTTAGCTAAGCAACACAGGGCTTCCCCTGACCCTTTTTGAACTTCTGTTTGTATCTCCAGTGCTTCTTCATTTGTCCTGTTACTCACTTAGGAGAAGCTCTCTTCCACATTTTTCCCCTTATCACTCTCTTCTCCCCTCTTCTCCTGTTCCACAGAAGTTGCTAGTTTAGCAATGTGTGGCATTGTCAGCCTAGCCTGTGGTAGAGGCGTGGTGGTCCAAGACTGCTCTCAAAGAGGCCTTACTGTGTTTTCTCAGCAAATACAACTGGATCTCAAGTCTGAATATTTGTAGGGCTCAGGAGCTCTGAGTACGGAAAGTTCCTGTGCAAACCATACTTCACTCTGCTCGAAGCATGTCGTGCACAGGTCTAGCAGACTTGAGATCAGCGCTGGAAACTACAGAGCTAAATCCAAGGAACTTCTTGCCGCCGATCAACGTGAACACTTCGAGGATACTTACTCTTGACCTTTACACTAACCTGAAGAATATGCTCAGAGAAGTTCTTTCATGACATTGAGCTTTACAATTTAGATCACCAGTAGGACTTTGCTGACATGCCAGGGAAAATGTTACCGAACTGCTTGCCTGATTTACATTAACCTGAAATAACTTCAAATATAGGATTTGTCAGCAGTTTGTGAAGACTGACACAATGGAAGGAAAACAAAAGATCTCACCATGCATGGTTTGACTCACCACTGACACACGTGAGACCTAAATTCCTATGAATATTAGAAAGATGGAAAATCTCAAAAGACATCAATAGGCCTGTATCGTGAGTTCTATGTATTTCCAGATGCTCTGCCCTTCATTCACAAAGATGATCCTATGCCATGGCAGGCATTCACTGTTAACATTTCCAGTCCATCCACGCACAGTAATTTGGCCTTGGAGAAATTTTCCTCATCAACAAACATACTGCTTCTTTTCTTCAGTGTTTCCAGATACATATTGAAGGAGCATCTTGTTCCCAGAATGTTTCCCAGGATGGCTACCTTACAGAGGAGAAGCGAGGATGGAATAATAGCTTAAATCCTCCAATGTGTTGCATCCACAACAAAGTGAAAGCAAAAAAAAATACAACAGAAATGGGAAGCAAAATACATACCTGACACATTCAGCATCAGCGGCCAGAAAAAATCTGGGCTGGGATTTTTCTGACCCTGACAAGGGTGTGGCAAGATGCAGATAGGAGGAGGGTGGGTACTTTGCCAGGAATTTAGTCACTGTGGTGCTGCTCCCCAGTGAAGCAGCCCAAACACTTGCCCACACAACTGAAATGTTCCCCAAATCTGCTTTGAACTGTGTTAATCCATGTACTCAAGTGTCTACGTAGCACAGGCCAGACACCTCGCAGACTGGCCCTGACTGGGAGCTGCGGAAACAACAGGCACGTAGTAACAGAAAAAAAGTAAAAGCGTTGTTGCGCAGAGAGAGAGAAAAGCATTAACACTATTGCCAGGTACATCTTTGAGCGACGGAACAAATCAAACAATTCTTTCCGTCTCATTAAATCTGAGCACAAAGAGAGGGATCCTGTGAATCGCTCCAAGCAGCGTGGCGTCTGAGGGCACACAGCACCGTACAGAACGGAGCCAAAGAGCCAGCCATTAGAAGAAACCTACTCATTAAGCTTTCTTGCTCATATAATGATTTAACCCCAGAGCCTTGTAAGACGGGCATTTCAGCACATTATAGTCTCACACGTCTCCAGCAGGTCCAGCACATTCCCTCTCGTCATTCTTGCAAGCACTAAAAGGGGAACGCAACCAATATTTTATACTTTCCAGTTTGTTTATTCCTAATGTTTGTGATTCCTCTCATAAAGCTTGGAAACAGCATTTCTTCCTCAACAGATTTTGTCTTTTTCCACTTGGCCAATAATATTTCTTCTGTCACATGGTGGGAGCCAAGACAGCTTTGCTTTGTTTGCTTCTTTGTTTATGCGCTGGCATCCCTGATCTGCCTTTCTTGCAGTTATCAAATGAACTGTGAACCATTAGCATGTCTAGTGCAGGACACTGAGAAGATGTGACCTCAGCCTGCATTGCCACTTCGCAGGGAAACATGAGAATTTTCTCCTTTTCTCTAACATCTTCCTTCCATTAGCAGACAGACTTAGGAGAGGGATTCATCTCATCTAACCTCAGTAGCCACATATGCATCTTAAGACTTCTTTTGTAGACAACAGAAAGAAAAAAGCACCTGCATGTCATGCTCCATCTTCTCCTGCAAAAATATGCTACTGAAATGCGGTCTCCATTCATAGAAGCTGTCAAGGCTGACTGCTCAGATATACATGGCTATTTTGTACTCTCAGAGTTATGTGAGGTTTAGTCTAGCCAAGGCATCCTGATCCTGTAACAAACGCAGAGCACTAGAAGAAAAACAAGGCTACCCCGTGAAGACAGTTAGCATTTTCAGTCCGTGACTTCTGAAACATTAGCAAGATGACAAATGTAGATGGCACCTTGTAAGCTTAACATTCCACTCTACTTTCAACACTAAGGCTCAGATGATGAAAGAACAGAAGTGGTTGAATTTGGAAAACTATATTCTTGGGCCTTCACTGCCCTCTCTTACACAGCTATTTACACCATAAAAAGGTTCAAAAATTTAATTAAAAAAAAAAAAAAGATAAAAGCGTATTGAAGGTAGGATTTTGCACTTCTCTATTCTGGTGTAAAATAAAAGGCAGCAAGAAGCCAGGCTCTGGAGTTAAAATCTCTGCAGTTCTCCAAAAATGGATCTGAACCAGCACCAGGATTCACAGAGCCCTGGAAGTAGCCTGACTTTCAGCAGGTCTCAGCCCCTCAGGCACACTCTTCCAGTTGTCTACTGCAAACTCAGCCAAAGGAAGGGGTAGCGCAGATGCACAAATTTCTTTTCGCCCTTTTTTTTCGGTTGTTATTTCCATATCAATTTAGTCAATTTTCCTGTTTATTCACCTCGATTATATTCTGTTCAGTGCAGGAGGGATCACTCTGGGTTCAGACAACTCATGTAAATGCATAGCTTACATTTTTATTTTTGGCGTGGACAGTTTACATCTCTGTAAAATACCGATGACTGCCACACACTGGAGGATGCTGGTGTTTCATAGTAACTTGTTTCAGAAAAATAGATTCATTTCCAGTTTACTGAATTGAAAGGATCAGGCCGTGTGGATGCAATCCAAGGAGAGAAGGGGGTTGGTGACCTCATTTCGTTACTTTCAGTAGAACTGCATCTATGCTGTTCCATAAAACAGGGCAAATGTAAACGAGGTGTGAACTGCTTTCACATCTCATTTAGGTAACAGATGAGGCATGAAATGCATTTCACAGGCACGCGTAGCAGAGCAGTATGCTAAGTCTTGTGACAATGAAGAACTTTTCTCACACACGAGCATCCCTCTTTGGAGCACTGGATTACCTCTAAAAGTGTGTGCAAATAGGAGAAATATCATCAAGAAATGGCATGTTGTCTGCTTTTATTAGCTCTCAAAATATTTTGGATAGTAATCAAAGTTCCTGGGGTCCTCTGTCATTACAAAGATTGATTCTTTTTTTCTTTTCCCACAAAATACGTCACCTCCAGATGGTATCAAAAAATGAAAACAAATAAGTAAGTAAACATAAAGTCTCTTCTCCTAGCAATGAGCTTCCGAGCCAGAAAGCAGATTTACTTCTCCTGAAGCAAAAGGATCTAAAGTGCCTGGCAAAAAAATTCCTCAGTCATTTTTCCAAAAATACAAGGTGCAAGCATGTCCTTGCCAATCACACAGCAGATGTAACTTCAGAGGGCTTTTTAAATTTCTAAAACATGTACAGATAAGGTATGAGACACTTAACCCAGGTTTAAGGTAGAGGAACGTAGCTACGAAAGAAGTTGGAAAAATGAGGAAAAAAGCCAAAGTCTTCATAAAAAAAGTTTAAAATAACAAGGTATTCTAAATTAGAGAGACTCTGGGATGAACTATCAACCCATGGAGAGATATTCAACCCCTTGATATCAGGTGAGCATAGAAGGATATTTGCTGTCAGAGAGTCAGAGGAAAATCTGAAATGTATTTCCATGCCAGTGGCACAGTTGAAAAGTTCAGCAAAGGACACAGTCATGAGGAGAACTTGACATGCTAAGGGCAGCAGAAATGTAGACATTCGAGAGGAAAGCAAAGCAAAGCAAAGTAAAACTTCATTCGCATCACAATGATAAAGCAGTTCAAAAAAACGTTCTGATTTTTTTGAAACCCCGCCAAAAGTCACTTCAGATGTCTTCAGCATTTATACCTTTTATCACAGAAAAAGTTTGAATGTATGTGTTCACAATTTGAAGTACTTCTTTTTCAATTTTGTATCAACTGGGAAACTACTAAAAACCTGAAACAAATACAATTTCACTCAATTAAGCACAATTCTGTTCACTAAAATGTCAGTACTTTTATAAACATTAGAAATTCATTTTAAAGTAATTATACTTGTTCATCACTAGAAGGTATTTCTTAGAAAGCACCGTGCATTGGCAGTGCTTAAAGCCCCATAAGAAGTGAACTTTTCTCTCCTTCTCTGTAGGCTTTGGCTTACAGTTTCGTACAGAGTGTCCTTTTTTAATTCAGGTAGGGCACAAGTCAGGTACACACACAAATTGACTACTGATGAATAATGGCTTTACAATACTTGTAATAATAGCTTGAAGAACCAAATAATTTAGCCATTACTCAGGCAAAACCTCCACTAATTTGAGACTGCAAGGGAAATCTACCTGAATAAAACCTGCATGATCAGCCCATAAATTGCTAAGAAATGAAAAGGAAAAGACTGAATAGAGAAACAAGTAAAGGACTTGGAGTTTTGAATGGTGCAGAAATGACCTGGAGGAACACTGCTAATGATTCAGATAAGTCATTGCAAACATTTTTCTTCTTGTGCATCTCCCTCCAATTTAGAGTGAATCTGAGTGCTGTTCTCAAATATAAACACTCCCTCCTTCGCTCTGTTCAATTTAATTGGTAAATGTCAGCCTCCCCCACCCCCCCAGCCCACTGTCATTCCCTCAATTAAATGATTATGAATCTCTTGGCTGGATCTCCTTTTCAAGGCTGCAGGCAGCCCTTCCTGCTCCCTGCATGCTACGTTAGCCCTGCTCCCACCTCCCTCCTTGTTGTCCTAGTGGACAACTCCCAAATTTCTCTTGCTCCGTTCCTTCCACTCCCTGCTGACTGTTTCTTGCCAGCTAGTTCGCATCTCTCCTTGAACACTTCTCCCTCCGTTCCTTTCCTACCCTTTCTTTAGGTTCCCCAGCTCACCCCGTCCTTCTCTCTGTATATCTTTCCCCATTTTAATCTAAGATGGTCTTGTTCTGCAGACTCAGCCGTGTCCCACGGCGTCCGCACGCAGCCCAGAGCTGCCTACGCACACCCACAGCCTGTCGCCCGCACGCTCCTGATTCACGCCGCAGCCAGGAAGGTCCCTTCAAACTACGTCTGCTGCCAATTAATCTCGCTTTCAAGGGTGTCTGTCATGATGCCGCATGTCAGCAGTCCTCTGGCATTCACCCTCTTTTGATCTCTGCATAGAAATGGATTCACAGAAACATCGTCCTTATCTGCCCTTTGCAGTCGTTTTTCTCTAGATCCATTTAGTGTTTCGCTCATCGTCGCAGATGAGCATCCCGTGGACGGTAGGGACCCTGGGCTTTACATTACAGCTTCAAACCACATGGTAGAAATGTCAGGCTTTCTATCTCTTCCTCTCCTCTTCCTGCAAATGAGTTCATCTGTCTAGATAAATGGCAGCCATCCGCAGATCCTCTCAGAAGCATCACTGCCTCAAAGATAAAAGGTACAGCAAATGAGTTGTTTGGAGATAACTGTTGTCTCAATTCATCATTTGACTGACTCTCAGCCTACTTCCCATTAAACTTATTTGTTAACACGCTGGGAACACCAGAGGGTCCTTTAAGTCTTTCCGTGGAGTACTCAAGGCATTTCAAAATGTCATTTCTCCCAATAATTTTTTTGCTTTTGCCACTTTTGCTACCAGCATTGCTTTTTTTTTTTTTTTTTTTTCTTGCATCTTCTGCAAGGTCATCACCTGGGAAGTGCAAATTGGCTGGCCTGTTGGCAGAAGCAATTAAGCCAAAATCACAGGGTCTATCCAGAGAGTCAGCAGCAGCCCAGCCACGAGCGCTGCAAAAGTAAACATCAGCTTCCAAATTCAAGAAAGTAACCACTAAAAAACGCACAAAAGAAGTATATTCTAGATTAGCAAGATCCAAACACAGCAACAGAGGCAATGGAATATGACGGAGATTCCCTAGATTCACCCCAATTTTTCTGTTCTGTTTCGGAGGAGGGACTAATCAGAGTTGCAGGGAAGTAGCTGATGAGAGTCCACCTCTCACACTCCTCTCGGTAATACCTGATACAATTCTCCCTTACCAGGACCTGCACGTATTGCTGACCTGATCGATTTGCCGATATTGTTTCAAGGATGGAGGATCGAGACTATATTGCAGTCCTTTCTCTCTTGCTTCAGTGATCGAACAGGTCCTGCTGAAATTCTCTCAGCACGTGCACACCCTGAGCAGTCAGGCCCGTGTTTTGATCTGATGCAGGGATGTGAGGACGGCATCTCATTGCCAACGGAAGGTAGGGCTGAATGGCTTTTAATTAGGTATTCAAAGCCATTCAAAGTTTTACCTATTTTTTTAATGGCCTAGAAATTATGCTTATTACCATATAAGACTGCAGAATTAATGTCTGAGGACTACATTATTGTTACAACTTCATGCATTGGCAAGATAGATCACCTTTCTGGAACACTTAACCGACAAACATCATTGCAAAAGAGAGCCACTTATCCTCTATTACCGTAAGAGCAAAGATGCTGTGATAATGCCCCGTTGTTTGTATTTTATCAAACGCGCAGCATAGACAATCATCCTAGCTAATAAATCTATTGGTGCGGTAGAGTGCAAGTTTTTCTATGAAACGTTACTTACCTGCTGCTTTTTGATCATTCGAGGTGGGTATTGTGTGAGGTGCTGATTCAGGGAGTCAATGGGCTCCAGCGGCACTCGGCGCACCTCAAAGTAATGTGATCTTAGCAGGTGCCCCTGTTCTGTGTTTCAGTCAATCAGAGACTGCTTTATCCATTACAAAGACGACGACTAAGAAACACAAAGTATTATCATTCTGCAAATATCTTTTTAGAAAGCCTGATTTGCCTTGAAAAACATTATCTGCGAACGCTGGTCAGGAATCCTGCCATTGGATAGATAGTTGATTTTCTCAGTATTAAAACTAACAATCAATCAAAAAAACAGCAGATTCTTTTGATTCCAACGCCTAGACAGCTCTTAATTCTTTAATTCGTGATTAAACACGAAACTTAAATGAGAAACACGTTAATCTTGTTTTATGATCTGTCCATGATACATAATTTTCATTTTTGTCTTTCATCCCTTCTTCCTGCCCTGCGTACCTATTTTTTTTTTCTTTCCCTGCTTTTCTACCTTGAATCTCTAAGGTCCTGTTTCACCTTTACAAGTAATAAAACTCTTTAATCATCAAGCTGTTAATTCAAATATTTCTTTTTCACCAGTGTGGGGAATGAAGATTTTCTTGACTTCCCTGTAAGGGATTTGCAACAAACATCCACTAATCAAGATAAATAGAAGAGAAATCACAAACTTCCTGAGGCCAAGCATTTCATACTTAGGTGCTTAATGACAAGCACATAAATCCATATATAAGTAACCAAATAAACAACCCAATTTAAAAAAATACAGAACTTCCAGCAATTCCCATTGATTTTCCTAGTCACTTTGTTTTCTCCATTGCTAGTGAAAAATTGAGTACTG
Source organism: Chionis minor (assembly GCA_013398295.1). Lineage (NCBI taxonomy): Eukaryota > Metazoa > Chordata > Aves > Charadriiformes > Chionidae > Chionis > Chionis minor. The sequence continues at coordinate 192,887 of VZSF01004942.1, forward strand.
CTACAACACCTAACTCTAGGTATTCGCATTTGAAAATATTCACTTTAGGGACACTGTCCTGAGAAACTTCTACCCCAACATAAGAAATGAAAAATACCAAAACTGGGCTTTGGGTTGACAACTGTAAATTATGGGATTAAGAAGATAACGTCTTATGTCTTGTATAGTGTCAAACATACTGATACACGGTGCCAATGAGTTACACATATTTACCTGAGGGACTTAAGGTGCAGCATAGACAAATAAAATTTGCAAATGTAATTGTTCGTAATGACTGGTAAATCAAGGCACATGGGATTGCAAAGTCTAAGACAGCCACTGCATGATTTCACATATGTTTTTGTAGCAGATAGCAAGAAAACTGTTACTATACTTAAACTCTTAACTTTGTCTCAGACTAGGGAGTTCTCAGAATGCCATCTATCAACGGGCCTGACCCTGTAATCCCTATTCAACTGATCCCACAAGAGGGAAATTTTCAAATTCAGGGTCCCTGGATTTTTGCAGGCAGCTGGTTCACATTGTTTCAAATGCTGAACTCCAAGGAAAACAAGGTCTGGGAATGGGCCAGAGAGTATGGCAAAACCTAGAAAGTATAAAGAGCGGTGGTTTGCATTCACCCATATTCTGTCTATCTGAAATCAGGTTCACTGGTACCACAGCAAAGCTTCCGGCGATTTCCGTAATGTAGGAACAGACCCCATTAGGAAAGCACTGGGAAGAATTCGTACCTCCAGAGCTTAGAGACAAAACTTACACCTCAAAAAAAGAAAATAAAACCACCCCAGGTGGCTACAGAATCTTACAGCTTAAACCTCTGTGCAACTGTGGCAATATTGAGACACGGCAAAAGTACTGGTATCTGACCGATCTTTGTGGGACTGCAAATACAGGATGCTGTTTACTCAGGAGTGTTATTAGCCATAGGGTCTCTGAGCTCCAGTTGTTAGAAAACATTCATTATCAGAATCTCGTATGAAAATCGCGAGAAGGCAGCAAATATGATGAGGCAACGTTCTCAGTTTGGCTTATGCAACTGCCTCTTGGGACTAATTAGAGTTGCTTTTGTAATTCACAAGCTATAAATTCCTTCAGATGCTTTTTGGAAACACTGTGTGATCTCCTCGGCGAGATTCTGCTTTGTGCTGATACGGCAAGTCAGCTCGACTTCCCAATGCACGTAACAATCTGTCTGATTAACGGAGAGAGGAAAGCTGAGTGCGGTAACAGGGTAGTGGCAACCGGTTTGTTAATTTGCTGTTTCCCTTCCTCACTCACTTAAGGTTAATTGTACATCCTGCACTCCATTCTCCTGCTAGACTTTTTTAATTACCTTAAAAACGCCATCTTATTTAATGACTGACCATAGCTAAGAGCTGAAACTAACTGTGCCTGTACCGCCAAAAGAGCAACTCAAAGTGGTAAGATGGGATACCGAAACGCAGGTGAAGATTGGACACTGAAATGCAGATATTCTCTGCTTTTGAGGGAAGCAAAGGGAGCACAGCCACAGATTTAAGTCCCACGTGCAATGTCTCCTTCCTTGTGGGCAGGTAGGACCCAACATGAGGCCCATTAAGTGTGCACCAGAGCACAGGTATCTCCCAGCCAAAGGTTTAGCAGGATCCAACCTCCTTACAGGTACCCCTACAGAGGACAGCAGGACAGCAGTAGGGGTGTAAGGCGTGGGCCCCGGCAAATTTGCTGTGTACGTCTGGATAACCAACAGGGCATTTCATCATTCTCCTGGTGCGTCTCCGACCTACGGGTTAGAGGCAAAATACAGAGAAGGTAGTGGCAGACCACCAACAGAAAAGGTATTTTCTGCTGAGGTTGACGCTGGGGAAAGGGAAGAAGATGACAATTGTGGGGGAAAACAAGACAGGGCAGAGGGAGAGCATCAGCAGCAGAAAGGGGGTGGCAGAGCTACCCATGGCCACCCATGCAGCTGGCCAAAATCCAGCTGTGGAAGGAAGGAGTAGGTTCTGAAAGTGACCAGATCTAGGTGTAGCTGGACGTAATGGAGAAGACCGAGGAACATGAGAATCTGCCCAAACAGCATCTTGGCAAGATTTTTCATGGAGGAGAGTCTATTATCTAAAAGAGGCAAGATTTGAAGAAAGAAACAATACCTTTTATTACTCAAGACTTATACCACTGCAAAAAAACAAGCAAGATCTCATACACACTTCTTCTCAATTTTTTCCAATTATACCAGTTGACCTAATAAAAGATATTATCATTCCTTCCAAACCATCTCTCTCTCTCTCTCACATCCTGAGAGAATCACAAGCACAATAACTTTTTACTATCATGAAGATATTAAAATATCCTGTTTAGGCTTTTCTGTAAAAATATCTGGAATATGTGGAGAGTTGATGGATATTAAAGTTGTGTTCTGATGCCAACACTCTCCTTGCTAAATATTATTGAAAACAGAACTAATCAGACTGGGATCAGATTGCCTTTTTTTTTTTTAATCAGCCTCTTCAGTTGTAAAGGCTTTTTGTTTTGTTTAAAAAATAAAATATTGAGTAGAAAGAAGTAATATAAATAGATAATAAAAGCAAATTATTATCAAAATGTTTCTCTCTTCACTGCTACAATAAAAATAAATTGTATTATGCTAACAAAAACAAATTGTCAAATACAGAACTACAATTCAGTTTAATATACCATCGCACACTGCATGTTCAAAATGTCCCAAAGTGTCTTGTAATAGTAAAAAACACAGCCTTATTACTATATGTGTCTGATTTCGTTACCAACCAAGCAATAAATTGAACAATTAGCCATCTAATATATTTATCAAAGCTTTCTGGGTTTTCTTCCTCCCTCAGCTGTACACAGGGCTGTAATCCTGAGATTTTTATTTTGTTTTGGTTTAGACCATAATTCGGGATACTGAAGCACAAGAACTGACCCAAAACCACATCAGCAACTCAGAGTTTGTAGCCCTGTAGCCCCAGGCATCTGGGGCTACACCCCTGTGAGTGGTTTTAATTAAAGTGCATTAAAGAGAGTCTGGGAGGGCTCACAGACACTGGGCAGCGGTTGCCTTTTGCACACCCACGTGTTCTCAATGGGTTCCCAAGCCCAGTTTGTGGCACAGGTCCCTCCCACCAGGGAGGTGGCATAGAGCTACCCTATTCTGCACCGTCTAAGACTCTGGAGTCTACAGACTCTGGAGTCTGTGAGACTTGAGTAGCAATAGATTAATCACTGAACAAGTTTGCTTTGTTTACAGAAAGAGCTATAACCTCTGTGCCTTTGAAATATATATTTAATGATGGATTTTCAGAAGAGACCTAATGTCATCTAAAGACCAAAATATTCAGCCAGATTTGCATAAGAGTTTACCACGAGGATGTCAATCAGTTCTAAAACAAAACTCTTTTCCATTTCATTCCTTTAAGTAGGAAAGAGTTTCTTGCAAATCTGACCCTTCAGTATACTAAAATATAACTTCAAGTGAAACAATAGAGAATCCCGCTGAGACTAACTATAATGTATGTAATATCTAACCAAGTTTCATCTGAATTATTTAAACCCTGTCTCACTGTGCAGAATGGAGTTCAGAAATCTCACAGATAGAGGCTCTAAAGCTCATTGTTTTTCTGATGCATCTAACTTTTTTAGCTTCCTGATCACAGTCTTTGCCAAAATGTTCTCCTGGTTCAAATTTGGGCACGAAATAGATGTTTTTTTCATTTCAGTCATCAAACCAAATGTTTGAGCAAAGAAAGAAAGAAAGAAATAGCTTGAGTCACACTGTTTTTTTAAGAGAATATTTTTAGCGGTAAACTCTAATCCACCTAGTGAAGTTAACTCCTAACCCACTGAAATTCCCATTCACCCCTTTAAATTAAATCCTGTTCTGCACCCACAGCTAATCCTACAACATGTTCTCCTGTGCTGCTTACTTTTTGAGCTCTGTCACACCTGCAGTACAAAAACCTTTCCACTGCCTGTTTTATCACACACCATTCAGTACTCTTGTGGATCACCAGCATCTTACCGATAAAAATGCAGACGCTAATACCAGTATGCTATCTTTCCTCTTCCACATAGATACCTCTAGTACTCAGGAAGTTATTTCCAGCTGCTGGTACCTTCCATCAGTAATGTCTTTTTACAGGTACCACTTTATCTTCATTTGAATGTACTGAGGTCTTGGCAACACGCACCGTAGATGCTTGATTGCATTCAGCCATGGATCTTTTATTGTACTGGGTTATCTGGGCAAGATACTCTGCTGCTTTTCTTGCCAGCAGCTTGCATATACTACTAGCCTCTAAATGGTTTCCTTCCACAGCAGCAACATTTACTCACCTTTCTCTGATCTAGCACTGCTGCTTATCAGTACTGCCAGGATTACACTGAAGCTGGGCTGCAATGCAGATGAAATCCATCTGGTCACCAATGGCTGTTGGCCCCTTCCTCAGCCAGCAGCTCCACTGAGACACTTTGGACTTGCCAGAGGTGTAAAGTTTTCTAAACATATTGAAGACGTCTTCCACCAGGACACCTGCAGCTCCGATGAAACGTTCATGTTACTCCATGACTGCCCACCAGTACCATCTTATCTTGCCAAATATGATGTAAGACAGGGACTTCTGTGGCCAAATTACCAACTCAACATCAGCCACCTGCTGGCACGGCAAGGGTCGATAATCTACTTTTTAAGTGAATTTCAGTCAAAAAACCCTCCGCGCAGCAGCTCGTATGCTTCAGCTCATACCAAGAAATAACACAATCCAAAGCTTTCTCTCCAACCATGCTAAAAACTTCATTCAAAGTTTTTACCTGAGCACAAATTGACATCTAAACAACTATTATACAAGGGAAGGTCAAGGGGCCATAGTCAGATTATCATCAATCCCTTTTTGCTCTGTTGCTTTTTTCTTCCTGGGATAGCAGTAGCCCCAGTCCATAAAGCTGTCCTGTTTCCCACCTTGCAGGCTCTTGGATGGTGACCAAGCCTTACTCGTTCCATCACTTTCCCTAGCACCCACATTCAAAAGCAAGACACCTGCATTCTCAGATTGTCTCATTCTTGCTACCATTAAACTTTTATCTTAAGACTTTGTGCTTGTTTTCCACTGCTTGCTTGTCTTGTTTGATTGGTTTTGGTTTTGGTTGTTGGGTTTTTTTGGACAGTTGAGATCCTGTTCTTACTTGCCTGCCTTTCTCCAAGGCTAAATATGGTTTTCAATAATCTCTCCTGCAAACTGATGTCAGTGGTCATACAAATGATTTTCCTTGGCTCTAATTAGTCAATCTATTATGTTTCCAGAGTTACATAAAGAGGGTAGAGATCTCAGCTCAGTGACATACGCGTCTGTTCATGCTGGGAACATGGGATGAGGCAGGCGAGTCTGGTGCGTCAGGGACAGCACTTTAAATTTTAGACAACATGTCAAATAATTCCTTTCACAAACCTTTCAAAACCTTGGGGAAAGGATTTTCCCCATTGAAAAGGTTGAAAACCCTTTTCTGATTTTTGTCTTTTGCTTATTAACAGCCAGCTTAGAACTTTGGTTCATTTGTCATCATTGTTCCTTGTCTTAATGTGTTTTTATCCCTCTGTAGTGCTTACTCTCCTGATGTGTGTGTAGACAGCAATCATCCCTGCTCAGCCTTAATACTGCTCATCTAAAGAGAGCATGTCCCTTTAATCTCTATTTATAAGATAAGGCTCTGCATTCTCTCAGCTACTCTAGTAGCCTTTCTCAGTATCTTTTCCAATTTGAATTTATCTTTCTTCCATATGGCTCATCAGAAGAGCATACAGACTTCCAGATCCCTTGCATTAATGCTTCCCCTTCTTTACTAGAAATTTCTTTCCCGGCACAATCCAGAATCATAGTGGCAGCCTCAAAGCAGGACCCCTGATGTCTCACTGCCATTCTGTGGGGAATAACGCACTTGGATCCTTGTTCTTCTTGGTCAAAGAGTTTTTCTACTTCTTGGTTTCTCGTATGAAGCTTAAAGTCTTGTTATCTGGGATCACTAGTTTTGAATGAGTCTGATAAGCTCTTCTCTTTCTCTCAGTAACATTCCAGGCAAGAGTCTAAAGTTGTTTTCAATCTTTTTTACCAGCAGTAACATGAAAACAATATTGCATTTTCCCTTTTCTCACTCCCACCTCATTTGTCAATTCAGTATGAGGACTTGGGACTGACTTCTTCCTTTTCCATAGTTATCAGGAAATGCAGTATCTTCATAGACCGAAACTCTTAAATGCTGCCAGGTGATTTGCTTCTGTCTCACTTATCTGCTAAGTGTGCTCCCACTAGATTGACCACGGTCAATAGGCTTCTCTTTCAAACTTTTAGCAGTGTCCCAGTGCAAAAACACCAAGTCTTCGCTGCCTTTTCCTAACTCTCCATTCTTTCATCTATGATGTCCCACTCTCCAAATCCCTTGCTCACAGATACAAAGGAAGGACCCGGTCCTGACTGACAAAGGGACACACAGCAACAGGGAACAACCCAGCCAAGATGTTCCGATACACGTGTAAAGGCACTTCTACTTTTCAAGCTTCAATCTGTGCTTTAGGAGACATGGGAAAGTTCCTTTAGCATAACCATTGTTTGCTGCAGACTCTCCCCAGCACACTCCAGCCCTGGAGGACAGAATTTTTCCCCAGCTTTTTCATTCCTGCCACCTTCAACAGCTTCCAAACCAATCATTATGGTATACATCAAAAAGCTTTTCATCTAAAGTTCTGACAGATTTCTGCAGAAATATTGGGGGTTTATTCATTTAATAGACACCAGGGAAGACCAACTCCAGTTTTAAAAATTTCTGAGTAGCCTAAATGAAGTTATTTTTTCCCGCTTTAGCCTTAAAACCAAAATAGTGCTATTTGCTTAATAGCTTACCCCAGCTTGTTTTCTTTCACAAGCAGCGGCACTTTAAGTAGAGAGCCCATGCTGCAATAATTTACTTTGGGAGAACAGATGGAAGCGGAGAGAGGATCAAGGCTGCTTTGGTTTTTTGTGTGCATTCATCTGTGCTATTTTTTTCATTTCTGACAATGCAATGCTAAGACAATTAGTATTTTTTCAGACAGGAAAGTATAAAGTTAAAAAGGTAACACAGTGCTTAGCAAACAGACTGGTTATAAACTGAATTGTTGTACACTGTGCTTTCTTACTTGAGTTAGAGGGTCAAATTCTTAGCTATGTTTAAGGACTTCGGAGAGCAATTTGTAAGGAAAATGGGGAGAAAATATTTTACACAATTTTGCCCATGCCTCTGGTTTCAAAAGTGCCTTAGTTAGTCCTGTAGCATACACAGAGTTGTCTGAAGCCTGCTTGTCTTCCATCAGCTGCCAACAGTTCGGAGGAGCCACAGCACAGAGAGGGACAGGAGAAGCAGAGTGAGATCCCAGCCACACCAGCAGGTAAATAATACAGTTCATCCAGTGACAATCCTAGTCAATATTCTCCACTGGCTTTTCAGAAGGATCATATAGAAATGAAAGTAGGTATTTTGGCAGAGAAACAACTAAGACAAATTTATTCCTCTATTCTTGCTTCATTTCTAATTAGTTGTAGAGCTGAAGAAAGATTTGTGTGTGCATAATACTGGATGTTTTTCAAATATATGTCCAAATTGTGAATGTTTTTAAGTCTCTATAACCCTGGTATGCATCTGTGAGGGTACCTTTGTTATCCGGCCTTTTTTTTTTAAAAAAAAAAAAAAGAGGGAGACTAGCATAAGAGCATGGTTTCTGGATTGAAAAAGTGTACTTGGTTGTTATAGTAACTTGACATTTGCAAGCTCTCTTTGTGACAAAATAGAGGTCTTTGGCATTAGTAGTGAATCTTTTTAGAAAAGAAGTAAAATTATATGTGCAAGATATATAATTTGAGGAGTTACAAAAAAAATCTTCCCTTTGTCTTTCTAATCAAATTAAGGCAGAAGACACTTTCTGAGTGATAAAAGCAACAAAGCACATTAGACTCAAAACTTTTTTAAGTTCCTCATAGATACAAATGGAGGAGAGACTTCTGCTGGCTTCCTAGCAACAGAAGTAGTTTAGCTGTTGGGGGTGTTACAGTCTCACACACATTCAGATTCGATATTCTGCCAAGTTCACTGTCATGTTGCCTTTTTCTTAATAGACAGGGAGGCAGGGGGAGGATTAACCATTTTATCAAAAAGACTGATAACAAGGTCTCTTTGGGTGACTTCCAAATGTCCTTTTTAAGGGATCACATGCTTCTTTCCCCACTCCATAATTTCTTTTGGAAAAGGGGAGATTTAATACACCTTGGGAGACATGAGCATGTGTGAAAGTCCTGTCAACTGCTAACAAAGTGTCTTGATGCAGACATTAATTTGTACAGTGTACTTGCTTTTTTGGGAAGACCAGAGTTTCACACATGTCTTGCTTATTTTTCTTTGACCTTTGAGGGCTAGTTCAACATGTATACTTGATTAATTTCATTATCCTATCCAATCTGCACAAAGTGCTCTGTTTGAGCATCTGTAATTAGCCATCTTTTCATTGCTCTATTCCTATAGTCTGTCTGTAATGAGATACATAATGCTTTGCTAATGTGCTAGAAATTTTATGGGGTTTTTAACTGTGAATTTGATTTGCTGTTACTGTACGTTCTTATTTTAAATTGATCAATAATCTGTCTCTCAACACCCAAGAAATTAAGCATTTCAAAGAAGCATCCTTCTTATCCACATCTAGCTAATATATAAAATTTATATATAGCACCACCACAGAATACATATGCACAAACACAAGCATAGCATATGTCTAATAAACAATTTCCTCTCAGTATGCTTCCCCGATGCCATTATTTGGGCGTTAAATTCAAGTAAAATTCCATAGGCCAAACATTATTCTCCAATTCAGATTTGCATATTTAGAATCAACGGAGTGGGCAGTCAACACCCAGTCTCCCACCTTACCATACAAAACGTGTTCTGCTTTTGGGACATACGTCTCAATTTTGCAGTCAGCTGCACATATACAAACCAACAGACAACAAGTGTGAATTTGCCTGTAATGCCTAATGCAGATTTCTCTCACATGAGCCGCAGAAGCAAAAATCTCCGGTTTGACAGAAGAACTCCATTTTGATCTGCTCAGCAGACATGACGGAGTGCGACCACATGTCCTGGTCCAGATCTTCACTGTTTGTTGAGCCTAGAATAAAATCCCTGACAGAGAATTGTGGGCAGTAGTGATGTGTTTTCTACAGCCTGGTCATGGGTAGGGACAATAGTCCTCTTTTTTCACAGCTTAACAAGAGTCTTTCCCGAAACATGACTTCCTTAAGCCTTTTAGAAAAAAATGACATGGATATCACCCTTACTGCACCTACATCGTGATTAAGGAATCTCCACAACAATGCTTAAGCTCATAGTACCAGGATCAAATGACAATCCCCTCACCAGCGTAATAAGCGCTTATGCAAATAAAAGGCTAATTTATTTTGTTCAAACCTTGTCTAGCAAAAGCCTGTTCCTTCCACGGATCTACCTCCTCACAAAAACCAGACAGACATCTTTAACAACATGATTTCCCCAAGACTATAGAGAGTGCAAGACAACACTAAGAATAAGAAATGGGATCTCCTGGTTCACAGGCTTATGGTCCAGTCCAGAGATCATGCAAATAAATATATTTTGCATGTGCTTGGGAAGAAATATTATTTCATGCAGAAAGTTATTGTGACCTTCTGAAAAGTGTCGTAATTTGTGTCAAGGACAACAAAGGGACTTAATGAAAGAGACTGTAAATAAATCTCCATTCCTCTAAAATAATGACTAAACAACCAGAAGATTGATTTTACTGTTTAATATTTAAACAATGTGACTCACGCTCAAAAAATAAATTCTTTGTCTAATTCTTAATCAGCTCTAGGCAAGATGAACCACGCTGTACAAGCTTTCTTGCATGAAACTCTTCTGCATTTACATCACAAATGCACTAGCCTTCCTCAGGATCAAAACAGGTATTGTAGCATGATCAAAGATTGCATACCTACAGCACTGACTGTATCTGTAGTCTCCAAGGAGTGAAAGCTTTGCTTCAGCTTAGCCACCTGCAAGATGGTCATAATGATGCTGATTTATTCATATCTCTCAAAGGCCTAGGATTAGCTGCCCAGGGATACTAAATGCTAGACTGTTTCCCTACAAACAATCTAGCAATAAGTTCGCAAATACTTATTTTGCTCTAGAGAATTCCATGTTTAACTACATTTCATTTTGCTAGGAGAACTTCTCTTGAGAACTGGGTGAAATCTCTCTCTCACCTCTTTCTACTTGTAATATAATAAACTTTTACGAGAAAGAGTTCATTTAAATGACAATTCTAGAAGAGCAATATGGACTAATGGTTCATACATTCCCTCTGCTAGCAGTAAGAATTCACACACACATTATGGATACATGGAACCATGTGTCAAGTCATAGGATCTTGTGAAGGTATTTGGTTGTTCTGCTAATTCATCACAGTAGATAAAGAACATGTTTCTTCTTGATACCGCTCAGAAAGTAGATAACACTGAGAGGTTCTTTCAGGCAAGAAAGGAAAGAAGGAACAGGGAGGCAGGAACAAAAGAAAGACTATAGGCCCTGAGGGAAAAGGCATTCATCATCACAAATTGCAAAGATATATAGAAAGCAGGGTTTATGTTTGTAACTACCTGCCCACCGTACAAATTCATTACTTAAATTACAAAAATAGGCCAAACCTCAGAGCCTGGAGACTGAAATTTAGCCAATACCCATTGTTTCTATTCTATTTTAAAATATTTTATCCAACCTGCTTCCACTTTTTACATATGGCATGTACCTGTCTTTGGTTTCTCCTTGTGCTTCTCTTGTCTTTCTAGTCCATTAATCTGTTCTTTATGCTCTCCAGTATCTGCTTTAGTTTTCACTCTGTTCCTTTTGTTGCATTCTTTTCTGTCACCCTGCACCTACACTCCTTTTCCCATACGGTTTCCAAAATGCAATGCAAATCTTCATCCTCAGATTGTGTTTGAAAGAAGGCAAAATAAGTTGCTCATCTCTGTCACTGTCTTGAGGTCTTTGAGACAGCTGAAGACAGCGTTTCAGAAAATAGCATAGCTTCAGTTCAATCATAGCACCCTTTTGGCTAGTCTAAGTAAATATCTCCATCTTTAAGTAGAGATATTTCAGGTCTGAGTATCCTCCTCATGTTGTTTGTCACTCCAAGGAAGCATTAGTGCTGGTTTACATCTGTGCAGGAGAATAATCAGTGCCCCTTTCTGACATCTGGACTGCCTGCTCCCACCACGCGATGCTCTCGCTTTTCTGGCTGCTGTCTGCAGAGGAGGGACCTACGCAACCTCCCATCTCTACCAGACTCTTTAGCTAAGCTAAAGACCTCAATGTTTTCTTTCCCTAATCTGATCCCACTTCTTCGCCAAAACGCTATGTCTTTTGGATTTAAGCACTTTGGCTGCATCACGGTTCCAGTCTGTTTTGTGTGTAACAGTAAATGTGCTTTCGTGATTTGCTCAGTTCTCCTTTTGTTTTCCTCGGGGCTGTAAACAAGCAGTGGGAACGGTACATCTTTCTGACCTGTTTCTCCCTGTCCCACGCAAGGGACAGGAGGAAAAGGGTGGGAGGAAGCAGAGAGAATCCATCCCCAAGGTAAGACAGGACAAGTGAGAAAGGCTATAGAGAATGGCACATTTTTGTGCAGCTGGTGTCTTCAGGAACTAGATAAGGACAAATGTTTTCTTTTGTCAATCCCTGCAAATGTGATTTCACTGTCAGAAGCGAGCTGTTCTCTTGGCACGTTAAGTGAAAAAAGAGGAGAAACACCAGCAGAGGGTAAAGCATCCAGTAAGGGGGGAGGAGAACTTTAGCTCAGCTCTTTACTACATGACATGTTATTGCCATCTCACAAGTGAAAGCCATTCATGATCTTCAAGCGAGAAACTTACTCAGAAGTTTTTTTTAAGAAGTAATGCAGGGACTCCAACTCAGTTGTGCCTGGGCACACGGTGTGACTTCCCAAAGGGTAAGTTTTCTGCTACCAATGCACCAGAAACAAACAGGCACATGCAAAGAGGTAAGCAAAGAGAACAAAAGCATTTGTGTAGCTATATGCTGAACAGCAATGACTGACAGAGACGTGCTTTACAAACCGAGGCATCTATGATCTTGAATTACATGGTCTGGGAACACGCAGTTTTTGTTGGGGTCCTGATGGTATTATACCTATTGAAGGTGGGGGATAGGCACACAGCTCTTCTGATATTAGAGCATACATCTCCTAAAAGGACTTTTCAAACCTATTCTTCGAGGCTGGTTTGAATACCCCTCCTGGTTGTGTTACATCAGCACTGGGCTCTTCGAGCGCCTCCCTTCCCTCAGAACCAAATTCTACATTGGTTGGACAAATTGTCATCCTGTTTTAAGACGGGGGAAAACAAAAAAAAAGGAAAACAAGAAGGGACAGCCAAGATCCCTTTGGTAACTTTTGGGAATGTTCTGTTTAGCACCAAAGAATATAATCAGTCAGACCATTAGAAACAACAGTGGGTAGGTCATTGTCCAAGAGGAAAAGGTATCTTCTTAGCTGGAGGTCACCAAACATTTTTATTTGCATACACAAGATTCGTAAGTGTTAATCCAGTCCATACAGTATTAAGCAGTGGAGGGCCAAGTGTTTTGCTCAGTGCCTCTAATTTTCTGTTTGTGCTGATAGCCAAGAGGCGGTGAGCTGAAAAATCAATGTGTATCGTGTCAGTTGTCACTGTATGCCATAACACAGGTGTTACGCAAGATGAGTTTCAGACACAAATTCTATAAACTTTCCCTGTTGAAGCTTAGGGCACTTAGGTAACACCTGGGGAGTTAGCACTGAAGTTAGAGTAACTGTAGAAGTTGAGGAGTAAAAGAGAGGTCCCTCCAGTAAGTCCTTTCAATCTCCAGATTCTGCTAACTGATCCATGACAAGCTAGAAAGGCTTTAGAGTTATTATCATTCTCCTTCATTCATAAAAACACTGCTGAAGGTGGTGTATATTACCCTAAAATGCATGAGATTTTATAAAGTATGCCCATACTTACAACAAAGCTTCCAACTAGGAAATATATTGGTCCTTTTCTCCCTGTGGCATACCAATTTCTCAGGTCTATCAACTGCTCAGCAGTTCCATAAGGCAAATAAATGTCTGCTGTTGGGGACTTAGGTCTGCTGATCTTTTTCATTTTTGAGCTAAGACAGATTTGAGGCCTGAGTTTAGCTTGATTTCCCTGATGAATGACGCAATGCCCATGCCCCAAAACAAGTTTCAGAAAATTTTATATCGGGCTCAGCAAATCAGTATTTCCCTTATTGAAACATCAGCATTTCAAGCTGTGCAGCAAAATGAAGGTTGTATATGGGAAAAAGAACAAAACTGCCTCCTAATATCTGTAAAATGAGGATAAAAGACAGTATATCCACAGCCGTTTTGCTCATTTCTTGACTGACTGCTCTTTGGTATTAAAAAGCAACGCACGGAGGATTAGCCAGAGCAATTTGTTGATCGTGCAGACATCCTACATTCAGTGCTGTTCTCCATTAATGGACTAGCAGAACATGAATAACAGGGCCACACTGACTGCTGTATATAAAGCAAGACTGGCTTTCACACTTACACAAGAGTAATGACCAGAAATGGGAGGAAACAATCAACTATTATTCAGCCTTTTGCTAGTTAAAGGGACGCCAAGGTATTAATCTCTTATTACCCTAGCAATGTTTACACAAACCATAAGAGATTGTGCTCCAGGACATAAACTAGCTACTGATGAGATTCAGAAGAAAAGTTCTACAGCGAGGCTCATACTTAATTGACTTTGAAAATGTTTATTGCACTTTTCACACAAGTGTCTATCTCTGCGCACCCTAAGAGAACTGTAAGTCTCTCACTACAGCAAATACAAGCTACGATAAATTATTATTTTTCTTATTCCAGCTCATTCAGTGAGACTGTACCCTGAAAATATCAAAACCATCTTTGCGTGCTTTTTTGCCAATCTGTCAGTCTGATGGGTCAGTACCCAACTGCCTGTGCCTTGTATTTTTTTTCTGACAGCTGAATCTTTTCTCATAACAACTGACGGATTCTGCAACGGACCACATAGAAGTGCTTGGAGAACCATGCTGGCCCATGAAAAAGCCAATCTCACATGAGATTTGTTTGCAGTTGTTAAGCCAGTTCTAAAATGCATCGCCAAGTTTTGCATTTAAGGTCTAGAAAAACCAGATGCCTTTGCTGAAGACATAACCCACTCACAACATGAAGGACAGGGGTGATAAGGGATGTTGAGTAAATGTGCCCGTAACAGACTTCTAAGCAGATATACCTACCTACCATGACAAACCTATTTATCTGCCAAAAATAAACAATGACATTTGTCTACACAAATTGTATCTACTCCCCAGATAAGCAAAAGGTATTTTGTCAGGCCTACTGAAGCTGACAGTGGAAAACCTGTTCCCTTCTCCTGCTCCCATCTTGTGTCCCCTTTGCTCATCCTCTTTCCAGCACAAGCTTCCTTAGAACAAGTGCTCTCTTATACTGTGTAGGAAAAAGTGAAAATCTGCCTCTGAATAACCTCCATCCCTCTTTCTTATGTCTTCACTTCAAATTTTTGTCCCTTTCCCCTTGGTGCCCCTTCATCTCTTTCAGCCCTTACTGGTCTTACTCTTTCTTACCCACCTCTAATCGCGCCCCACTCCCTCCGTTGCTCAGATATTATTTTCCATTTCCCAAATTCCCAAACACCTGAATCTAGTTCTTCTTCACTCTCCCATGAACCTCCTTCTATTTCTCAGTGCTGTGTTTCCCTCCTGGAGATTTTCTGCATTTTTTTCCTGTTTCCCAGTTCCTGTGCAGATGCTGCACACCCATCTCAGCGGTCAGTTCCAGAGTTGGAGAAACCCGAGAGGAGGAGAAGGGTGGATAACAGCACGAGGAGCAGAGGCTGATTGTTAGCCTGTCTTCTATGCACACGATAAACACCTAAGAAATCAGTCACTGACAGACCAGGGATGGAGATACTTCACAAGCCAACAAATGGTTTGAGAGTGCTCAGCTGAAAGGTTCACTTCCCACTTGTATCAAGTAGATACCAGCCTGAAAGCTCATTTAGCCAATGAAAGCTATCTCATCTAATAAGCGTAAGGCATTTTGTTTTAGACAGGGACACCTTTGCAAAACCAGAGCAGAGCAACGCTTCCCATTAAAATGACCCAAAGCCTCCATAAACAAAGCTGAATTTTGTAGGATAAAAAAAAAGTCACCTGAAGGTTGTCTAGGAGAGAACATGGCACAACAGAGAAATTATTATCACAGATATCTGCAGGAAACAGGCATCACACCTGCAGCTACTTGACAGAAGCTCAGTATTAGACATACACTCCTATCTCCATTTCATACTAGCCGATTTTGTGATCAGATTGTGATACTGAATACAAAAAAATATTGAAGGAACATACGGTCCTTTTTATGAGAACAATGTGGTCAAGTTTGAAATACTTTGTGAGTAAACAGACACCTGCTACGATCAGATGGTTATAAAGGAGGTCTTGAAACCTTGTATCTTAGGGTAAAACAGATAAGCTAGAATAAGCTAATTTTGTGGAGAATAAGTCCTGTACCTTCAGCCAAATAACAAGCTGTGCATGCGTGAAGACTGGGTTCAACTAGTAGACACAGTGAAAAAGACTATTGACGACCACAAGAAGAACCTGGAAGACCACCAATGGACATAAGTACACATGCATTGAGGACCTTTACACATATTAATAAGTCCTAGGAGAGAACATGAATATGTTAATAATTTCTCAGAAATTTAATGAATATGTCTACTTTGATTGCATATAGGTCCTGTAGACGACCAACTTGGGGCACACATTAGGTGGAGCAATCCCCTGTGTGCCCAGTGCTGCAATAAAGAATGCTTGCTTTCTAAAACTCCAAATTGAGTCTTAGAGAGTTCCTATTTCACTGACTTACAGTAACAATGGGGTTTTAAAGATTCAGCCTTTGGCATAGGTTTATGGTTGGACTCGATGGTCTTGAAGGTCTCTTCCAACCCAAGTGATTCTATGATTCTATGATCACTAATAGTTTAAGACCATGAAATGGAGAAGCCAAATCCAAAAGCTGTAGCCAAAAGCTCTCTTTTTTTCTCTCTCTGCTATCAGATTTTTTTAATTTCCATTGAATATTCAGCTTAAGTTCTTACGCAAACAAAAGAATAAACCAATCATTTGCTGTGTCTTGGTTTTTACCCTTATCACAAGGACATAGTTTTATCTATCCGGAGTACAGAAAACACTGCAGAAAATGCAAGTTCTACATTGCAAGTAAATGTTACATACACAGAACTGAGTGACTTTTGTCATTCATGCAGGTGACACAGAGCCACATTCCAATGCCTTTACTCTAATTAAACAACACCTTTTTTCACAAGAACTCCCATTGGCTTTAACAGGATTATCCAACTAGAGCCTGACTCCAAATACACTGAAATCACAGCGAATGGTTCCATTGACTTCACATTTTGAATCAGCCCATACTAAAATATTGTCAAGTATGAGTGGAAGTAACAGAATTTGGCCTGCAATGAGAGACTTATGGTAAGCTAGCCCCCTTACCAGCTTCACATTCTTGGAGGTGGTTGGCTGATGTACAGGATGAAACATATACATCAGCCTCAGATGTTTAGGGTGAAGCCAATCACTAAATTAAGGGCAGGAAAGAATGTTTCCTTCCTGGGTCGCATTGGCAAGGAACCAACGGGGAGTGGCGAAGTTACTGGCTTTCCTCCGTATTATGAGATACTGCCCACTTTTAGGGAGGACACCTAATGCCATTGCAGGGATCTATGACGCTGACAACATGCACTGACTTTCTTCTTTCCTTCCTGTGGCATGTGGCAATTTTGAGGTCCATTTTCTACTTTTGGTCTCAAGTGGTTACTAGGATACCTTTCTGGAGGTCGCCAGGTACTGTCACATGTAGAGTGAACGTTCCTGACCATTTCTGAACTAGCAAAGCAAGGAATTAGACCTCAGCACAACCAGTCTTTCTTGGCCCTGTCATGCGTGTGTCCACTCTATGCTCCATTAGTGGAGTAGTTTGAGATTTTAAGTAGTTTTGAAGTCTGTGTTTTGCTGGGTTTTGTCGGAAGAGCTTCTTTCCCATTGTATTTGGTCTAACTGACAAAATGAAGTCATGGTTAAAGAATAAATCAGCTCCAGCCGTCAGCAGCATTGTTATGCACACTCACATCTTGACAGTTTTTCACAGCTTTCCAGTGTAGGAGGAGAGTGCTTGCCACTAGAGCTGTAAATATAGCTTTTAGAGAAGGTTCCTGCTACTTTTTGGCCTACATGCGCTTGAGAAACAAAATAGAGTATGCACGTATTGAATTTATGAGCAGGACATTGTACAACTATGAAACAATAAGGATATTAGAAATTAGAGCTCAGAAATCACAGAAAATTAGAACTCAATCTAGGCAAAGAAAAAAGGGTAGAAGAGGCAGAGACATATTCAATATAGAGAGCTGTTTTAAACAAGGATAATGGCTTTGCACGGAGGTTTTAATTCAAAAGGATAATGAAAAAGAAAACAAAGAGATAATAATCATCCATCTCAGCACAGATAGTTGTTTTGTACTGTGTGTGAAGGTTTCAGCTGTGACATCATTTGCCAAACATATAATATTCCTACTATTAAGATGTATTTGCTTGCAATGAGGAATAAGACCTAAAGTATGTTAGAATATAAATTTAAAAAAAAAAAATAGACAACTTCTACTTGAGTCTGCAAGACCAGCAACAAAATTCCAATGAGCTACTTACAAAACAGACAGCAAGAGGTCACAGAAATGTCAAACGCAGCATCTTTCATGTGAGCTGCTCCAGGCATCCAGTGCCAATGCAGGCTGCCAGTCCAAGCCTGGGCAGAGGGGATAATGCAAACCACATCAGATCTATCTCAGTGACATGCACCAGTGTTGATTTGAAAGAGAACGATCTCGGCGCTCATCAAATCCTTAACGATTTTGTTAGCAACACCAGTAAGACAGAAGAGTGGAGGCACCTTTCACAATGGTGGGTTCAGGAAAAGGAAGATTTTAAAAATTCACTGAGATTACTGACTCATACTTCAACGTCCATTAAACAGCTGTCTTTGCTGAGGATAGCAATATTCTAATCAATATTACAGAGGCCAAATGCCTTGTAGCAGACTGGTTGTATCCAACACAGTTCTGCCAAAATAAGTAGCCTTCACTCACATTTTGCATTATATACGTTACCCCTCAAGAAGACTTGCATGTGTGACCTAATGTTATTCACGTTAAAGTGACAAAGAAACAAAAACTGAAAACCAACAGCTAGTGAAATCTGAGGCCCAAGTTCAACAAATCCTCAGTTCTGCAGATAAAACGCAGCTCCTCGTTTGTGCCAGGCAAGTTACGGACTGTAGGTTCTGCTACTTGTCTTCATTTAAATCTTGATACACAAGCACTCTTAAAAAAAAAAATAAAATGTTAAAGACATCACGACAGTGTCATTCTCTTCAATCATCCTATTTCCTCTTGAGAGCAAAATGACACTGAGAATCACAAGAGCTGTGTGGGTTGTGATAGTAGTGAAAAATCTTTCTACTTGGTTCTACCCCAAAAGGTATCATCATTGTGGGCATAATCTGCTATTACTTTTACAGCAATGCTGAAGTATTCTGCAGTGGAAACACTAATCACAGCAGTGTTGCTATTACAGGCTCTAGTGGTGTGGGTGCTTGCTGTTTATTTCTTAGGGTTCTTGAAATATCAAATAAAAATACATGGATGGCTCTTTAGGGTCACCCCAAAGGTTCACCTGATCTGTGGTCTGCTTTCAGATGGTTGCCTGAAGAAGAGGGCTAGGAAAATAGAGCTGTAAAACACAGCAAGCAGCAGGGTGATCCTTCCCCTGGTATATCCTCCCACCTCCCAGTTTTTTCAAGTGAAGATAGATTTTCAATGGGTGTTCACAACAGCCAGATTTCACAGTTGTGAAATCCCACGTGTGCTGTTTTGACAACCCAGTTTGCAACC
This sequence comes from Chionis minor, assembly GCA_013398295.1. NCBI lineage: Eukaryota > Metazoa > Chordata > Aves > Charadriiformes > Chionidae > Chionis > Chionis minor. The sequence continues at coordinate 212,011 of VZSF01004942.1, forward strand.
TCCGGTCTAACCCCAGCGTGGGTAAGAAATATGACACAGTGATTTAACACTGCACATTTTCTTAGTGAATCAGCACACGTATCTAGGACAAGAATTTTTGATCCTCAAAGCTATAATACTATAAGCAGGATACTCAGCACCCACATGTATTTCATTAACCATTCTTGGCTCGTGTATCTTTTGCTCTTTGCATAAGGCAGCATCTTTTCACACTTACGTATATTAAGTCTAATTTGAAAAGGAGGATTTATGGTTTTATTTGTTTTTACCACTGAGGGAAGAAAATAAGACCAAAGTAAGCCTTCCTCATTGCTCTCACAGAACTCTCACAATCTCTATGTGGGTCTGCTACTTACTGAGTAAGAGAAAAAACATTCTGCAGATGACAGAGGCCTCAAAGGCAGTGTTGGCCAGTGGGAAGTAGGTTAAAGCAGAGCTCAGGATACCTGTGTCTTTATCCCAGCTTTGCTCTTTGCCTGCTGGGTGACCAAGGTTGAATCCTTTTGCCATGTCTCACTGATCTTATCTGTAACACAGGAAAAGGGGACACAGATCCTTCTTGCAAAGTCTTTTCCGCTTTACTCATTCGACAGCAAAGTGATTTGCTCTTCTACTCTCCTACTTTTAATTCCAATGCTTGTCAAGACCCCTAAATACAGTGTTACCAGATGAGAAATGTCAGACCACAGAGTGATACAGACCATCTGCTAAGGAGTCATCATCTGGATTCTGACGTTACTTAGGTGCCAATCAAGATGAATAGTGGGGCACATGATGGAAAACTAGTACAATGACAATAAACATGGAAAGGAAGAGTAAGGAGATGAACTTACCATGCTCAGCATAGCTGCATAGTGTTTCAATGGAGATATAAAGATCTCATGGTCTTTTAATTAATGTATCATGTTTGCATGTCCATTTATTTTATGAGGGTTTAGTTGCAGTATTTTCTGATTGGTTTAAATATATAAGTTGAAAAACTAATCTGGAACAAATTTAATCATTTAGACAAATCACTAGAATGATTTTATGTCATCCAAAGTTCCTGCCTCCAATGCCAAGACATCAAAAGATTATTTCTTGCCTTTGGTTACAGAGCATTAAGAGATATCCAGTTAATGCAAGCAGAGGGGGAAAAGGCAACACGTGCACACAACATGGTGGGAGATTAAATGTATACACAAATTGTGATGGGACAGGAAATTATTATATACATTCTGTGAGAATTTAGGCTATCAATGTGAACTGGAATAAGCCCTGAGATTACGTAGTTAGCCAGTCTGAAGAAAAGGAAGGATTTTGAAAAATAAATGGGAGATGCTCACATCTCCTATAGTTTCACAGTATGTGATTGAACCTATCATAACAGCCAAAATACTGTGGCTTTGCTAATTAGCTGCCCTTCAGTAGCACACTATTTAATCAGAACACCAGCCTTAGAAGTCTCTCCCAGCCTCACAGCAAAGACATTTCAGCAAAAGCTGTAGTGAGACTCGCTATTAAATTTGCCTTTCTTAATTCATCTCATTAAAAGTATAAATGGAAGAGATAACTAGTTCACCATCTACTCTTCCCTGTCTTATTTGCCCCCTTCTGGTCCATGCATTCTCTGGGGAACCACGCTGACTTAATTTAACTCTACATAGGAAGGATAAAGAACTCAGATTAGAGTGAGACCTCGGGTGGTGACAAGTAACAGCAGCGACCAATGCTAAGCCTGGAGTCGAGACATCTGGAAGAGCTACGGAGTCCGTCTGCCTCAACAGAGCTCAGCAAAGCCTGCTTAGCTTACTCTCCTCTAGTGTGAGGGACAGCGCTTTGGGGAGGAAAACATCAGGTTCTCACATGGAGACAGCAGCAAATAAACCTGAAAAACAACATCAGGTAGGACCAGCAGAATAGCTGCCAGGAAAGAAAGGGAGGGGGGGGATGGGGGAAGGAAAAAAAAAAGAAAAAATAATTAAAATCCTTCAACTTCAGGAAGCTTGTGCAAGTTTCCTCATGCTCTGAAAGAGCCGTGCAGCCCCACAGACTGTTTTCCAGCTGAAAACAAAATCGGCTGCCCTGAAAATGGGAGCAAGCTGGGCACTGTCCAGAGTCTGACACCATGAAATATGTTTCTCTCTCATCTTCTCTACCATAGGAGCTGACAGCTGCTGGGGAATGAGGCACAGCATGGCCCAACAAAGAGCCACGCTAGTTATAGTGCAACAAGGCAGGTAATACAATTAAATTTTATACTTTTGAAGCCAGCTATATTACTGCCAACTCTTTAAGTAGAGTGCAGAAGCTTTGCTTATAGGGATGTTTAGAGCTGGGGGTTTTGGAAATAGCTCTGCTTTGACTCATGTTGTATAACACCAGATTTGCTTTTATGCTATTCTGAATATCTCCCTCAAGTCCAGAAACTTCCACAGATTATCTCTTGCCTTTGGATGTGGAGCGTGATTGTTTGTCCAATTAACACAGGTAGTGGAAAAGAAAAGACCCAAATCCACAAAGTGGAGTAATTACTAGAAAAAGATATCTAAGCATCCCAAAAGGCTTTGGGGAGAGTTGTGGGAAGCAGAAAACTTGAACGCCATGCATGATGGTATGAACAGCCTGTGGGAAATAATCCCTTCAGTAAGTCAGCATTGCCAGTTTTCTCTCATTATGCAGTATTTGGCATAACTTTCTACTCTGAGTGCCTCTGAAACAGAAAACCCCAGATATGAACAGGGATTAGCTGAAATCACTACCAGAAACCCAACATACTTTAGGCTGTGTGGAGCTCTGGAGCACTGTAGCTGTTATTATACCCGCACAGCAAGCAAGGCTAAGGCTCCGTGCTGTGGGAAGAAGGGAAAAGGAGGAAGACGACGAGTAAGGAAGAGGTGGGCAGCAATGCCCACAATATTTAAGCAGAAGTACCTGGCAGGATTGCTCCTCTGCAGGGCGTCACTGCGGTCAGCATGGATGGCAGCTCTTGGTAAGCATCCTCCCAGTGATCTCTCACCATGGGGGGAATCTGAGGGGGAGGAAGAGGATAAAATCTCTGGGGAGATCCCAGAGCAGCAAAGCTCCTTTTTCTCCCCTGCAGACAGGCTCTGCAAGTTAAAGTGCCGATGCTGGTAATGCTAAGTGCTGGTAAAGCTTTTAGTGCAAGCAAAGGAGAAAAAAGTGGCTTGGAAAAACCATCGCACTTAAAGAGCTGCAGTTACAGCCAGCTACTTAGGGAAAGTCGGCACACTGTTTGTCTTAATATCTAGCAACTTAAAATCATGACCCTCTCCTGAGCAGTGTTTCACTAATCTCTCCTTTTTAGCCTTCTCTCTGGTGAAAGGATGACACCAGCGAGCCCAGCTCTGCCACAAGCAGGCAGCCCATCCTCTTTCCTCTCTCCCTCCTGGCACCCTCCCGCAGCCCTCTAGGAGCCTCTGCCTCCAGCCATGTTCAGTCTCCTCGCTGCCTTCTGCACCCCTAAGCCCGCGCTGCAGCAAGCCCGCAATGCTTCACGGCACAGGAGAAACCAGGACACAAATTAAACATAGGCAAGGAGCCACAGAAGACTCACAAGAAAGACCAGCAAAATACAAAAAAGAGGGGCAGCTTTTGGAAGCAGTTAGTTTTAATGTCAAAATGCAAGTATAGAGCCTGTTTTGGTAGCTGAACGTGGGAAAGTGAGGTATTCTCAGAAGTCACCCTGCAAACTGAGGCTCCATGCCAAGCTTTACCCTGTTTTTTCCAGGTGTGTTGAAGAAATCTGTTTCTCCTGCCTCTTCACCTGGCAGCCACATAGCTAACTGGGAATAAGTTTTGGCATTGCAATAGCCATTAGCACCTTACCTTATTGAATGCTTACTTTATTTCCTAGCAGCAATTGGTGCACTACACTTGGGATTCAAAAAGCGGAGACAATTGGTTGAATTCAAGAAAACAACATTCAAACTGATGCCATTAAAATATTGTATCTCTCAATATATAAAGAAATATTTTAGCCAAAGCAGGAAGAAGCAAGAAAATGTCACCTCCTAATCTCTAATGGTAGCATAATCTTTCCTGTCTCCCGTCGCTCTATCTGTATGGATGAAATATTTCAGATACAGCCACATCCCACGAACATGTCAGAGGCAACGCTAACCCTCTGAGGATGAGGAGTGAGTGCATAAGCCAACCCTTATCATATCAGCACTACTATCATGACTGGCATATCTCAACATACCTATCTGATGCAACTACTTCAAACATAATAAGCCACTATTACTTTTCACTGCACAGTGTCTGCAGCTGAAAAGGTTATTTTTGTTATAGTCTAGATGCTACTTCACTTAGCCCATCCTATGAGAGATGCTACATGCAAAAGTGCAGATTATTACTGAGATAACCCCTCTGTCAGTCCTTGTAGGTTGCTCCTCTGATCTAGTCCAAAAATAAGATTACCTAGAGGCTTTAATGAACTATACTTAATTGATGTCTGGTATTAACTGCACCCTCATAAGAGAGATAATATCTTTTCCCCAGACACGTATCATTCATATCCTCACATAAATCTAGTGTTTGTTGAGTGGGCCCATTTATATCATCTTACAAAATGTCAGACAGATCAGTTCTTGCTCCAGTTTCTAATTTCCTGATATAATGGATGTGTACATCCACCGTTGCCAGGCAGCAGATCTCAGGCTGTAGCCTCCACAGCATTATTCTTCCTGATTTCCACATTAATTATTGACAGATTAAAATACATTAATTAGGAACAGCCAAGAACAGCATACCTCATTGCTAAATACAGGGATTACCTGGCATAGCAAAAGAAGGCCAATAATCTTTAGGGTGAAATCTGAAGAGTTGATTGAAACAGAAATGTACAGAGGAACTTCTGAGGGGCAGAAGCATCCATTTCCCTGCTGTGAGCAAGTTCGAGAGCAGGCTTAACTCCAGCAACACCCACGTCCTTTCTCCTTTACATCCGTATTACTAGCATAGGCTCAAGGCATACACTGCATAGAAACAGCTATAGCCAGGACAAATGACAGCGCGAACTCGTATGTCTGGATGGCCCTGAAGAAGGGCCCGCACAGCTGAGGTAGGGCAAAAGTCTGCAGGTTCAGGTTCACTTGCAGAAATCCCTTTAAATCGTTATCCAAACCTGGGCTGAAAGCTTTCCAAAATTCATGACAAACACAGCCCCTGTGAGTTCAATGTTTCTGAAGAGGGTCTTAACTGGCCCTTGGGCTTTGTTCATGCTGAGAGCCACATGATGTTTCTGCTTGCCTTCACGCATGTCTGTTACCGCTTTATCCTGGAGAGACCTCCCTGGCTGCAGGAATCGGTATTCCTAAGGAAGGCTTTGCAATACTGAAGTGAATTAGAGGAAAAGGGAGACAAACTGCCACACTTGGTCATGGTGCCTAAAAAGACCACAGTCCTTACAGCTAAGTAAATCACAGAGCCACCCTCGAGGCTGATAATGAGCTTCCCCTGGGAGACACAATCTCAGTTTTTGGTAGAAGAAAGTACCTGGCCAGGCACACTCAGCACTGGTAGCTACACAACCTGTAACTTTGGAAAAAGAGCATTAAAGATAAGTAATATTGGGTCCAGTGTCTACTACTGATAAACACTTTAAAGGCAACCAGTCCTGAGAACTTGACTCCATCAGAATGAGAAGAAAAAAAAAAAAAAAAGTATCTCATTTCTCACACTGCTTGCTGAATACAAAGTGGAGGGAGTAAAAAATTCTCAGAGTATCTATACTAAAGAGAATGACTCATAAATATACAAAGAGCAAGAGCAGTGCATTTCTCTGCTGATACTGTTTCAAAGAGCTGCCATCCAGCTGTACGAATACCCATTTGCACACACACGTAGATCAAAGGACTCTAGCAACAGTTGGCAAGTTTTGCAATGCCTGCCTACCCCCAAAACCTTCTCCTGAGATGGTGTCATAACTCATTGCCAGGAAAATTGCTTAGGTATTATATATTTCCAACAAGTAGAGTTCAAAGGGAACCATATTAGAAAAACAGAGATTTCTCCATCTAGCCATTCCCACAAACTGCATCTATCGAAACTTTTAAGTTTCTCTCAAGAAACAGAAAGCCAAACAAAACAGATAAGCTCAACTTGTCACATGCACCAGCTAACCACCTATTGTTGAGTGAAATCAGTGAAAAAGCTCCCTCTGACTTTACACACATGAAATGATGGAGATTGTGTGTCCCCAGTAAGGGTGCATCTGCTGACGCTTGCGCTGACCATCCTCTCTCTGTCTAGTTCTTAACTACTCCCAGATTAGCAGAGCCAAGGATTATTGATTTCCAGGCTATACTGCAGGCTCTGATTATTCAGTGAGGTCTCAATGGGTAACTAGAGGAATGATTTGTCACCGTTCAGCCATTTGAAAAATTGTTAGTAGCCAGCCCAACCTTGCCTGGTTTGTTCTGCCAATGCGTTTTAACACTTGGTGTTGGTCTGCATCCGGAAGTTGCAGCGCAGGCATATGCTTTCCTGTCTGTGATCCCTGGAGTTAAACCTTTCCTCGACAGTACCAGAAGTCTTCAATTCCTGTTCATATCAGCAAGAGTCTGAGGACACTGAGTGCTCAAGCCAGGTTCCTGGTACCTTCCTGGAAGTGATCCTGAAAGAACACAGACAGACATAAATGTGGCGCCGGGGGATCGAATGCCTTTTCTGTCTCCCTCTTGAGAGAAAATATTCTTTTTCATCTGTCGCCCCTTTCATTTCATTTCGCTTCAAACCACACACAATTTTTCCAGATTAAAGTGTCTTCATCTACAGTCAAATAAAAACAGTTTGATATTCAATGCTTTTTTGGATTCATATGCTTGAAATCTGTAGAGGCCCATTCAAAAGTGTGAGGTATCCTCATCATTAAACGTGGCCGTGCGGATGAGCATAGGTCGTAATAGTCCTTCTCAGGAAAATGGCTATTATACAAGCATCATATTAGGATAAAAAAAAAATGAATTAAAACCTTCTTAGTCAGAAGCTTATCTAGACTTGAATTAACAGCCCGCACGTCCAACTTCCCGTTTGCTCTGTGCGCCCTTGCTGCAAGTGTTCAACATCTCACGCTGCTTCTGTAATTGTGTCAAAAAAGGCCATCAGATTCAGTGCACTGTTTCCCATATTTCTGAATTACATTTATAGACTAAGGCACTCCAGGGCATGGCGTATGCTTATCTTTCTGCACTTTGAAACGTGGCAGGGGAACCGCGGTCCTGGACTGAAGATGCATTAGCAGAGTCATGCGGTGACAAATTGCGTAACACCTGCTTTTACTAGGCTTAGCTCTAGTCTGCTATTAGTCCCTTGCTTTCACGAACAATGTATTTTACACACAAAAGAATAAAATAAAACTCAGCCGAGGCGGAGTTGGTAAATAAATGCCGTTACATTAAGCTGAAAAAGCTTTAGAGAATGTCACCGTTGACAACCAGGAAGGCCAAAAAGCTTGATAGGACCAAGTTTACATGCACGAGACTGGAGGTACCTCAAGCCATGGTCTCCATCACTTCACGCACCGCCACGGGGCAGAGGCTTGTGTCTGTCAGAAGGACCAGGTTGCTCGCCCACAAACCCCATCCATTTGCAGCACAGTCCACATAGGAGGAGGGAGAAGTGGCGTCCTGTGGGGTCCCGCATGGCTGCAGCAGCCACTTAACCCTGCCTGCACAGATATTTTGGGAGCACCGAACGCTGTCTGCTCTTGCTGGAGGGAAGAGGGTGCAAAGGCATCATCCTGGGGTGGTGGGATGTGGAGGGTGGAGCGGGGTGCTGGCCCATGGCATGGTCCCAGTTGCCCCCCAGGCTCAGTGCTGCAAGCCTCTTCTCAGCAACATGGGGCCACAGAAGAGATCGGGATGGTCCCTGTCCAGCCATGACTGGCAAGAAACCAAGAAAGGCCAGGGCCACCTCCAGCTTTGTGTGGCCACACTGATGGAAAATGGTATCACATAGAGCTCTCACTGCCCTGTCCTGCAGCAGGATGAAGCAGAAAGTAGAGCTGGGGCTGTCAGGAGAGAAGGAAGACCAGACCTGTGGGATGTGGAGAAGTACTCCAACTGGGGACTGATACTCAGGAGCAACAACTTCATATAAGCTCCCCAGCCCACGGTGAAGAAAGGTTCTCAAGGAGCCACCAGCCACTTTGTGCTCTTTCAGACATGCACAATAATTTAGGGTCCTCCCATATGCTATTCTGAATGGATCTGTGTGAGATCCATGTGGCCTAGAGCTGAAAATGAGCTCTAAAAATGAGTCAAAAGACTGAAATAAAAAATCAGGACTGACAGAAGGAAAAAGAAGAGAGTCAGATCTGAATGAAAAGAGTTAGGAAGTAGTTTTTAAAAAAATTAAATAAAAACTAAAATAAAAAGCAAAAATACTTTTTATAAAAATTGCTCAGAGACATAGAAAGGTAGGAAAGAGAGTAGCAAGACACAAAATTTTAAGTTGATGAAAGGCCACTGAGCCAATAGATGACACAAAAGACAAAGGGAAGGTCCCGTGGGAAACACACCTATTACCAGACCGAAGAGTCCTAGGGCTGATGGCAAATACACCAAATAAACCAGCGGTGTGCATCAAAATGATTTTATATTATTATTAGATCTGAAGGTCTAGGGAAATACAACAGAAATAAAGTGGAAAAAAGAAGAGAGCAAGGGATAAATATTTAAACAGCTAGAAGAAAGGTAATGATAACAAGAAATACTGAGTACACAATAGTCCACGCTGAAGCATGTTTCTAGGCCCAGCGCCAGAAGGGCAACCAGACTGTTGCTCTGGGACTCCCTGAACTTCCCTTGCAGTGTTGCTTGGAATTTATAGCATCAAAAATGACACCAAAACAAGCATATCTGGTTTTGTTCAACACAGAACACAAACGATATTTTCACTGCACAAATGTGACGCGTGTAGGTATGCAGTTTCTGTGCTTCTGAGTCACAGGAAATAAGGTTGCAATACAAGCTGATGTGGCATATATGCCACCGCTAAGAGGAGGCTGGGGCAGCTGAGGTGAGTAATACAGAGAAATCAGGGCCATCACTGTTCTCCAAGACTTGTGAGTAGCACGGATACCCCAATGTTACTTAAAAATCTGCTCTCCTAAACCATCTGCAAATCTTAATTAACTGCAAGATCCCTGCTGTGTTGCTGAGCATTGCTGCTGTTTCCTTGACACAACTGGCAAGGCGGGGTCTCCTCCAGAGATGGTGCCAGGTCCAATGGATGAGGCGCAGGACAATCTCAGGAAAGCAAAAGTCGATTCCCAACTCATACAGAGATTTATTTTACAGCGGTACACACACTTACCAAGCACTTCGTCTTCCCTTTTCCACAGCTATAAGACGTTGATAATTGTACTTACAAACCTCCTGTAATTACCAGAAGGACTGTGAGAAACAATTCAGGTCTGTAAAGCATCCTGTCATCTTCCAACAAAAGATGCCATAAATGGAGTTACAGACCTGAAAAGAGGGAGGACAGACATCTGCCTCCCCACTCTTCCATGCCTAAGGAGCTCCCCTGCACAGAACATTCTGGGAGGTGTACTGTTGGTTTTCATAAGGCTATAATCCAAGGAGGGAGAAATAACTTTGCATTCAAGGCAATGGCCTGGAACCCAGAGAACTGTCTTTTAGCTCCGAGTCTGCTGCAGATTTCTTACTGGCTTTGACTTAGCCGTTTAATCTTTCTGCACTCCAGTTATCCCCTTAGTAGAATCAGGAGATAACCCTTTTAACTTACATGGGTGTTGTAGGTACATTCAAGTTGCTGAAGAGCTCTGATACTAAGATGATTTAGGCTATAAAAGTACATAAGTGCATTACGAATCCTGTAGCTAGCTGATTCCTATTTCATAACACCCACTAAAACTGGCATATGGAGTTCTTAATCCGTAGATAAATTCATTTTAATCCCCAAATCTAGTCAATGGCACTGGTTTCCTTCAAGATCAACATATGCACATACAAAACAAAATCTATCTAACCCAAACCATCTGGATATTACTGGGTTAAGAGAAGCCAGAAAGGGGGGGAAATGAAATAAAAACAATGAATAAATAAAACTACTTAATTTTAAGTATTCATAATTCATCAACGTTTCAGCTGGTGTATTTAAACTTTTCACAAGTAGATCCTTGCATAAATTCCCACATGCAAAATGTCAGTCACGCCAATTTAGTTTTCTAATTCAGAGGCCAGGTCATGGACACCATACTTCAAAAGTGTACAGTTAGTTTGAAGATGAACTATGAACAGAAGAAATCTCTTGAATAAACTAATTGTGGGGGCTTTTACTGTAGCAGACCACAGTTTAACAAAAGCAGCAAGGATACTGAGGAAAGCATACACCAGAGCAAAGAGGATATAAATTACAATGACAGGAATATAACTAGTAAAAACACCGAAGTGAAGAAACCACATCATGTTAGATATGAAGTGTCCTGTCATAGATCAAACTTCAGCCTGAATACAGTGAACTTACTGAAATGAGTATATCACTCTTGTAGTATGACTAATGCAATCATCTCATTCATGTGACCTGACAAGAGCTTTCTGTATGTGAGATTTAAGGTGAGAATTTAATAACATCGTTGAGCTAGAGCTAATGTCATCTGGCACTTTAAATCTCTCAGATGGAAAGTTATCAGCAGATAAAAACCTTTTGTTGAGTTCAGTTAGTGATTCAGAGAGGTAAATTTGCTGAAATGGCATGACTGAAATGAAAGGTAGTGTTAACATTCATTCTTTTGCAATAAAGAATGAATTTAGGAGCTCAGGAAGGCTGGAGCGTAGAGCCTGAGATAAAGCCAAGCATAGCCTGGGCAGATTCTGTTTCAAACTTACTCTTTTACCTCCACATTTCACTTTAAACCCTACCAGGAGACAAAATAAAAATAATAAAACAACTCCACTATTTCACAACTTGGTGTCTTTTAACTAGATAATCAGTTACTGCCTTTCTAGTTGCCTCTGGCACTTTGATGCAGACAAATATTCATGTGGTAGTGGTCAAAAACAATACAACATACTTCATCCCAAAGCCTAAATAAGCCTTAAACATGGAAGAATGGGCCCTTATTTCCTAAAACATTATTTCTATTCTGAAGGGTCATGATTTCTAGTCTTCCTGAAACCTGGATTTGATGGCAAACCTTCATCAGACTATAAGAGGAAAGAATTCAGCTTTTTAAAGGGAGTGAAAAGGCACCACCATTCCACCATTAGTATTTTTTAAATTACAAAGGGATTTTTGAAATAAGGGATTGTGTTGCCTTGCCAGGAGATATGTAGGCCTGTGTATAGTGCCAATAACAGCAGCAAAGAAAGAAAATAGAGCCCATGGAAGAGTTAGCGACTGGGAGCATGTTTTCTTTGATAGGTGATTTTCTGGATGAAAGAAATGCAGGGCCTTCATCAAGTTTGACACGAAAAAAGCATTTGATGAAATGCCACATGGGAAAGTATTTGTTAAGCAGGAGAAGATTGGGATTAGTGCAAGGAATGTAGCAGTCTGAATTCAAAAAGGAAGTTCTTGGGCAAAAAGGAGCTGACTGTGGCTGTAGCTTCAAAGTCAGTGGGAACCAGTCACATCTCATATTTTCATATAACGACTTAGGTTAAAAGTAGGACTGAGCTATGACATTTGCTGAGGGATGTCATTTGTAAGATGAGTATCAGGATATTGCGTGGGAAGAACCTGAGACATTCAAGACCGGGAGTAGTGGAAATAGAATCAAACTGCATAGCACAAAAGTGGCATCACCTTGCACTTAGAGACTAAGAACAAGAAGTTTTTCTCTAAGCTGAGAACTCACTAGTCAGTGATGACAGAAAGGGAAAAGGCCTGGGGGTATTCATGGAGGGCATGATGACTGAGCCATGGTGGAAAGTGTAAATACAGTCCTCTGTTGTTATCAGGCAAAATGTTTCTGGTAGAAACAGGGAAGTATTAGTGCCATTGTACAGCTCATAGATACCATAGAGATAGCTTCTGCAATATGCTTCTAAGCAGTCATATTTAAACAGACCAAAAAAAAAAATTTAATCTAAAGCAGGTGATTAGAACAATCAAGGAAATGAACAGTTTCATCTTCCAAAAGGATGTGAACAGAAGTGAAACAGGCTCCAGGGGATGTGAAGGCTGTCTGCAAGCACAGCAGAGGATAAACACCTACTAGGGAAAATGATGACATGCTAAAGGATAGTGTGGGCACAAAAAAGGATCAATTTGTCGTGATCACATCACATAATAAGATGGAGATCAGAAGATGAGACAGGCAGAAAAGCCATCTTCTTACAGGGAAGCGGTAATGTCGCGGGTTTGGGCCGGATCGGCCCAAGCAAGCCGAGCGACAGATGTTCCCTCTCTCCTGCCAAGCAGGATAGAGAGAAGAAGAGAGACTAGTTTAGTAAGAACTAAACTACTTTAACGAAATACAAAGAATAAAATAACAAAAGAAAATAATGAAATATATACAAAACCGTACCAAGCTCCCAGGATGACAATCACGTCACCACCAGGCACTGGGAAGTCCCAGACCAGACTCAGTGACGGAAGGGAACTGGATCCAGGAATACATGGGTCAGGATCAAAGGCAGACGAACCGATGGAGTCCTCCTCGGACGCCGGCCATTGAAGAAGGAAAGCAAGAGCCCCAGCAAGAGCAAAAGCCCAAGCAAGTCGCAAAAGAAGGTGAAGCCGTAAAACGGGAAACGGATAAAACCAGAACAACGGAAAACAACGGAACAACGGAACGGAACAACAGAACAACCGAACGCTGAGCCTTTGATCCCTCAGCTTTTATACTGAGCATGATGCAGATGGGATGGAATACACCGTTTGGTCAGTTTTGGGTCACCTGTCCTGTCTGCTCCTCCCCACAGATGGGACCCCTCTACGCCTCTGTGCTTCCAGCCCTCCAACAGGGCAAATAACAAGGTGTCTGGCCTTGGTCGTTATCGCAGTAAGTCTAAGCAAGGGCCTCTCTGCACACCGTGCCTCGGCATCAGCTATAAACATGGGTCTTATCACTCTGACAAAGAGCAGTTTTCTGCACAATATGCTGTTAATTTCAGCAGTTAGAAGAGGCCTAGTTAGAAAGCAGAGTTACTGAACAAAATTGGTCCTGTTTTACCTCAAACCAGGACAGGTAACAAGAACCCAAAGAAGAACAAGAACTCCTTCTAGTTTTAAGGTGAGGTGCGATGCCCTTCCTGAAATGATTATATGATATAATTATTTGCAAAACGGTGGATTTGCCTCAGCCCAGGTAGTCCCTTCCAGTCCCATTTCTTTGTGCATTGCTCTTTAAAAAAAAAACCACTTTTTCCCTTCCCCCCAAGATTTGCAGCGCCAACTCAAATATTGGTAGTTGGACTTAGGTGGTTTTCTGAAATCTATGGATGTTTAAGAGCTCATATGGATTTTGCTTTTCCTTTACACATAGCTTTTTCAGCCCTTCTCGCTGAACCAGATGAATTATAAATACTGATATGAGTACCTGAAGTAATCTGATAAAGTCCTGGTATAAATCAAACAGTTGAAATTGAGACTTCAATCCAGCTAAAAGTATGCCCATTACCAGAAAATAAAACACCATAGCAGAAATGGATATGCTTTGGTACTTTGGCTTTCAAAGGCTTAAAAAAACACAAAAAACCCAACAACAATTGTTACAATAACAAATTAATCCATCCACAAAGGAGCAATATATCACCTGCTTCTATCAATACTACAAAGACTTATCTTACATCATCTTCTATGATGCTACATGTACTGAATCTTCTCATGTATTAGTATTAATCTAAGCAGATAATGGCTAAGGAGCTTCTTATGAATCACTTGGAGGACATTGGGAGAAGAGATTCATGCTTTCAAAACATTTTGATGAAGGGGGACTCAATCTTTTATTATTATTGCTTGTAATGACTATGTAGTTTTCGTCACCCAGCACTACTGCATAAGGCTTTTTTTCCAGTTTGCTTTATGGCCAGAAAGGCATTTGATATTATGGATCGCCCTGGGAATACTTGTTTTCATTTTCTATTTTACATTTCAAAAGCAAGAACGGATTTCTCAAATTTTTCAGTGCATGTTGGCACCAAGAATACTTTAACTTACAGGAGTGCCAGTGAGGGCTGGTTATATCCTGGCTGGCTTAGCAAAACTTAGACTGTTCTTCTCAAGCAGGAAACTTGCATTGGTCATGTGAGACAAGAGAGACAGAGATTTTCAACAGGAGAAGCCACACTAAAGCTGGCAGAGCAACACCAGCGCAGAACTCGAGTGGGAGGAGCATCCTGCCACAGACCTTCCCTTCCCACAAACCGCATGCAGCCAAGACTTCGACAAGACTAACCCTGGCTCCCCACAGCCCACTCTGGAAAAGAAAATTGGGGTCTTGCAATAGCCCAGAAACATGTTCTAAGGGTCCTAACATTTCTTCAGCGTTGTTCCATCTATCTTGTCCAGTTTTGATTCTTCTTCAGTTTAAATTCAGAATTTCAGCTAGGTCCTAGCACCCCAGGTAAGCAGAGGGTTGTACTAGACCATGTCTCCTTGTAAAAGTAAGGCTTAATGACCTGTTTTTAAACCTAGACCTGCCAAGCAGACTAGTGTAACACCCACCACAGCTACAGTCATGGGGAGTCAACTTCTGACATGGTTGAAAGGGTGGGGTGGCCCGTCCACTCTGAGAGAAACACTGCAAAGCCCCGCTGGTGTGATGCTGGTATAGCAAAAGAAACTATTTGAAAAAGAATAATGGCCATCTACTGCTGGATTACTACAGTACTGACAGGCTTCGCTGAGGGGCAATTAACCTGAAACCCTTCTCCTACCCTACCAAAAATATAAAGCCAAGATGAACGCTTCCCTTACAGCATTTATGCCCCAAACCCAGGCTCATCCGCAGGAGTGCTCTCCTCATCCTAGTCATCTCTGCCTTTCCCCAGCCTCCCTGTTCCTCTGGCACGTGCATTTTACTGCGGTTGGAATGGAGCGGGCCAAGAGGTACAGAACAAGGCAGGGAAAACAATGACAGAGAAATAAACCCCATTTGTCTGGCTAATTTGCTGACATACTTGATAACATATTCCTTTTTAAAAGTAAAAATGCACACTCTATGAATACAGGTTCCCAGCAGCTAGCCTTTCTTTTGAGTTGTCAGTCCACTGAGAAGGCAGATATTTAAGTCTTTAACCACCTTTCTCTAGAACTATACTGAACCCTTAATCAATTCAATTTTTAATAGCTGTTGATATCCCAACAGGAGTGGTTTTATAGGCTAGCTTCCAAGTTTCTCTACTGACTACTAAATCAACTAATATGAGATCATGTTTTCAGCCATGTGTGTAAAGCAACTATAAAGAATCCTTATTTCACAAATGCAATCCGGTGATGTATTGGGTACTTCTGTTCTGATCCAGCAACACATGTATGAACGTCCTTCATTTCAAGGACACTTCCCTCAATTGAGTAGTGCTCTTTAAAAAAGGGGGATAATTAATGTGCTTGAAGTTATGTGCGTTCTTAAGCTCTTTGCCACAACAGGTGCTCTGTTCAGGTGCACTTGGACAGGATCCAGATACTTGGAGCTACTAGACTGGAAGCGCATCAGACAGTTAAAAAACTCCTTTTTCTGTGAATCATAGCAGAAGTTCCTGATTGGGGTTCAAAGCCCATGTAATCACTGCAGCTGTTTAATGATCTTATCAACAGAATCCACACTTTAAAGATGTCTTTATCATTTGTGATGTACCCAGAACTGGAAATTAGACTCCTATTATTTACTCTTTCCAGTGAGCTTTTCGTATAATCTTTACACAGAATTTTGTAAGCTCTTCTAATTGGACCAGAAGCATTTCAAGGTGAGCAGTGTGTTGCTATGTTGCTGCAGTCGATGTAAAAGGAAACGAGTATCCAGGCTTAAATGGTATGTGGCTGTTGCTGCCTTAAACAGGAATGATGGTTTTGGTGAGGTCTTAAGCCAGAAATCTGATTTTCTCTCTGCTTTTATAACACAGCAAAATGAGCAGTCATGAGGCAAGCCCATGACAGGTTAGAAATGAGAAATTTTAAGGGCTATTAAACTTTCTAAAAATGTTCCCAGTAGATCAGCATAAACTTACTTAGTGCCTCTATTTCTGTAATTGTGATATAGTGGGAGCATTCACAGTGTTCAGTGGTTTATTCAATGAACTCTTATGGTTTGGTAGTAACCTTGGCCAACACGAAAACAAGGAGGGATATATCTGCACACCTGAAACAGGGTTCCAGCTTATTTTGCACCTATTACATTTTTCATGAGTTTTATTTTGAAAAGTTTTATTTTGCTCTAAGTTTCTTTGTTGTTAATTTTTGGGTGCTTATTCTTTTTTTAAGATGGGCTGATTGCTTTTAAAATAACTAGGAAAAAAGCAAACTTTGAAAAAGAGGCTAGATAACTTATTTCCCAGTCTATGGTTAAAATCAGAGCCATCCAAAGCAGTGTTAATTTGCCCAACACACCACCCAAGTGAACATAGCTAGGTGAAGAAACAAAACACAAAATTTCACAGTTATTAATGGTCAAACTGCTCAAATCCAAGACAATGCATGGAAATGAGCATGGCCAGGTCACATTTTGCACTCATAGGCAAGTTTGGTTTTGCACCACAACATGAGAATATTAATCCAAAAGAAAGGAATGAGTCCGTGCCAAAAGTTAAGAAGATGAGAAATATCTATACTAGGCAGTAAGAGACACTTTCTAATCATCAGAGCTTTGAATCGACTTGCAGGCAGGACCTGCATCCGTAACTTATGACCTGAATAGCATGTATAATTTGTGTTGACAATATAATTTTTTTTCTAGATTTATACTGGGGTTACTGAGAGCAGAAGCTGGTCTTTTAATGTGAAACAGGTCCCCTGAGAGACATTGCCGTGTAGCAGAGAGTGACAATTTGCATCATAAGAGCTTCGATGACACTGACATCAGTAAGTACCCTGTAAGCATTCTGAGAGAAAAGCAGGCAGGAAGGATTCAGACCTTGATTCAGTGTCTGAAGTACTTGGCACTGGAGAAAAAGTTTGGGTCGGGGCATCAAGGAAACCATACAGGTCTTTGCCTTTCTGCCCCAGGTCCTGCCCCACCATCATCACCCAGTATAAACTTCTGTATAGCCTCACATCTGACCAACACCTTTTACACGGAACAGTGATGCAAATCATCATGTCTGAGCACTCTAATAGACCCTTCACAGATGGTCCAGCTTCTTGGAAGGAAACCTGAAGAAGTTTCTCAGCCACATGTCCCTCATATAAGAGGGCTCACAATGTGAAACTAACTTGACAGCCTCCCTGAGTTCAAGCAAGGGTAGAAATAGGTAGAAAGAATTAGCTGTGCCCTTAACAAGTAGTAGCAGCCATCTCCTGCTTTATTTCAGCACAGAACTTGGCTCTAATGTGCACCTCCACAGTCACACAAAGGAGCCATAAAGCCACACTGGCTGACAAGCCAGAGATTCCCCTTGCACGGGGAATTCACGCACCGCAAAGCCGGAAACACCAACTCCGTATCATTCTTCCTCCCTGCGGAGGTGATGTAGGCAAATGTCAGCAGCAGCTCACAACTGTGATTCTCCAGCTGCCGGAACAGCTGCTTGGGGCCAGTGTTGACCTGGAAAATATTAGAATAATCTTAAGGATGCTTTGAATCGTTCCAAGAGCTGAACCAGATGGCTTAATTTTGCACAGGAGACCACTCTTGCCCCTCTCAGACTCACTGTCAGGATTTCTTTTTCCACAACTCAAATCCTTCCTCACACAGAAAGGAAACCATAGGTGCATGTTATCTCTGCAGAAGACAGAGCTACAAGGCTGCTGAATACGTCCAATGCTGGATTTGAGGGGAAGCGAGAGGGAAGATTATCCAGGTGCTGCTACCAGCATATTTTCTTCTTTCATGAGCAGATCTTTAGTAAGTGACTGACAGTGCTTCAGGCACTTTAACCAACTGCTGCCCTCATTTAATGCCAAGTCTACCCAAATCCTTTGCTTGTGCCAATCAAACTTTCCGTGTGCCTTCCAAAGTTTGTCTTGGAGTAAAATCCATCTTTTTTGCCACACTGATTCAGAAAGCCATCCAACAGAGCTCTCCTGATCAGCAGGAGGGGAACAAGATACTTCCTGGAATAAAGCTCTTCATTAAAGGACTTTCCCTACCAGGGAAGCATAGTGTGGTTGTTACAGCATGTAATTAGAAGTTAAAGGACTAAAGCTTAAATAAAATAGTTGTGTGACTGAATTATTAACTTCCTCAGCTATTAATTTGCAATATATAACAACTCATCTCCATCATAGGGATGTTGAGAAGCTTAATCAGTGAATATACCTGAAGCACTATGAAATGTTGAAAAGCTGAATACTTAGTTTTGTGGGGGTGACCATTTTAGTATACATTTGTAACCGAATCAGGCAGCTGGTAGATTTTGAGGTTAAAAAAAAAAAAAGTACCTGTGGTAGGAGTTTAACACTTTCCTCTCTCTGGACTTGGAATAAGTTAGCTGGGAGTAGAGGTAAGCTGCACTCTATTACTAAATAATACTGCTATTTGAATTATTTTTTTAATAATCCTAAAAGTGTATCTGGCTCTCATCAGACAAAAATTATGAGCATTTGGGCCCAGGATTCTTCCTCTAGAGCAGAAAAAATAATTTTCAGCCTCTACTGAAAACCTCTTGTTACTTGTAAAAAAAAAAAAATAAAGAAAGAACAAAAAGAAAGTTCTCAGCAATAGGATGAAATTTACAGAGGACACCAAAAAAGCACGTTCAGGAGACTGATCTATTTACTTGATAGTGTATTATAACTATTGGAAACAACACAGACTTCTGTCTTCCCTTTCATTTCTCAGCCCTTTAAGGACAACTTAAAAACAACACAAACAACAAAATTACTGCATGGCTGAGGTGTGAAGGGACCTCTTGAGATTGCCCAGTCTAACCCCGTTGAAGCAAGGTCAGCTAGAGCAGGATGCCCAGGACCATGTCCAGTCTGGTTTTGAATATCTCCAAGAATGGAGACTCCGCAGCCTCTCTGGGCAGCCTACGCCAGTGTTCACAGAGAAAAAGTTATGCTTAGATGGAATTTCTTGCAACGCAAGGTGTGCCCGTTGCCTCTTGTCCTGTCGTAGGGCACTGCTGGGAAAGCCTGGCTCTCCCTTCCTTACTCCCATAAGGTATTTCTACACACTGAAGAGATTCCCCCTAAGCCTTGTTTTCCAAGAATGACAACCCCAGCTCTCCCAGCCTCTCCACGTATGAGAGATGTCCCATTTCCTTAATCATCAATGTGGTCTTTCACTGGCTTCATTCTAGTACGTCCATGTCACTCTTGCCCTGGGGAACCCAGGAATGGACACCACTCCAGCTGTGGGCTCACCAGTGCAGAGTAGAGACAGAAAGGTCTACATTTGTCAAATCCTCAGTAAGCATATTTAAGCAAGCATGTTATTCTTCCATATTCTCTACCCTATAATCTAATGGTACATGGAATTACCAAGACTGTGCACCTTAGTTCCTGTGTGAATGGATGTTTACAGGACAAGTCCCGTGAAAATGCTGTCGCATCAGAGCCTAGGAAGGAACAACCCAGCAGGAATGGAGGCTGCAAGTGGAGGAAGAGCAGATGCTGTATACTGCAGCCACATGTAAAATAGCTTCTTAGACACACCTCCTTCTTTCCTCTTTAGGAGTCAGCAAACACAATGGTTTGAAAACAAGCCCCAGCCACAGCTTTGTCCCAGGCCAGTCACAAAATAAGATACAGAAGAAGCTGCATTGTCCTTGTAACTGCAATAGAACATGCACCTGGAAGAAGCTAGCAAGAAGATTCACATGTCTGTTTCACACGGCACCAATTTGATAGCGCATTTTAGGCAGACTGTGTATTTGTCTTTCTTCTAAAGAAATACTGAGCTTAATTATGTATTGCTGAAATAGGAACCAATGGATGCTACGGCCCTCTCTGCCACGTGCTATACAAACATGTGCACAGACTGGCCTCAAAGAGCTTCCAAACCAAACAGAACAAAGGAAAGTAGTGTTATGCAGGGCGGAAAGATTAGCTGTTTCCATCCAAACAGTTCAACAAAGACTCAAACTTTCCAAAGTGTCCAAACTACCCTCCTGTGTCCAGATGCAAAAAAATGAATACCCCGTTGACCCTCCTTTAAGACTCAGCCAGAGCTCCAGAACACCAAGATACTGCAGAATGCTACAAGGCAAGTAAAAAAGAATCCAAGACTCAAATTCTGTGCAAAATTATCCTTTAGTAATCCTATAATGTTAAAACACCCAATGCCAAACTCATGGGTGAGAAAAGATATTTTTCCCCTGACCTCACAAGTGACCTTAACTCCAACTTTGCTTCTAGAAGTTTTCCAGAGCTGCGCTTATCTCTGACATTTCTCTGTTTGCCTTTACCTTTTGCTATGACGCTTTTCAGGTCTTCCTTGCTGTTCAAAAGAGATTCTAATAGGAGAATGGTTTTTGAGAAAGAGGATAGATCTGTAAGAAAGAGGGAATGGTGCATGACATGTTCATGGCTATAGAGGCAGTGCAAAATGCTAAATGTTATGAAGGAACAAAAGATCATCTTTTCAACACAAGCATGAGAAACCAGCACATTTATGATGGAATTCCTGAAAATGCTAAGCAAAATCAGGACAAGTAAACAATGCCAGGAGCTTGAGGACAGGGTCACAAAAATGAAATAATTCATAGCAATTTATAGTGAATACCATCACTCAATAACAACAATACTCAATAACAGCACAGGAGGCACAACATAAACCAGGCAACCTTATACACAGCACAACAAATATAGGAAAGGCTGCATCTTACAGTCACAATATAGTAGAGGGTAGCTGACGGAGTACCTTAGCTGTGCAAAATCTTCTCCTATTTTGTGGCTCTGCGCGGCACTGTGAATGCCCTTCAGGGCAAGAACTGATGTAAGCAACTGGGAAATCATTTGGCCAGTGCGTGGACTTAAAGTGAGATAAGCTTCGTGGTGTGGAAACACATCTAGCATGCTTGGAAAGGAGTATGCACTAGAGGGCTTTATGGCATGTTTATAGAGACGCGGCCACTAAGACAAAGGTCATCTTGTCTTTTGGACTGTAAGACTTCTTGAGACAATATATCTTTCACTAATCAGTAAGCAAACAGTAGGACACCACGAAATCCTAGTTTCAACTGACTTCAAGATACAAAAGCGGGGAGAGCAGGGGCAGACAGTTATTCACAGGTTAATTCACAGGTTATTGAATTAAGTTTGCATCTTACAGAAATCCCACAGGTTTCAGAAGCAACCAGTGGAGACCAGAGCAAATGGCCTGCAAATAAATGAGAAAATAGTTGACTTTGAAATCTATGTCACTGGTAAATGGGAATTAAGGTCTAATTATCACACTGACATGTTTCAAAATTTTTAAAAAAATACATTTTCTGCAACCGTCACAGTGTCAAAACAAATATCGGCATGTTGGAGCAGATGTCAGATATCGTAGAGGCGTATATGTACTTGCAACTTTAAACAGAAAATTTTCTAAAATTGGAGGCATAATCTGTTGCCTTAATTGCAACATACACATAAATCTTGATTGGAGGGAAAAGTGCTGATTCCATCTTTCTCTTTTTCCATACACAGAACCTGATTTCCGAGTACAAATAAACTGAAATAAAAGAATCAGTAGCATCTTAAATAGATCTAGGACCATCTCCGAGTGCTATTGTTTTTCCTTTTCATCCTAATACTGTTATGTGCAAACATAAAGAGTGTTGTATAAATTATTGCAAAAACTTTGCTGAGACTACATAATGTCTCGCTCCTAAAGATATAGACTATTTTTCCACAAAAGTATTTTTGTGGAAGGAGCCAATCACTGACATTTATTTAAATACTCCATAAAAACTGTGTCTTGTTATTACTGTAATCACAATCTCAGGACAAATGCAGATGCAAATTAAATGGGTCAAGCCAAAGATACGGTTCTTCAATAAAGAATCCATGTGCAAAACAGTACAGAAATTACATCCCTACTATAACATCAGACTTCTTTAAGGCGTCCTCACAGAGACAGATCTTTAAGAGAGACCTAAACGTCAAGAAAATGCATGCCCCAAAGATTGCTTCAAGAAGATGCATTTGTTTACCTTTATATGACCAACAACTGGAGTGTTTGACCCCGAAACTAATGTTCAAGCCATTTCCTTCCACAGCATCAGCTGGTGCACAGCTGTACCCCACGTAGGTGCAAAAGCAGCAGTCAGTGACAATACACTGTGGGTCTTGCAGCCAAAAGGGGCAACACCTCTTCCCTGGTGAGAATCATTAGGGAATTTGAGATAAACCAAAATATCTTCCCTTTTTGTCCATCACACAGAGCAGTTTTTCCATTTTTTATTCAATTATCTCTTATGGGACATGCCACACAACCACATGGTTAAGCCAAGAAGCTAAGGGGACTCCAACTACCAGTCAGCTCCTCTTTCAAGGCTCCACTGAAGTCTTCAAAGCCAAGACACATTTGAGACTGTTCAAACTCTGGCCTGATGTGTGTTGCCAAAGACAGAAAGCAGCTCTCAAATAACAATCTGCAGACAATACCACATTCTGTGTCAGGTGTGAAAGCGACAATGAAAAGTAAGGCACATGAGCTAAAAAAAAAAAAAAAGATTGCTAACTTTAAAGATCTAGTGATGGGCTCTGAACTAGCTATTACCACTCTGGACAGAGATGTTGAAGTTATAATAGATAGCACTGTGAACATGCCAGCTTGGTGCTCAGTAGTTGTCAGAAAAGCAACTAGAATGTTAGGAATTATTATGAAAGAAATAGAGAACAAAACTGAAAACCATCATTATGTCCACATCTTGATTACTGTGTTCAATTCAGCTCTCCTCATCTCAGAAAGAATATAAGTTGAACTAGAAGAGACACAAAGAAACATGATAAAGATGATCAAAGGTTTGTCACAGCCTACAAACAAGGAACAACTAATGCATTGTGATTCCTCAATCTGAAAAAAGAGAGAATGGAGATGGAGAATAAGAGGGGTTGGCAAAATCATGAAGGGCGTAGAGAGAACAGGCAACAATCGCTTGTTTTCTTTTCTAGTACCAGAACTAGCAGGCATCAAACAAAGTTTGCAGTATGTGCCTTCAAAACAAAGACTGCATAGCTTGACTGCAGACGTGGTCTCAAGGAAATGGCCTCAAGTTACATCAGGGGAGGTTTAGGTTGGATATTAGGGAAAATTTCTTCACTGGAAAGGTTACCAAACATTGGAACAGGCTGCCCAAGGAAGTGGTGTAATTGCCATCCCTAGAGGTATTTAAAAGACAGGTAGAAATGGTGCTGAGGGACATGGTTTAGTGGTGGTTTTGGCAGTGTTAGGTGGATAGTTGGACTCCATCTTAAAGGTCCTGCCCAACCTCGACGACTCTATGATTCTCTTATTATCTGATTCTAAGTTGTTACCAAACCTGTGGAATGCTAAAAACACACAATTGCAAAGACTGATCAGAAAAAAATCATGGGGGAGGTAAATAAATTAATTAATTAATCTATCTAAGGCTCTTAAACATGAAGACAGCATACCAGGCTGAGGACCTCAAACCCCTGGAGGCTAGAAGAGTTCACAGCAAGGAGGGCTAAACCCTTGCCCTATACTTATGTACTTGACATATCCCGAATGTCAGTCGAGCATAAGATACTGTGCCACACGGACCGTTACAGCCATTTCAATGCTCTGTTCAACCTCTTTCAAAAAGGGGCCATGAGAGGAAAGCAGGGATTTCTTGCAGACCCGAGGGTTCCTGAGGCAGGAGGACGCCTAACTGCATGCTTAAGTTTAAGCTCGTGCTTAAGTCTTATTAAATTTAATAGAACTAAGGCACAGACATAAATCCTTTCTTAAACTGAGGTGTTTTCTGGGATTGGAGGTCTTGTTATTACTAGTCATATCAATGTCTTTGCACAATTGTCTTCACCTTCTGTTATCATTTTCCCAAGTTAAAAAAAGGAAAACGTGCATAGTGCTGCAACAATTCATTAAGGGCAGACTGAGCGCACACTTCTGTGATTTAACTACGTCAAAGTTCGCTTGCCAAAGTTGATCATTACTACTGCAAGGCAGTTTAACAACCACAGTTTTTTATCACCTACACAGAACAAAATAACTTTATCCACAGTTCTTAATATTCATTAACAATTTTTTTTTTATTTTCCTGTCACAGTATAATTGAGCAGATGCAAACCTCCCAAGGGATTTTCTTTTAAAAATAAATTATTTATAACTAAGTGTCAGCAAGTTTAAGGTATATTTTCATTTTAAAAGTTTGCTGATTATGTTCCATTCAGAAGATACAGAGCAAGAAAAAATAAGGACCTAAGGGAATTTGTGTGTTCAGTGATGCTAATGACTAAGACTCCGGTCATGTTTTCTAGATGTAATAATATATCCTATAGCCTTTTGGACTAATCAAATGAAAGTAGGGGATTTATGTTCCAGTGTGCTTTAAGAAGAGGGCTTAGAAGAGTCCCAAAGTAATTTCATTTGACATTCAAAGCTATTTGATTGCAGTTTCTGAACATTTCTACCACATTTGTATTCAGCATGTGGCAATCTGAATTTTGTGATGTTTTGAAGCTGACTAATACATGGTATTGGTCTTTTCCTTTTTTTCCTGTTCTGCAGTGCTGATTGCTTTCATATCAGTAAGGCAAAAACATTGTGAGCACATCCAAAATTGCTAACATTAGAAAAATCCCAGAGTTACTGGCCTATTGGAGACTATTATGTAGTATTTGGGGAGCTGGAATTTAAGGGGAAGAAATGGAAACCTTATTGTATACTAATAGTAAGCAATTTTCCGCCACTGCAAATTTTGCTAGGATGATGCAAAAGCTACTGCTAATATATTTTCAGAGGACAAAATTCTGATGTAAATACATTTGCGAAATTGTATTATTCTGATGATTTTATTTTTACTAATATGATATGGCATGGCTGATATAAAGACAACTTTAATCCTCTTTATACTCACCTTCTTCCTGCTCTTCCAACCTCACTTTTCAATCATCTTACAGGTACTGTACACAAGTTACATTCAGCTATATTATTTGGCTGCAAAGAAAACTAGTATCTTCAGCAATTTCTGGTGGCTAAAGGACTGGACGCATTTAAAGCATGGTGACAGAGTCAGGCTACTGGCTGTTGCCTGACCCAATGATGTGAAAAATCCAAGAGACAGTGCAGGTAGTCAAAAAGACTGAACGCGCCACCATGGAGCATCTCAAACTTCTAGTCATCACATCAATTTTGACAGGACAGGGACTTTTTAGCTCTCTGGGAAAAGCACCATTTGTAGTTAAGTGGATGCTCCAGTTCAGCTGCCAGCTATTTTTGCACTCAGGATTTCTAGACCACCTTTTGTTCCAGCACTGCCCTAAAAGTGGTTAAGGCAATAAAAGCCGTTTTGCTCAACATCTACACAGATATTTCGCAATAAATGCCCTCATCTTCTCACTACAACTGCTGCTAGCCTTTATCATAATGGGAACTAAACTAGGACCCCTGCGAGCGCAGCGCACGGCGCTGGGTTTGTCCTTGCCTGTGTAACACAGTTCTCGCGAGCAAGAACCATCCAACCCTGACTTGCTTCACACATAAAACATAAAAAACTTGAGAAAGAAGTCTCGCTTATTCTGCTGGTACAAGGGAAGGTAAGTGGAAGATTTAAAAAAAAAAAAAAAAAAGGTAAGAAATGCTGGATCCTGCCTATTCATTGGTACAGGCTTTGCAGTGGTGAGTGCTGGTGGCTCAGAGGGGTGGGGGAACGGGACCAGTATGGCTTACTAAATCCGGCTCTCGGCTATCAAAGAGTCCAGGAAGCTGAAGATGAAGTGCCTGGTGATTCACTGCTCTGGAGGCCTCGGAACAAATGTGTTTGTACACGTCACATTAGTTTCGGTGCTGCCTCTTCGTCACCCTCCATGTAAAATCCAGCAGCACACGGGTTGCTGTGCAATGCTCTGGAGAAGGTCCCTGTATCGGCCAGCAAAGCGGTCCTCTCGCTGGCTGCTCCACCTGAGAACCAGTGGGTGTCCCGCAGGAGTACCTGCAAGTGCTGCTTTCTGAGGGTCCAAAGAGAGCTGGGAAAAGTCATAGCTCTACACCTTTTTAATAACCAGCCCCTCAGAAAAGAGACCTCTGAGGTCTCTGAGCTGGCAGTCGGTGAGAGAGAAGGTCAGAAAACCTCCATTTCATGCCGGCTTTTGCTTTGAAGATTTGGGAAGGGTTAGGCTGGTCTTTCTCACATTGCAGAGCCACTAGCAGTTGGGTGCTCTGTCATGCAAGCAAACAAATAGAACAGCTTTTAATAAATGGGGTAAGTCAACGCCTTTGTTAGCGCTCCTGTACCTAACTATTGTCCTGAACCAAAAGCAATTAAAACAGGGATTATGCTTCAACAGCTGCATTTGTGGTGATACGTATGCATAGTAGAACTCAGCCCCATTTTTTAACACCTTGTTATAATTAGAACCGTGTGATTCACAATGAATTATTTATTTGATTAATTTCATCCTTTTTTCTTTTCTATCAATGAATTGTCCACAGACAGTGTGTTGAATTCTTGAATTCATTTTTAATTTAAATAATATCTTCGATGATTAACTCCGGGTCTGGAAGTTATTCATCATTTTCTAATATTCACAACCCAAAATTTGTCCAGTGGCATCCCATTTTATGAGGCTCAGAAGATACATGGACTCCTTCCTCCTCCCTCTTTGGAACAATATGCATAATATAGTATTATGTACACTTTATAAAATTTACTATTACACATACAGTCTCATATTGTCTTATAGTTAAAATCTGGAAAAAAAAAAAAAAAAATAATATAATGTAAGCAAAGAAACCCAGACTCCTGATGCTAAGCTTTACCATTTGAACCCTAATGTGATTTTGAAAAAAACCTAAAATAAAATATCAGGACAGAAAAAAAATGCTTCCATATATTTAGAAAATAAATTCTGGTAAGTTGAGACAAAATATTACAACAGGCTAGAGAATGATTTGGAGAGGTCCAATGCTGGGTACTTTTATACAGTTTTTCAAGGCAGATGTTTTCAGTGATTTGTTTCCTAAGAATACATCATCCAGTCCCGTCCTTTAGTTGTAGTTGGCACAATAAACAATTCCTAACCTGCTTGTGGAAACACAAAGAAAAGCAGTTTCAAGTACAGAAATTTATCTTAGTCATGGAGGATGTATGATGTTATAATATATGTCACCTCATGGTAAAATACCTCCTTTGTCTCATCTCGTACACCCTAAAACACCACTCCACAAGAATCTGCTCCCCTAAGAACATTTATCCCGAGGTAAGAACGTATTCATAATTTGAATAATTTGTTTGGTGACAATTTCCTGGTCTGCAGTGACTCATTACTGGCCAATAGCAAATATTCACAAGTTGCCATGGTGCAATATGACACGTTTTCTGTGATGTACAGGCCTGCAAGTCTTCCTCTCCACCTCTCACATACAGCACTTAGAGTTATGTAGCTACAACGCTCACGTTTATATGACTGTTAGTACAGAACTCTGTTTGTCTTACCAGGTGAAGAAGTTTTTAAGCCTCGGGCTATTTTTAATCTTCTGGATGTTTTTAAGTCTTGAGAAAGGATGGTCTGTTAATTTCCCATTTTAGTCAGCAGGAGAGAAGGCAGACGATATAATAAGCATACAGTCGATTGCACATATGATGGCTTGTAAACTTCTCTGTAAATTCTACCACAAATCATTAACAAGCAGCTGCAATGTTCTGAGAAAAAAAAAAAACCTACTTACATAACAGTTCATCACGATAGATGCTGAGTGTTCATACAGACGTATTTTTAGCCAGTTCCTATGGAAACGTGACTTATGTGATCGCGTTCTATATATGTTCCTCAATAACTTTTGACCCCACTGGCTAATTTCAGCTACCTCTGACAGAATGGTGGAGGGCTTGGGGTAAGCAAAGTCCTCCAGTTTGTGCAAGGCAGTTGGGTATCCAAGTAGTTGCCCTCACAAGAGAAAGACTGCTGGGTGAGCTCAGCCTGTATTAGCCACCAGAGAGTCTATTGACTGAGGCATGGAAGGAGGTGAGGAAAGAAGATGATGTATTCCCATGATGTCATGGGAAAGATGTCATCAGCGCACATAAGCTACCATGAAAGACAAATCCATGAGAAACAAGGTTTCACCGGTCCAGATGCTTATAGAAGTTCCTGTCTGAAAAGTCCAAGATATTCCACTGCCCCAGAATTAGTTTAAATCTTGAACAGGAAAGACGACCATAACACTGTTAAGGCATAAAATCAGGAAAGCTCAAGTCTGTTCTTGCCTTTGACATGTTAAACTGCTGAGCACGCCTGACCCTTGAACCTGCAAGTACAAATGCAGAGGCTTTCCTTTAAAGCACAGAAGAACGTCCTGTTTAAGCAGGTTAAGAGAGACCTGGTGCTCATAATCTCCTTAAGGACCCTTCTCTATATCCTTTAAAATCTATTCATGGCCTGGATGGTCTGTAAGTCTCCCCCACTGAGCCCACCAACTTCACTTGCCCTTTCCCTGTACAGATCTTTCCACTTATGAGGGTAAGCAGCCTGGGAAGCAGTTCAAACTGTCACACTTCGGAGAATATGCAGCTTGGACAAAGTTTCCCCTCTTCTTCTAAGGGAGAAACAAGGGACAGCAGTGGCCCAAGGGAATCCCTCACAGTAACCTCTTCCCACATCCTGGCCAGGCACCAGAGACAGAAAGGTGGCAAAGTCAGTGCGGGGGGGAGAAAAAATAAACCAAAAACCACACCATCTTCAAATGAATGCTGTCCCCTCCAGTGGGTCACACCAAGCAGGTCCCACTGGGAAAAACCAGGGGGAGGAAACTTCCTCTCATTCCTCTCTTCTACCACAATTTTCTCATTGAATCGGTGGAGAAAACACATGATGGCAAGAGTCTTCCTTCTGCCTGCTTGCTCTTCCACAGCTTCAAAGTGAAGCGCAGCCGCAGCCCTGAAAGGTGGCTCCCTGTACTCCCTGGCATGAGGACAGGTGGACTCCTGCAGGGCTGGAGCAACCACCTAGATCCAGCTCACTCCCATATGCCATGCCAGATCCAACCCTGCTCCTCCATGGTGGCCAACATTTAAATGCAGCAGGTCTGTAATCACTTTCCCAAAAATACTCAGTTCCAGGACCCCAGTTCCTCAGCAGCATTCACACGCCAAATGAAACTGTTTATCACATACTGCTGATTTTACCTTTTCGCCCTGCTTATCCTCGCCGTGGCTACGTCCGTAAGCCACTGTGCTCCCTTCCGCCCTGTGGGAAGGACACACCATTAGCACCAGGATGATGGTCAAGGAGCCTGTACGTTGCACCGTACATTGCATCCTTGCGGGGAATACACACACCTAATTTATGTCTTCTGGAGCAGCCTCCAGACTCGCCTAATTTCTCCACCGATGACACAGAATGCAATCAGGTGCTCTGAACGGCAACTAAAAGAAATGCCTGCAGCACCCTGAGGAAGGCTGTTAATAACATCGTACTTCGGTTACCGCTCTCTGCTGTTCACAATCCTTTTTAATCCTGCAAGGTTTTGAAACAACCTGCAAGTAACAGCAGCAACTCAACTAAAACCAGAAACCCATGGAAGGTTCAGCAAACTGCAAGAGACTTTCACTTTCAGCAGCTTTTATAATATATGTGTTATTATTCCAGCACCTGTTATTCCAGTGATGGTCAGCAAAATCAAGTTTGGCGTTTTTTTTATATTGTCACACTAATAAGACAGACATTAAGATTCTACGCACAAGGATAGGAGCAGTAATAATGAGGGAATTTTCTCCAGCACTGCATTTAATTTAAAATTGCCAAGATTAGTATGTAAGCTCTTCTGGACACTCTAGAAGTTGGTATCTTGCTCCGTGGGTGTGTACACACGTCTGTCTTCTTCTGTGTGGCTCTCACACCTGCAGCTGATAATCATATGCAGTTCCAAATGAGTTGAGAAAATGAAAATTACCTTCAAAAGGAAGGAAAATGCATTTGACATACCTCTCGTTCCAGCATTTGCGAGACTCGCTATAATTACCACTGTGAGCTCGCAGGCAGATGGCAAATGCGGCAGCACCTTGAATTCAGTCAGCAGGACACTGCAGAAATGCTCTCACTAACATTTTGTTCAAGATGTTTCAACACACAAATCTTAAAATCTGGCAACCAAGACAGAACTACTGCGATTATTAGTGAGCCTTAAATAACGAGCGCATTACATCTCCACCGGCCTTCCACATCTCTCCGTACCCACAGAGTGCCGCCTATGCTGTACCCTGTGTGTGCTCAGCCCCGTTTAACATTATTACAGACGCCGAGATAGAAGGAAGAGTCAGCATTAACAGACGAGATTGAAAAGGGCCACATTCTGCTCCAAGAGGGGGGGAAAAAAGGAAAATCTTGTTCATGTCAGGGGAATAATTTTGATGCTCAGAGGCTTGAGCAGCAGCAGCATGCAAGCAAGCGACCTGGAGTTTGCCAGCTGCCCGAGTCACACTGAGCTTTTCATACGGCAAAGGGGGGAAGGGGAGGAGGAAAGGAGAGCTTTGGGAAGATAAGGCTTTAAAAAAAAAAAAAAATGAAGCGATAGGCTAAATATCCAGCTGCCTTAACGCAGAGGGGTTATCTCTGTTCATTTTTTTTAATCCACCTGGCTCCGTGGCTAGGGGATTTGGGAATACCTCTTTGCACAAGAAATCTCTTCCCGTGGAACTGTGGACTAATTTGAGAGGATGTAAAGGGAAAGGGTGCTTATATGTCTGAACAACGTTATGAAACTAATACCAGAGTCCTACTGCAATGACAGAAGCAGACGAAAGAGAGTTAGCTATGTTCTCTTGCTCCCATTTCAAAAGAAATGTCATTTAAGCTGGTGGGTTTTGGGGTTTTTTCTGTTGTTTGCTATGCGGGATGCGTTTTTAGAGATCTGGAGTTGCTCTCTATATAGTTCCAGTGCTGGAAAAGCAAACGGTGGCTCTTCAGCTGCTGTTGCGGAGGAGCCAGCTCCCACGCAGCTGATTCAGACTGCCGTAGGAATGAGCATTTTACAATATTTCCTCAGCCAAGTCCTATTACTGTATGTAAGGATGAAGTGATTAGAGCTGCTGTCCTTAAGCACAATGAATTCTCCTTCCCCAAATCACTTTAAGTCCATGTTATTTGCGCCTCAAATTGTTTGCATAACTTGAAGAAACAGCTAAAGAGTTCACACTACAAAGGTAGAACTGTTCCTGCTTTTTGCTAGCTGTTAATGCTTGTACACTGGTAGGGTTTATTTTAACCCACAAAAGAAGGGAATATTTTTTTTTAGTGATCTAATACATAAAAATAAGTTTAAGATTAACAAAGCAGATAGTACTTTCTAAAGAAAGCGTGTTTCTCCCATGCCCTTCGCTCAGAACGATGCTGGTGTGAGAGCAGAATCAGGGTCACTGTCCCTACCAGCATGATTTAAGGGTAAAGGCAGAACATCTATTGTTTGCAACACAGGGTGTCTCAGCTGCAGCAGAAGACAGCAAATGCAGTAAGTGGCATATAAAGTGTGACTAAAAATTGAGCTTTCATTTTGGACTGCGATGCTCAGAGAATTAGAAATTCTGCTTCTTGTATATTTAGCAAATAAGAGCAAACACGGAGCTTTTGGTGCTGCAAAGGAGGTGGCAGTGGTGTTGAGTGCTCTCGCTACCTTGACCTTGTGTCTGCAAAGGCTGTGGGGAAATAAAGTAGCGATTCCTTTTTGACTGACAAGCCGTGCCACACAATTGATCATAAAGCGCCTTATCACTGCTGCCAATACTGTCTTTTGAACAATCTTGGCAATATATTTTACACATAAATGCATCTTTTTTTGCAAATATATGCCGTAAGTAATAAACACCTGCTTTCGTGCCACCTAGATCTCAAGGCTATTGCCACTTATGTTTTATTGCAGACAAATTAGATGAGGTCCATCCTGTCCCTTATCTCATTAAACTTATCTTAGAGTAAAACTAAGGTATCTTATGTTTTCTTCATGATTATGAAAGAGTGAGACATACTGTGGGGTTAAAAAAAAAAAAAGTACTTTATTAATGTTAGCAATATTTAGCACCTAGGAAAAGACATTTGGGGCTTGGCCTCAAATAGCATGCAATGATTTGTGTGGCAATCACTTCTGTCCCATAGAAGAGGATTTGAATCCCCTCCAAAGGCATCAGAAAAAAAGCCAGTCGCTCCCACTTGCCCAGTGGCATACCATGGCTACCTCCACCAGCATCACCCGCTTTTGAAGGAAAGCAATGGAGTGGTGTTTTGTGTTGAGTATGGCCTTGTGGGTATGTACACAGGCTGCACAGACACCAGGATTGGGAACTGCGGTGCTTTGATGCAAGTGTTAAAATCTGCCAGGAGTAAGCAGCTGTTTCTGCGTTTGGTCAGTCTGAACTATACCACGGTACTGCAAAGAACAGAAGGCAGAAGAATAGCAAAACAAAGAGGATGTATGTGCTGAATATATATTTTCATAACCTAGATAGTTGTAGATAACAAGTTAGAGCATCCTATTTCTGATATAAACAACAGCAAATTAGTATATGAGGTATACCGAGGCTATGCCTCAGCCAGAGGTCACAAAAATAACACAGGAAAAATAATCCGGGGGCGGGGAGAAGCGTCAGCATTTTAACAAGGTTTGCATAATACTGTGACAAGAACTACAGCAAACAAACCACCACACAGATCAAGAATCCAGAGGGGTGCACACAGCATTCAGATCAGAGCAAGGGTGTTCGGCAGGCAGAAAAGCTGCTGATCAAAGCGCAACATTCCCCTATCACTGTTCCTTTCCTAAAAACCCTTTAACACAACACAGCAGGAAGCACGAACTTTGAGCAGGAGTGAACTTTGAAGAAGACCGATGCATAAAAAAAAAGCACCATGTATTGGAGCAATTAATACCGAGAAACAAATTTTATTTCCTGCTCATTCTTTTGTGCCATCAAACAGGCAATCCGCAGAGGATGAGGGAAAAATACTCTGAAAGGTCATCAGTAAGGCTTACAAACAGACCGTAAGGCAGGAAGAAACCTTTAACATTTTTACATAGTATAGATCTGTATCTACAGCAAATCGGTCCCAACTGTTGATATACTTCTCACCAGTCTTAAATTAGAGTACGTCACTATTGGCAATGGACATTTTCCCCCGACTCAAGGTGGCATGAGGGAAGGCCTGAATCAGGACGCTTCCACTCTCTAAGCTGTAAACGCTTTCACATGTATCCAGATAATTCACCTTCCCATTCTGAGTTAATGTAATATTCTTCCAGTACCCACTAGATTTTGCCAATTAATGCTTTAGCATTACAAGTTTTGAAGAATTGTTAATGATAAAAATTACAATTACAGCACTTTATATTTTCAGGGTGCTTTCAGTTAATTAGCTAATAAATGATTTAATCCTTAACAATGGGTTAAGTTTGCTATAAGATAACCATTTTTAAGTGGGTAATCCAAGGCAGGCAGAGGTTAAGGACCTTGCCTATGATAATACAGCAGAGGAAATAACTGAGTCAAGATTAAACCAAAATTAAGTGCTGATTATTAAAAGACTAAAGTATACCAACAAATGAAGTGGAGTCTATTCTTTTTTAAGAAAGCTAAACTTCCACGTGTTAGGGGAAAAAAATAACACAAAGATATCTCCAAACCCAATTTACAGCAGTGAATTACGGTCATGCTGAATTTGACTTAAATAACGTAGGTGGAAATCTTCACCAAATACCACGACAAGCCACCAAAGAAATACTGAAAAGTCGGTCAGGGTTGATTTATTCTTCAACTTCTGAAAATGTGATTTATAACATCCACAGACAGGCATAGTTCTTTATGAGACAGAGAGACAAGGTAAGTTTGTTTCAGTTTATTTAGAAGCTCTTAGAAAAAAAACAAAAGCTTTGCAAGTCTCTGCGTTGAAATAAAACTTGCAGAAATACATGCAAACCAGTAAATTACCCAGAAAATTATTTTAATCTGCGGGCCAAAATGATTTCAGGTAGCAGACCATTAGACTGCTATAATGTACAACGTTCCCTCACACAGAAGTAATCCCAAGGCACATGAAAAGACGTGTAGAAAAGTATTGCTGTATCAGTCCAGCAACAGAGTCTTAAAGATTTCCACACAAAAACTGATTAAGACACCTCTTCCACTCCATCGCTTTCCAGTAAGAAGTGGAGGAAAAAATTTATTTTTTTATTATAAATAAGAAATGCAAGATCCTCAGCCACAGTGAGAAACTGCATGATCAGAAACTGCAGAGTGCTGCCTTGCAGGGAACTACCCGATGTTCATCATCCCTTCTTACCGGCAGCCAATTCTGCCCTTGCACAGGTTTCCTGAAGTCAACTCACTATCAGATTGTATATTTAAAGAAGTATTTTGTGGATTTATACAAGTACCTGTTTGAGTTCATCCACGACTAATGAGAATTACTGCAGATGAGCAATGCTGGGCTCTGGCAGTGTAAATTGGGGAAGTTTCTGTGTCACATATTTTCACTCTGCGTGACTCCAGCAAACACCGTAACTCCTGAGTCTCTGTGTTTTAGGCGCTACAGTCGCTTGGATGCTTTGCATAGAGAAGCAATTAAAAGTAAAAGTTGTCATCTATTTCACCTTGCATTCCTTATGAAAGTAATATTTTTATTTTCAGGCTAGGCTCAGTAGTTATATGGAATATTTTCAAGGTCCAATAAGCAGATAACTTACAGACACAGAAGGAAAAATGGAAAATAAAGAAAAATACGGGGAAAGTGCTAAAGAACTGAGTTGGCTTCGGATATAAGTTTTCACAAGAGAGAGAATTATGATGTTTCTGGAAAAGTGTAAGTAACAGAATAGGAGATGACCTTACCTACTGGTTGTAGCAACAGGATTAGTAGCTAAAGGGGTCAGGATCCTGTTCTGGCTGAGTTACCCACCTAGTGGGAAACCTCAGTAAAATCAGTCGATGTTAACCAGCCTGAACCGCTAAACCATAATAAAGAGTTAAGATGAGGAACTGAATTTGAAACAAATTCTCTGCAGGAAAGCTGGTTCAAAGATGTACAAAAAGAACACTATATTTGAACTGATCACTTCCATTTTGGTACCATAAATCAGCAGAACTTAACAGAGGCATTTCACTGCCTTTCTACCTTTGGGTAACTCTGTTTTGAAAATTGTAATTCTAGGCAGAGGAGAGACATGGTTAAGAAGATAAATCAGCACATTCTTTCATGTAATTTAAACTATGGAAGTGAAATTGCAGTGAAGTTAACGGCTTCTAAAGTAGTTGCTACAAGAACAGGTTCCCTCTTCTTCCATGGTTTTCACGGTAAAAAGAAAAAGAAAGAAAAAAGAAGTTTCAATAATTCTATAAAAAGCAACAGGAGTTTTACATGTGCAGTGACAAAATTTGTTTCGACATCTCATTCTGCTGCACCTTATTTGTGAATTCTCTCCAGTCAATTCCTGTGGTGGGACATGATGGAGAGTTGGGTATCCTGCTTAGCATATTTCCCATTGCCACCTAAGGCAAAAGGTCACTGATGCACAGGAATCTTAGATTCTAGTTAGACATTCACCCAACAACATATGAGTCATTCCTGTTGCTATGCAAATGTCATCCTTTACCTGAAGGCAAATTCCTGCCTCTTAATATTTAAATCCCATCTAGTTTTCACCGATCTCTAAACACCACCGCATCTTTGAAATTTTCTTAAGAATACATTGAGGAACAAAAAGTCTCACTCTCTTTCCCTCCCCTTGGCTAATAATGGGATTTTTTTACTTATTTTACCACAGCAAAATGTTCTTCCTGACTCAGACAGTAAGGAAATCTCAGTTTAGCTGATAGAGAAAATATAGTCAATTAAAAAAATTTTCATCCTTGGGCAAAGAAGGTGACGCTAAAGACAGAACTGAAGACAGCCACCACCATACCTCACTTTTAGAGGCTGCACCCCCTGGTGACAGGTGTCTCTAGTACCTGGTGCATTTGGTGCATGATAGCAAAGTCAAATGCACATTAAACTGGCATGCTAAAGGACCCCCTAAAATTGGTGCTCCTCCGCACTTAGCTAACCGATGCAGACAGAGTAAGGACAGGGTGCTACTTGAATCTGCATTTTCCTCCAACTTCTTCACAGCTACAAGAAATGCCTCTGCCTGCTTGGGATTCACAGCTCAAAACCTCCTCTTTGAGACTGGTGCCTGTTTCTCAAAAAAAAAAAAAAAAATGAGACAAGCATTTTTTATTGGGGGTTTTTTGAACCTTTGGCAAGTAATACAACCTTCCATGATGACCTTCTTGGAAGAGTACCAACCTGGGAAGCTGGTTCAGTCCCTTGCCTGGGCAGTTTGCTTTTGAGTCAGGATAACGGAGAGCAAGGAATGAGCTGAATTCCATAGAAATAAACCAAATATCTAGATTTGTCCCTAGAAGCTCTGTTCTTGTTCTAACACTGTTATAAACAAACAATAACACCACCGCAGAAGCCTGCCAGCGTAAGGACATCTAAGTAAGCCCATAATCAGACCCACTGAATCTTTCACCGCAGTTACTGAGGGTTAAAATGAGATGATATTGCTACAGGCAGGAGTACAGCTATCGGCTGCAAAATTAACTTTGACATGGTCATTTTTCATGAAACGTTGTCTCTTCCAACAACGGAAGAAAAGGGAACAAAGGCCCGTTCCCTCCAAATCAGCTAAGCTATTCTTTATATCAAGCTTGAATCATGGTGCAATTCTGCAGTCCATTGGCCTTTGGACCACACTGGTCCAGCTTCTAAAGTAAAGCCTAAGTTTTCAGTGGAGATGCAGTGTTTAAATCCAATTCCCTGTGTGGAAACACAGTGAAGGTCCAAAGGCTTTTGAGCCAGAAAATACTGGGTACAGCACATGGAAACCCTCCCTGCAGCCATAACAGCAAGCCTTTGGATAGCTGCCAGCTGTTTGGAGAATACTGAAACTGGGCAATGAAAAAAAAAAAGTCTGGGCCATTTACGTGCATGCCTTGCTCCCTATGGATTCACCCAGGTGCTTGGAGCAGAACAGAACACGCCAGGATGATGCACTTTGCACTTTGTGTGGTGATAACTCTCCGTCTGCTCAACCCTTCCCTGCCCCAGAGGGCGACAGAGCAATCAGTCATCGCGAGGGTGCTGCAAAGACACCACTCTAAGCTCTAGTTGCTTTTGCAAGGCCATGCCACCTGTCTCAGCAACCCTGGGCCACAACCTGCTAATTACAAATGGGCTAAAGAGAGCTTTGCAACCCCTTAATGAAAATATCCCTGGCGAACCGAAGACCCAGGCCCGCAGACCGAAAGGAAAAAGCCAGGAACTCTGCTCCCTTCACGACAGAGGTGCTGACAAGGAGAAAGGGGTTAAGACATTGGTAGCCCAGAGAGCAACTCCTGCTTCCCTAAGGGCTGGCCCTCGGAGCAGCCCGTGCAAGGCCAGCCTGAGCCATGTTAGCGATTCCCAGGCTGCTTTCCCATGTTTTTTTCAAGCCCGGCTCAGGATATCATCTGAACTGGTAAATGCCTTCCAATTCATAGTCCCAGTAGCAGGAGCACAGTTATGTAGCCTTCACTTTTATGTTTCAGCAGCACCCAACTCTGTCGTAATTCAATTTATAAGCCAGTTTTCCATGTAGCACCTGTGGAATTTCTAAAGTGCATTTACATATGATCATTGGCTTTTTCTTCAGGCAAGAGAAGCAAATGAAAAGTGCAAGTCATTGCAATGACTCAGAAGTACAGGAAAGTAGAAGTTGAGCCTTAGCTTAATCACCTTAAAAAGCCAAGAATGACAAAACAAACTAATAATATAAACTCTAGGAAACATGCATCCTTCCTCCCAAAATGCTTTACTAAACAGTCAACCATGGTAAAGAATAATATTTACTTTGGCATTCTACACGGGGTTTTTTTATTTGTTATTTTTAAAGAAAATTACTGGCAAAACTAGCTGTGATGCACAGATGACTCTACAAACAAAATTTATTCTCAACGGTTAGAATCAATGCCTCACCTGGATGTGAGAAAAAAAACTTTTGCTTTCCTATTGCTTCTGACTAAAATGCCTTGGCAAAATACAGAAAATAAGAAATGTTTCTTGCGTTTCTTATTCTTCAGAGAATTTTGCATTTAGTGGTCATACTTGCTTTGGTTAAAGACCAGGAAAAACTCACATTGGTCAAGCAACAACATATAACCATTTAGCTGCTCTATTTTTTTTTTACCAGCTCCTGCACTCCTTCTGTGTCAGAAACATCAAAGCTGCAGGGCAGCTGGAAAAAGGAACAAAATGGTGGACAATAACAGCTGCGCGAGAACTGGATGTTAGAATAACCCAGAGACACAAATACAAAGGGAAAAAAAATCACATCAGTATTAAGACAGAATGTTAGAGGGCCCAGAAAGTCTGGAAAGGAATAGTTTATTCCTTAGCATAAGAATCAGAACAGTTCACCAAGCTATCCTGACGTAGTATAATGATACTTTTGTGTCAGGTGAAGGAAAAGAGGAACATATTTAAAATGTGCCAAATAATTCACAGACATATTAAGTTAGTCCACCTGGAAAAGGGACATAGATCTCCGGGACTTCTCTCAATATCAGATTTAGAGAAACTATTTCGTATTTTGATAGGCCATTTAAAAGCAAGTGTCTTATAGCTGACCCCAGATGTTTCATCTATTTGAACCAAGTGGTTATTAAAGCTCCCTATTCTAAATATGCTTTTGCTTTCCAAGGGCAAAAACAGATGTTTTTGCAAAAACAGGCAAACCAAGGCTGAAAGGCAGCGCGTAGGTGCTACAGGGCTGTCCCACGCAGAGCTATAGCTTGGGTACACCAGCACATACATGAACACACCTCCAAGCCCTGCCTTTGCTAGTAAACCCAGTATCCTTTTGACACATTCAAGGCTTCAAGACACTGAACTCGCTTGGCAATTTTTCCAAGAGTAGTCCAATTGAGACCCGACAGTCACAAGTTGCAGCTCAGAAAATTCTGGTGAGATACAAGGAAAAATTTCTTCACGGTGGACCAGCACTGAAAATGGGGCCCAGAAAGGTTGTGCAATATCCACCCTTGTAGGTTTTTAAAACTGGATTATACAAGAATCCAAGTAACCTGTTTTAGTTTTGAAGTTGGCCCTCCTTTGAGCAGAGGGTGGACCAGAGGTCCCTTCCGATCTAAATTATTCAATAGTACTGAATGGTGTTGATGTGCTGATGATATCCTCACAGCACCAGGAAAAGACAGGCAAATGGGATTTGCAAAAATCTATCAGTCTCTGGATATCAAATCTCCTCTTGCAGGCCAAACCACCCCATAAAATGAAGTTATCTCAGCCTTCCCCGTCAATGGTAGTATCACAGGTATCCCACTGACTGTTTTTTCTGGAGCACTTTGCTCCATGTCCTCTGACTCATCCATAGCATGCTCACTGTGACAGCACTCCCACAGATCTGATATAGGGAAATCCCTTCACTTTTATGCTTTCCCCACTCTTTCTCCCAGTACCTCCAGCAATTCTACAAACCTTCCCCACTGCTGAATTTCCACATTTCCACTGCATTCACCTTAGCTCCAAACACCTGACACGAAGTGTAGAAGCATCTAACAATCATGACAGGTGTTAAAATCCTGCACATCATTTTTATCTGGTATAACAGGCCACCGTAAGGCATTATGCAACTGACCCAGTTTGAGCCATTTAAAATAATGGAGTTTAACAAAACGTGTCTGCTGTAATCTACTGAGGGCTGGATCCAGTCCCCACTGAGGATCAATAACCATATTACTGGAGGCAGAACCAGACCCTATACGTCAGCACCGCCCATCTATACTCTAAATAAGTTGTACAAGGAAACATATTAGTTTCTAATCTTGGTTCTTCGGTGCCTAAATAAGTCTCATCACCATAGCAACAGATGGGTTCACAATCTTTAATGCCTTTATTTTCACAAGTCCTCTGAGAAATAGAGGAGGACAGCTGTCCCCGTTTTACAACCAAGTAAGCATGATGCAGAGAGGCAAAGTGATCTGCCCCAAATCCTGCACAAAATCTATGCAAAGCAGGATGTCAGGGTACCAGGTCTCCCAAGCATCCTACCAGTGCCCCAACCTCCTACCCCATCCTTGCTTCTGAAAGTACCTCCTATGTCTATGGCTACACGGAGACAGCCTCTGAAAACAGGCTTTTACATATAGAGGCTCAGGCCTCCTGAAAGCCTGGACTATCACTTCATAGACTGAACTGCCCTTTTTTTTTTTTTTTTTTTAAAGATTTATCAGCACAGGGGCTTGAACTGTGGAGGAAGTCCAAAGAATTGGAAAATGTGTGTGGCCAATTCAGTAAGCCAGAAAGCGATGATGACACTGTGTAAATCCCACCAGTTTGTTAACATTTTAACAGGCTGCTGAGCCTGAGATTCTGAGCTTCCTTTCCATAGTACTTGGCAAGAATCTGACTTCTACATTCTACGTAGTGTGCACTCTTGGGAACGTAAACATTAAGGTAGTTGGCAAAACTAATATCTGTCCAGTTGTTCTTCCCTGTGAAGTAGTTACCTAAAAAAGATAAAGTTCATAACCTGGAAAGAGCAAAAGCGTGCCCCACACCTGTGCTGTCCTATGTGCTTTGCTGCCCATCCCTCTGAAGGGAGTGAACAGAGAGGACCTTCCTGCCTGCTTCCCCTTGGCTGCATCAGACGACGACAAGTTATCCCAGGCAGGCATAAGCTATGCAGAAAGCCATGTTGACCCTTTCTGTATAATCTAAACCTGTATTTTTTTTTATAGATCTCTTCCTTTCCAGGCATAAAATTCCAGTTTCTAAATGTGGGATATTCTCATCTGGGTCTCTGTGTTAGGTGATTTCAAAAAAATTTGTTACCAGATCAGGACTGGTTTCCAAATCCATTTTGCATTGCCCTGTCTCCCCTCAAAGTTCAGGTATTAGCTTGATTTATAATGGTTTATAGGTAAGACAACTTTACTTCATGAGATTTCTATCTTTAATTTATGAGCAAAAAAAAAAAATGCAAGGCAAGATTCATTTATCAATATAATCTTTTTAGTTTACAATTAGCATCAGAGTTGTATATAAAACATCTCGACCTTAAAATGTCTCTACTTATCACAGCAGTCTACGCTGTTTATATTTATGAGGTAATTTGCACAAATGCCTTTAGATTGATGCAATGATTGCTTTTATTTCATTTTTCTACTTCTTGTATGTTGCGTTCTTCTTTTTATACCGGCTTTTTTTCAGCAAACTGTTTCATTCGTTTCTCAGGAAGAACTACTTTAAGAGAGGCAGATGGGAGCACCTAACAAAGTGAAATACGGAAACTGTCTCTGCATGGCTTAAGTGTTCCCCTGAGTACTACTGAATATTATACTTTTTAAAAAGGCATGTTTTACTTTGGAAATAGAAGCAATTACTTTTAATTGTTGTTCTCAGCATGAAAAACTTACAAACAGCATGTTTTTCTCCTCCTCAAAGTCAGATCTGTGTATTAAAAACAGAAACACTCCAATACGCACTAAAAAACAGGCCAGAGTTGTCCTGGGAATATATAGCAACACTGCTAAGCATGACTGCGTAAAGAAGATATGTTAAGTACAACATTGCCTTAGGTTTGTCTTGGCTGTCTTAACTCTGATGAGATTAGAGTTGCAGAATCAAATGCAAATACAATCCCCTGTTTCACTACAATAAACCTTGGTACTTCTTTAAACTACCAAAACATGTCAATGCTTCACTGTATCATCTGGGTTTGAACATCAGCACTTTTTTCCTTAGTTATGCAGAAAAGGTTAAAAACAAGGACAGATGCTTTAATCTAAAGACGAA
The DNA here is from genome assembly GCA_013398295.1 of Chionis minor. NCBI lineage: Eukaryota > Metazoa > Chordata > Aves > Charadriiformes > Chionidae > Chionis > Chionis minor. The sequence continues at coordinate 254,080 of VZSF01004942.1, forward strand.
TTACAGAGCTACACCACCATACAGATCTGATGGTATGCAGAGCGCTCACCTCAGGCTATGTGATTGACCTCTTGAATCCAGCACGCCTTGGTGGACCTTATGAGCCACCTTCAGTCTGGCAGCTACCGAAAATAAGTGTCAAGACAGCACTGAGCTGATCATATTACTTTCTTTTGGGGGCTATCTAGTTGCCTCCCTGTAGAGGCAAAGACAACTTCTGTGGGATGCCTGAGGTAATCCCTGGCAGTGGGGCCAGCACCACTGGGGCCATCACCAATACATGTGACTCAGCAGAAGGTAGGACACAAAGATTCATTCCTCAAGGAATGTAAAGCAGGGGAAAGACTTGTGCCCAAACCAGGTGCACAAATGAGCAAAACAAGTCTGCCATGGTGAAGACAGACATGGGAAACCAAAGAAGTTGCGGAAGAGCTTTGGTGACTGCACGCATGTATTCCATAGCCTTTGCCTACAGTAGGAGAAAATTAGGGTTTCATATGTGTCAGTCTGCATTTACAAAAAACATGCCTAATGACACAACATGTCTGTTTTCATAACTATTGGCAAGGCTTAGCTCACACAGGAAGTAATGTACAGAGTACAGTACAGTAGAGCATGGCTGGAAAGACTCATTTCCAATCTTTGTTCATCCCAAATAGAAAAATAAACTTCCCTTAGACTGCTTCCTGCACTTCCTTGACATAGTCTCCCTAGAAGACGGTACAGCTAAATTAACAATTGCTTTTATCAAATCCATTTTTCTTGTGTATTCTGCCTGCCCAGAGATACACCTGAGACTAGGCTAGAATTTAATGGATATGAACTTAAGCACTGCCTAGTGAGAAGCAACCAATAATCTTCATTATCCTTAATTTAAAGAGGTATTGGGAAATGATATCAAAATAAAGTGCTTATTTGGAAGACCTTGGAATCAGCTTCCAACCCATATGTAGCACTATTTAATTAAGGAACAATGCCATTGAAATATGGGTTTTCACCCTTTGACATTTTGTTCAACAGAAAATTGAAAACCAGGATGCCTGCCTGCAGTGTTAAAACCTGATGTCAAACACATTAGAGATTTGCACATGTATAAAGCAACAGATAAATAAAATCAAAAATAAAACAATACAATTTGAAGCTCTGGGAACTGCCCTACTTCATGAAAATAGCACTGCGCATCTCAATGAAGAGAAACAATGGTTGTAAATAGCAATACTGTCTGAAGAGGTTACCCTCAATTACATGAGGCAGCTATTACAGATTTTTTTTTTTTTTTTTTTCTGAAGGAGCATGCAACAGATTCACAAAAACAGACAAGAAGAGGAGACAGAGGGCATGACTCTGCCCTCTTGCTTGAAAGGGACTGGGAGAACACAACTGGAGCAGGTCGAGACTGTGAACGTGGCACAGCCAAGACAGATGGTTTTCTCATTTCCCAATAGACAAAATGCTGTTGGGAGAGGAAGTCACACACGGTGGAAGGAACAATGCAGGGCATCTCAAAGGTTAACCAGACACAGTGAGCAGAGCTACCTATTAATTTGATGTACTAGCTCTGGTTGGTAGATGTTGATGAACAGCACATTGCCAGACTCCTTGATCCACCTCCTCACCAGAGATCCCCGCTATTAAACGTGGCCAAAAAGACCTGATGCATGTGGCAATATGGATAGAGAGGACAGTTTGGGACAAAAAGAAAATTTAGAGCTAACACCAAGGAAAAGCCTGTGCAGGCAGAGGTTCAAATTTTGTACTCAGCAGTAGAAATTCATGGAGTCTCTGTTGGATTCTGTGGCCTGAATTCAGGTTCATATCGATGAAAACTGAAGAAAACTTGGTCCAATTATTTGTCTTGTTCCTCACAGCAAAAGACAAACTTGGCAACTTCTGACCAAACAAAATGGAGGTTCTTTCACTCAATATTCACCTCATACTAGCACACATAGACACAAAACATGCCCCCCTGCTCTATTATTAATTTAGTCACGCTTTGCATATTCTTAAGCAGGTGATGTGATAACTATTGAATGCTGGGAATACCTTGACTCTGGGTTACTGAGTGGTCTTGGCTGCAAAACTAAGCCATAACAGACATTCCTACTTCCAGCAGATGAACAAAGCTATTTCCAATGTTTCTCCCCAGAACTGGGAAGCCCTCAGCTAAGAAAAGCTGCAGAAGATTTCTGAATGGGATTTATTTGTTGCTTGCCCCTGGCTGTCAGAAAAGTTTTCGGCTGCTTTCCTCGTTAAGCCAGCAATAAGGCACCTCAGCAAACGCTCAAGCCACTAGAGATTTTAAGAATTCTCCAAACATCTACAAAGATTACAATCATATCAAAGATATACTGGGAAGATACGACAGAGGAGAAACTTCATTACTAGTTCAGTGCTTGAGATGAAGCAGGTAATAAAATATCCCTAACAATGTAACCTGCTTTCTTGGTATTATGTAGGCACTGCCATAACTGACTTTAGAGATGAGCTGAAAGATTCACATAACTGAGCACACTTACAGTAAAATTAATACATATATTTCAGCCTTATTACAGCTGCTGCTTAGCAATCAGGGAGGTAAAAATCCCTGCTTCTGTGGCTCCAGAGTGACTCCACGTGCCAGACTGCTTTCAGTCCTGGCTAGTAGATCACAGCTTTTGCCTTTTGTCAGTAAAACGGACAGAGTTCAAAGACAAGCAAGACAAACTCAATGAAGGGACTCAGCTATAAAGAAGAATTAAAGAAGCCAAGTGTCCATAACTTGTTCAAGCCATGAGGAAAGGCAGCTATCAATAGCCTGGAAATGCCCAAAAGATGATTATTGTCAAACACAGAGAGGATATATGTAATGTGCTCCCAGGGAATGACTGGAAAGAATGGTGTGGCTCCTGTGTGGCTCCTGTGACGAGTTTTGAGAGCAGCCCAGTTTTGCCAGCGTTGATTAGCTATCAGTCACTGTCCTGTCATTAATCAGAATATTTCACAAGTAAGGATGATTTTTCAGAAGTGTTGTGCAGAATTACTTGTAGGAGAAATAAATACAGCAGTGATGTAGTAAACTTTTCTCCTCTGGTGAGAACCTTCCTGCAAACTCAAGCAGCCCAAAGCTTAGACTGAGCTTCCCTGTGTTGAAGGATCAGTGCCAGCTTAGCACAAAATGACTGTCCATACACTGCTGCACCAGAGCTCTTGGAAACAGTAGGCTTGATATCTCAAGTATTTCCTGATAGTGGTTCCTATTAGCCAGTGGAATAGCCTCCTGAGAAAAAAATAAGGCAGCCTTATTGTTAAGAGAATACAAAAATAGAGTACAATACTAGAAACTGTGCTCTGGAGAATAAAACCTGCAATGGCCTTGTTCATGACTGAATAAGGCTTTTCCCTCTTTAACATCTACAGGTGATGCACAAGTCCTTAGGAAAGCTAAAAGGATTCATATCACCCCCAAAAACCTCAATATTATTCCATATTTCGAAAAACAATTTCTTCCTATTCTCCTAAAGGACAAAGTGAGGGCTATCTGCGGTAACTGATAGTACTGCTCTTATGGACTAAATTCTAACCAGGTCTGCTGTTCTCTTTTAATGTAAAAGGTGCACAAACTTACTGAACGCTTCATTTTCATTAACTAATGCCTTTCATATTTTTCATTGCTCCATTCACATTTCACCTCTTCTTCTTTTGTACTGTAAATAGTGGACTCAAGGGAATGTAGCAACATTCCCTGAATTCCAGTCCAGTTTACTGAAGTTGTTCTCTTCAGGAGTTCCGAAGTTCTGAATAATAAGATCTCAGTGAGCTTTCAGCAAGAAATCAGAGGACAAGTTGTTCATATAAAGCCATATCAGAAGATATTTCCTTACATTTGTCAGAAACAACTGGAAAGAAAGGTTTATGAAGCACAGCACTGTCAGCCACAATCAGTCACTCTCTAACATGAAAGACTGGAAGAAGGAATTTGCTGATCTAGGACCCAAGGGACTTCCTGACATTTACTTTTCACAAAAGATCCAGCTGTTCTAGAATTCAGGCTGACCAAATCTTGGAGAAAGAAACAGGCAAAGACTGTTAAAAACTGTGCCCTACCCAATATTCAGAAATAAAGCGTGAACAGATGCCAAGAACCCCATCTGCCCTTCTCAGGAAACGAGCCAAACATTGTTCTCTACTTTTCTGAATTCACACTTGGATGAGATTGTAAAGGGATGGTTTAATGCAAATGCACAGAAAGGGCAAGGAAGAGGTTTAAAGAAAAATACTGCTCAGAAAGATTAGGAATGTTTCACTTTCTCCTGTGGAAAAATATCATGAACTATTCAAGTAACTTCCAGAGCATTTAACTTTCACTAAGAAACCCATGGAGAATAAAATAATAGTAATAAAATAAAATAATAGAAACAGATAGTGGTTTTAAGCCACAGCTACACCCTCCATCTCCATCCACCACAGACAGGGTTAAACGAGACCAAAGAATCCAGATCATGCCCAGAAAAGAACCTCTAACTATAAATGTGAAGTAACTGTGGACTTCACCATTTCCTCCTCTTCCTTTCATTATTTAACAAATTCTGACTTAAAAAAAAAAAAAAGGGCAAGAATATTTAAAGCATCAGAACAGATAAGCATGCTAGCTTGACCTCTCTCTTCCCAGATAAATGGGCTGTTGCCAGTGTAGGACATTCGCCACTAACGTATCTGGATTAGCCAAATTGGCACCTGAGTGGCAATGGGTTTTCCTAAAGTCACAGATAAATTAGGCTGGATAAAACCAAGATTAAAGAGAGCCAGAATCTGTGCAACACTCCTTTGATAAGAAACTTGAATGGGGAAAGATGATTTAGCACAAAGGCTACACCTATTTCTCCTTTCCAGATTTATACAAGACAGACCTGCCCCATGATCATCAGCAGTTTGACATTAGGTCCTCACGTTCTTCTCCTTAGCTGTATTTTGGGTGGGTTTTTTTAAGATCTGCCCATTTACTTATAATAATAATGAATAATTTACTTTTAAAAAAACCAAAACAATGAAAACATGAGTCTGCCTTAATACTGGTGTGTCAAATGATGTTTAACAGTTGCCTAGCACCATGGATTTCAATAGAGCATTTCCTCATCCCCATCAGCATAAGTTAGAGAGGAAGCAGCAATACAATGAAACATTTGCAGCATCTTCTAAGAGGCTTACTTCCTCTAAATGCTTACAATACTTCACTATAATAGGAATAATTATATGTGGATTTATCTCAATTAAGCATCACCTTGGTAATGCTCTCTCTTGTTATCCAAACACCATTGCGTATGTTCATCAGGGTGACTGAAGTTAGCCCAGGAAGTCATGTCATTTTCTAGCTTTATATTTAAGGGAGCCAAGTTTAAAGAAATAATTTTAAAGCCTGAAACTAACTCCTGTCCATTCACTTGTGTTACTTTAAATGTGCATACCTCAATTGCTCATATACTGGCTACAAACACACATTTGCTGTATGACTTGACAAGTTTGTTCCAACTTTTTCCTCAACCTTATCCCAAAAATGATATGTACTATGCTGAATATTTGAAAAACGTTACCACATCCCTACTCTGCCACCTTTCCTCTGTGCTATGAAGCTGCTGCTCATTCAGTTCTGTCTTTGAATCTCTGATCTTTCCCTTTGCTCCTCCGTCCGCCCTACAGTTGGTCGACATTTTCCTTGAAGCGCGGTACCCAAACTGGGCAAACCAGGCTAGGTGACTAGTTTGGCAGCATCTGAGCAACAAATTACTTCACATTTATGCATCTTAGAATCATCTTTTGGTTTTTCAACTCTGCCATGTTCCCCTTCACCCATTTACCACAGGACTTAATGATCCTGGATTCGCATAATGGATTAACTCCTATCTACCTGTGGTATCTTGCTTTGTCACTACTGCATAGCCTCTTATTTTTTTCAGATAGTAGCCTCAATCTGTCATTTAGAATTCGTGTCTTCCGTTAAAATATTCTGGAGGTACGTCATGGATTACTGTCATCTGTGCCTTTAACAAGTATGCCCTCTACCCTGTCTTCTCAGTGACCGATGAAAATATTTAGTAATACAGGGCCTAAGACAGCCTCAGCATTTTGACTATGGGTAACTTGCTGTGGCATTTCAGCGTCGGATCATGTTTCTCAGGCCAGCTTGATTTAAAAATATAAAATTAGACAAGAAGTCTCTATTCTGTTCTTTCCTGTTAAAGGTTGAGATCTTGCCCTTTGTCCCTTACACCAAGTGCCTCCAACACTAATTCAGTGAAGGCTGACGGAGTATTAGTAATTTCTCAACCTCGTCTGTTGCTCAGATATCCTGTTCCCAGGAGCGGAAGACTAACTCTTCCCATGGCAATCCTATTACTGTTTTGTGTTGCTGTTGCTGTGCCTTGAGACTTTTGATGTTGTCCCTTCACATTCCTGCTATAAATTTATTCCATCCTCAAAGGTCAAGACTTGATACGCTGTTTGAATGGTGGGAGGCAGCTGTGACCTGACAACACACCATAAGCAAGGACAACCACACATTTTCGGCTCCTGCAAAAGCCTTCTCGTGTCCAGCTAGCATGACAGAGACAGTGTTTGGCTCAATGTGAGTCTAATTGAAATATGCCCTTTTTTAATTCAGCTAGAACAGCATTATGCCACACTTCAATGCATTTCTTTTTGCTTTAAAGCAGTTTCTTGAAAACACACCATTGCTACTGGTCTCTCTTTTCCAAAATGCTCTTGCGGTCTGTTTGCACAGGACAGCAACTGCAAAAGCGGGCAGCTGTAACGACATTTTTTCCTACATTCTCTTAAAACTTTGAGACACTAGACTGTATCTGATCTTTCAAGTCATTTTGTTGTATTCTCATCATGCACATTCACTGTTTCATAACTCTTCTGTTTTCAACATACAATAGGTCGGTCATTTCAGACTGTTCCACAGATTGCAGCTGACCTATCCCACTTGCAGCAAATGAACCTGCCTACACGTACATATTTGTATGTGTACAATTTGTATGTGTACAATTTGTATGTGTGCATGTATACATGTACATATTTGTGTGTGCACACATGCACATGCTTACACACATTCACAGACGAGTATATACGCACACAAGTGTAGGGTTTTATGTCCATGTATACTGATGCACACACTTATATATCGCACGTGCATACCTGCTCCATACTTTACTTCCACAGATAGGTGGTTGCTTATAATACAAATGCTGTATTGCTACCTGGCAGCTTGAACAGAACACTTTTCTGAAAATTCACTCAGAAGATAATTATATAAGAAATTATTATTTGGAGTATAGGAGGAGGAGAATAGGTTTGATAACACTCAAAAAACCAACAAGTTATGCATCGATGAAAATAATCAAGCAAGGATTTCTCAATGACAGCCAAAGCAAAGAAGGCATGCATAACACCAGAAAAGGAAAAAGTACAGAGGCTGATCTTTGATACAAACCACCACTGAAATTCACCCCTAAAGGCCAATTAAACTCCTCGTTCACTTTTAGACCAGGATTGCTGCAGAAAGCATGTTTCCCGTGGGCTTGGTGCTGACCCTCTGCACACAGGGAAATTTCACCACTCAGGATGACCATCACACTGTTGCAGTCACACGCTGCTGTAGGAGCACCCCAAAGGAGAATGGCCAGACTGGGCATCCCATATACGTCGGTCAGATCAGTTGGAAAACAGTGACTTAATTTAACGTCTCTCTGTATATTAAGAAAGAAAACAACTTTTCAAGTACTCGTTGACAAAAAGAGAACACAGAAGGGACCCTGTATGCCTCCGGCATGTGTCTGCAGTGTGGGGTAAGAGATTCAGAGCTGTTTTGCCTGGTCAGGAGCCAGGGCTGGATGCTCACTCTCTCACAGCCGGAGAGAACAGGGTCTTTCAACTTGGTCCCTCCTCCCTGCTCCTCAAAGAAACTGCAAAGCCATTTCAGTTTTGACAAAAACAAACTGCCAAAATCTTTCAGACGGCTCTATCCATGTGTTCCTTCCAGTGCCGCATGAAAGACGACTTACCTCCTTCACCGGACTTTGGATTAGGCTCATATAAGCAGGAATAAAAGAGGAAACCATAGTCACATGACAGCTAAAATACTTGGCCTCTTGGTCTCTGCAAAGACAGGTCCCATCTATCAAAAGCAGCCATTTATATTACCCACAACAAACTTGGGTCAGTGGGAATATTTGTAGGCTTGCATCCAGGCAACAAAGAGATTAAAATACTTCAGTGGAGTGGCTATAAGTTTTTCAGCAACTTTGATTTCCCTGGACTTTACTTAGTTTCTGTGAGACACAACTCTCTAGAATATAAACTAAGAAATAAAAACTGCATGTTCATACAGGCACTCTCTGAATATTACCTGTAGAAGGTAGAAAAGGAAATGAGTAGTCTTCTAAGTGTAAAAGCAACGTTATGGTTAATTAAACAGAAAAAAAAATCGTTGCCATCCTCAACATAACTTTGACATTTTATTTTATTTTAGTGTAAAATAAGCCTTCCCCACAGGACACCCAGGATGGCCAATTATAAGGAAAAAAAGAATATTTTAACATTTTGTGTTTTCGTAAACCAGAAAGTTTGGTGATGGTGTCAAGCTCCTATGAATTTCCAAGCTTTCAGGCTGAGCAGAGCATTCAAGAGCCTCAGACTTATCTGAAATTGGACATGCATCATTTGTATGGAAAATTTCCTCACGTAAACCACATGACCAGAATAACCCCCATTTTGTCAGCACAAACTTGGTGCATTTAAAATGCAAAGCAAGCAGGGCCATTAGCAAGCAAAGCTAGAAAGCCCGATTTCCAGAAAGTTTTGACCCAAAGTTTTCCACATCTCTGTGCTCTCTACAGATTTTCCAAATCTTTTCCCATCGTGGGTCATGCCTTGTCTTCTCCAGCTAGCCACCTACTCCCATGAAACTACCAGGAAGTCGTTATGTTTGAAACTTCCGTTGCTTCAACAAAGCACCTTAAAATTAAATAAGTCACAAGTTAATTGGGAGAGAGAGGAAAAAAAGGCACAGTAGGAGACACAGCACGACTACACAACTTTAAGTTAGTTTTCGGTGAGGTTTTAGGGAACCGAGTGAAACATTACAAGCACTGTCCTTATTTATCCAAGCCGCAGAAAAATGAGGGACTACAGACCGAGCTAAGCTTGTACATTCAATTCCCAGGCTTAAGAAGCCCGAGTTTCAAGAAAGTCTCCTGATCACAGTCTCACACTGCAAACAGTAAACAGCTGAGCCCACACAATTACATTCACTCCTCCCTTGCCTTTCTCTGCCTTTCAGATCAATCACAGAATATTATTTCCCATTCCTGCACAACCGGCTGGGGTCTCCTGCCGGCTTTGTACAGCATCGGTAGCAGCCCACGCAGACAAAGGAGAAGAGTCCCCGTTAGCAGTGTAGGACCAAGGCAAACCTTGGGTTTCATCTGTTCCTAAAACACCTGAGATCCATTTAGCAGAGCAGAGACAGGGAAATCTCAGGGTGCTGGTAGTATCTGCCTAGCCCCAAGCCGTTGGGGCTGCCACCAAGGTAAAACAAGGCCTTTTCCAATTTATGGGATCTGGCTAGATGCCCAGAAGATTCATTTACTAATATTGCTGATCCCGTACCTGCCCCTTCCACCCTTGCATCGCTACTGCAATCCAACTTCTGCTGCACCTCTTTGCTCACCTGGGGAGAGGTTTTTGCTTCCTACATCCAAAGCACCAGCCTTGCGGGATCTCAGCTGCATGGTCAGTGCCAGGCTGAAGACCCTTTCACCATGTCCCACCACATGAGAAAAGTGAACGTACCCAGGAAAGGAAACCTGGTGCAGAAATGCCTGCAAGTACCGTGCACCAAACTTGACCATAACTCACTTTCAGAAAACAGTTTCAGCACGAAAGGAAATTCACATTTCACCAGTCTCAGACAACTTTGTTCCTGAGGCAGGACCATAGCCACAACACTCAATATAACAATTTTCCCCACTGGACCTTGCTGTTTCTCTTACTTTTTCTTTTACCACACAAAGTTCAATGTGGCTGCTTTAAGGAGCAGTGATTTGAAACAATTCGTGCAATGTCCTGCTTATTAGTGTCCTTTAAGCTACACAGTGTGCACAGTGAACTTAATTCTAAGACAATGCTGGGAAATTAAAATTTTCCAAAAAGCAGTAAATGTGAAAAGTGAAAGTGAGAATGGGGTGCTTAACTGACAAACTTTTAAAAATGTGATTTATTAACTGAAGAAGTCACTCAGCTTATAATAGTCTCGAGGATAATGGCTCTATTATTTTTTTAAATCCATGTATTGTTAGCCTTGCATCAGCTAATAAATTAAAATAAACAGTAAGGTTATCATAACCACTTGCAACCTTTCCTAACAAGGAAAGAGGAGCTGCAAAAATAAAATGCACAAATGAGGAAGATTACCATTAGCGTAATGGAACATGCACTTGGAGCAGACAGCCACTGCTTCAAAGAAACTCTGAACGTCCACCACGCTCTCACCTCAGAAAAGTCTGCCAGGCCAATGTACCTCCAGAGGAAAATAGACCCCAAGATAAGATGTGAAGGGGACCTGAACAACAGACCAGGATGAGAGACCCTTACGCACAGAACAGCGGTGCCCATGCTCTGTGGGTCACTCACAGAGGACAAAAAAAGCTTTCACTACTAACAACAAAAGTTTTGTTGGATTTGGCTTTTTTTTTTTCAGGAAAAATGATTGAGTAGTCTTTGTTTTCAGAGCTGAACATTTTTGGCTTCCTTCCCTGAGCTCCACAGGAAAAGAATCACTTCATTACCAGAATGCCTTTAAAGGGACAGTCACAAACTCATCAGAGGAAGTATGTGAGAAATATCTCCATCGCATCACTGTCTGTAAACGAATGGTACAAGGTACTACTCTTGTTGGGGAGGGGAAGACAAACCAAGAAAACACTAAAATAGCTTTTAAAAGAAATAGGAATCCAGTCAGGCCTCCATGCAATAGAAATTCCTTTAAGTCTGACAAGGCATTAAAAAAAATCTCTTTTGTGAGAACAGTAATGGTCAGAAGTGTGACAAAATTTCTAATACGCCTTGCCCACAGTCAGGGTGCATTGAGATGGACAAAACTACAGTTCTGCTCACGTCAAAGCAGCACAGCACACAGCTCACTGAGTAATATTACAGGACAATCTCTATTTGGTTAGTGATGTCAATCAGAATCCCTCCTTAACAAAAAGGGAATGCAGCTAGTTAAAGCGCAATAGCTTCCTATTTTATAAACATAAAAAGAGGAGAAAATACTCCTCAGAATAACATTATTTGTAAGCTCTTCAAATAGTAATAACACAATCCAAGGAAATATGATTTTTACTGTCTTCCCTTCTGATAAAACCAAGATATATCTTATTGCTTACTTAGTTCTTAATAAAGAAAAGTTGGTAAACGTCTCAGCATCATCAAAAAGGTTTCAGACATGCAATGCTATCCAAGATTATCTAGAATTTCTCAGGCAAAAGCACTGAAAGTATCACACCAATACTGGCGGAGTCTTATTTTAATAAATTAAATGTTTTTCCTTTGTGTGTGCTCACACTCTAAAAAAAAAAACCACACATATGGAGAATAGTGAAAATATTCAGAGAAACAAAATTTCTTTTGATGATGATTCATTGAAAGCATAATCAAATCAGTTATTAGCCATCAGACTCTAAATGGTGTGATGAATGCCTGGGATTTACATGGCACTTTGCATCTTCAGAGTACTGTAATAAATTATTCTTGTGCTATGTGGCGTAATTTTCACATAAGGCTCTTTTTATGTCCAACTAGACATAAATTCCAATGGTTCCTTTCCTCAGCTGGCATAATATGGTGAAATTCTGGTCATGTATCTTAACATACATGAGGAAAAAATTTGTAAGGAATGCTGCAATGACATAAACAATAACTTTATCTCCTTTGTTTGCTTGATGCTTTTGATTAAAACCTTTAAAAATACTTTAAGGTTTGGGGTATTTTTAATAAGATAAAGCTCCAGAGGGAGCCCATGCACAAAGAATATATATACAAAAAATATCTTCTAGGCTAATAGTAAAACTTCGTGCAGAAAATTCTTCAAATTGATGTTTCAAACCTATCTTTATTAGGAAACTATAAGTTTAAAGTATATGGAATAATCATCCAAAGAATGTTTACGTAACAGGACTTAGCTTGGTTTGTTTTATTTGACATATTTGTTTTATATGTCAATAAATACAAAGCCTGTTCTAATGGAAACAATCTCCATTCGACATCAAAAATATCATAACTTTGCCTGAAATTCTGAAGAATTCAAGATAGCCTGTGGGTAGTTATTCATAGGAGACCAGATACTCTCGAAGGAAATACTAAAATAACAGCAAGACCTATGGGGCTAAAGAGTAATGGTTACATCATGGCATCCCATCCCTGAAAAGCCATCCCAATGGAAAGCCATCCAACAGAAAACCATCCTGCTAAGGATCGCATCAGGGTGTATCGGATGTACAATAGATTTTCTTCCCATTTCTCATCTGTAGAGCATTTTTCCATTAAATATACTTTACATCCTACTTTCATTGTATTTGTATCTCTGTGACTCAGCTGTTTTCACTGGAGCGCCTATTGTTTCTCTTGCCCTCTCCAACATTGCAGATGAGTCCTTCTCCGTAAAGCTCTTCCACTCCAGCTGTTTTCCCTCAAAAACCGGTGCCTCTGCTGAGATTTCCCTTCAATTTTTTCCCTTCACAGCGGACAGAGAATTTAAGCCACTTTTGTGACTTAATAAAAAGGTAAACCCAAAGGGGAAAGGGCGAGAATAGTGAAACTGAAAGTAGCTGGAGATTTCAGATAGGCAATGCCAAAATTACATTCCCCTAAGAAGTGGAGGTGAGGAGGAGTTTGAGGTAGGCAGAGTGTACAGTGGCACACGTGATCTCCCTTTGGAGCTGCATTTTCCTTCTGGTTGGCACTGGCAACATGAGCCCAGCCAAAACAGTTGTCCAGAACTCTTTTGCTGTCAGCTGCTTACCTTTTTAGGTTTACTATTTTACGAAATTTTTAACACACTATTTGCAGACCGCTTTCAAAGTCCTCCAGGACAGCAAAGCATTAGGCATGTTCTACAGCCTACAAAAGCACCTCTCTTCTCTATACATTTTTTTTTCTCTCTTGGGTTTTGGGTTTGTTTTGTTTTGTTTTTTAAATTCCGAATCATCACTACCTCCCGTGACTGGCTCACTCATAAATTTCTGTTAAAGCCCCTGGTAGGACCCCAGTGCCACAAATGTGGTTTGTTACCATAGAGGTGAAAGTTTGGTGGTTTTGCTTCCTTGCCCAGGAAGGAAGTCTGCTCTACGGTCCCTGAAACCCAGGAGACTTCAGAGCAGACTATTGTGATTATTATTAGAGAATGTCCTCCATCAACACGTTTCACAGCCTTCTCTTCCCCACTTTCTTCTTCCCCAGAATTCATCCTCTGTTCACGTGAGCACAGTTTACCTTGTTGTATACTGGCAAGAGAAACAAAAGTACCAATAACTAGAACAAGCATATCAACCCTATGGAGGGCAGGAATACTAATATAAAATCTTACATGAATCAGTTTTCAGAAAAAGTGCTAAAAGATAAACCTGCTTTATATTCATTCTAAATCTGGGAGAAGAAACAAAACACACACACACACTGCCCCACCTCCCCCCCCCCCCCCCCCCAAAAAAAAAACCAAACATAACAAAACACCACCAACACCCCACTGTTTGCATTAGCATAATGTTCCTCTTCTTGCAAACATTATCACCTTCAGGAAAACTAAAGCTGGAGATCATAGAATCATAGAATGGTTAGAGTTGGAAGGGACCTTAAAGATCATCAAGTTCCAACCCCCCTGCCGTGGGCAGGGACACCTCTCACTAGAGCAGGGTGCTCAAAGCCCCATCCAGCCTGGCCTTAAACACTTCCAGGGATGGGGCCTCCACAACTTCCCTGGGTAACCTGGTCCAGTGCCTCACCACCCTCACAGTAAAGAACTTCTTCCTAATATCTAATCTCTTCCTAATATCTAATCTAAATAGATAGAGTGAATGACTTCCCCTAGACTAAAACGTACATCAGAGAGAATCAGGAGGAGAATTTTAGAGTTACTGCCTCCAGACCCCAACCTGGGCACTGCTGATCCTATTGAGATTTCTGGCTCCTCTGCTTAAAATTACCCACTATTGTTTTGATTTGGCTAGAAACTGCAAACCCTTCCAGCAACTGGGCTTAAAAAACACAATTCTCTGTACAGGTTCCCTTCCTGCTATTAAGTGTTCTTCCAGCCTTAAACACTCCAGAGAACTTCAGTTTTACAGGCATTGCAGAATATCAGCCAGCTAGGGTAATAGCAATAGTTCCCCAAAATGACATGGATTTTTAAATGCCATGCTTTCGGTGAAGAGCAGAGACACACAAACATACAGATGAACTGAAGTAATTCTATTGCTCCGTTTCATTTCCGAGAGCCACAGGGAAAAAGAAAAAGCTACCTTAGTGAAGGATGGAAATATTTGCTATGTTTGACAGAGGAAGCATGATTAAAATGCACTGAAGCTGAAATAACAACTAAACTCTATCAAGAATAACTCTCACCAACTCATACCACAAGTGTCGCATTTGTAATGCAGGTAAGAGTGTATAAAATCCATCTCATCTCAAGGCACATCTTACAACATACGGCCATTACCATTAAAAACACATCCCCCAGAACATATCACAAGATGAGAAGAGGCAGAATAGCATATCATTGTGTCTCCAGTAACCAGAAGGAATTGAGTCCTGCCAGCAGAGCTCCAACATAACCATCATTTCTCTGCTCACTTGCAGAGAAGCTCTTCCTACACCTGCTCAGAATTTTTTCCACAAGAAAATATTTTTCCATGGAAAGTTACTGGCGAAAAAATGAGCTGTTTATGGGGCTGTGGCAGTTGCAGTTAATTCCAGGCAAATTTCTCTTTGACCTCCATTGCAGTAGCAGCAAGGCTTACTTGGGTTCCCCGGATTTTTTTGCTGAACAGCAGAGGGGCTGCACTGAAGTCAAGGAGTCAGATCTATGGGCTTGTATGAAAAGTGATTCTGCTAGGGGACAGTCTCAGAAGCAGGGGTACCAGTTCCTCAGGTGCCTCAGGGACAGTGAGAAAACAACTCTATGCTCCAAAGGATGAAACATCATCGCACATCTGAATCAAGGGACATGTCAGCCAGGAAAGAAGAGGTTTCCCTTATGCCAGGAGTAGCAGTCATTAAAAAAAAAAAAAGTTGACATGGAAATACAACTAAAATCAAGAAAAATATTTTTAAAAGTTAAATTATTTAAAATAATGCCAAAGTTGAAATATTTTATTTTGATTTGAAGTAGTTGGTTGGTTTTTTCCCCAAAAAACTCATCATTTCAGAAGAAATTTTTACATCTCACTGCTTTACTTTGAGTTATAATAGAATTTATAGTACTTTACTGGAGAGTTTCCCACAGGATGAATATTCATCCAGTTGTATTTGACAGAATCCTAAAATGCCAGCTTACTTCAGAACTCACTACATTGTTTTAAAAATGAACACGGCAGTCGTCATTTGCACTGGTAATTGCAAAATGGCAGCAGTAATTAAACCAGTGAAACTGTAGGCTGCATATCAGGAAATATTTTTTAACAAGGAAGTCTATTATATTTCAAAACATGTCTCCCAAGACCAGTAAGGAAAGCCCCACCACTTGAATCAATTAAGTGAGACAAAACACTTGAAAACACACTGCGGGGAACAATCACGTGCCAGCCAAGCAGATGGACAAGATGATCTTTCAGGTTCCTTGCATCTCTCAAATCCGGGGAACAAACCAGCACTGCCACAGGGAGCAGGGATGCCAACAGGCATACCATGTCTTCCAGGACTCCTGTTAGCCAAGAGAGAAGCCCTGCTAACAGGACCAGGATTTCACCGGCACAGCGGAGACTGGGGGTCCTACAGATGCCCGGAATAGCTCTGAACCAACTCGCTCGCTTTGGACTGGCTAACAGCGTAAGCGTTGCAAGGCATAACCCAAAACAGGCTGCAAACCCCTCCTTAAAGCTGGGAAACACTTGTCCAACAGTTATGCTTTTCCTAATGACCAGGGCAGCTACTTCACTAATTGCCTGGCTCTGTCTGTAGAAGCTGTAGTGGAAATATTCGTTCAAGAGTTTGGCGACCAGGGGGTCAGCACAGGTGGGTCTCACTCTTGGGACTATTCAACAGGAGACGGGAGCATCACCCCAGTGTTTTAAGCTTGAAGGGGTGCAAAATGTAGCCTTCGATGCCTCAGCCTGCAAAACTCCAGTTCCTGCGGCGAGCGACGGAAGAGGTAAGTTCAGGCCTCCTGGGATGGTTTCAGCTGTCTGTGTTTCAACACAGCACCTACCCCATCACCTTCACACTCTCCAGATGCCAGTGTGAATGTCAAACAGATCCCATACAACTTTCTGATTAAACTTTCAGTTTGGAATCAGTTAACCTCCTCACAGCCACAGACTGCTTTCATGAGTTTGCATAAAGGAGAAGAAATGCTTTGCAATTTGATATTCCCCAAATCAATGCCATTTACATGTCTTTATTCACAGACTATTTCTTCTGATTTTTTTTTTTTTTTAATAGCCTATGCCAGTATCCATAAAAACCCTAGCTCACCACTGGTCTTTATTTATCTTCATTCTGTTATTCCAAACACCAGAGGAAATTTCTCAGTCAAAAGATAACCTGTTTCTCCTTTTTTTTTAATTTCTACATAGCTTCTGAACACCTGCTCTTTATGTCATACTGCAAAACACTAGGCAATTAAAAACTTAGGGAACAAGGAAAAAACAAAGCTTGTCTGTGTACAGGGAATTATACATTAGACAGTAATAGCTACACTTGCAGCCATGAGTAAGCTGTTAATTTATGTGTGTATTCAGTCCTAAACAACAAAAGCCAAAAATTACTGGGATTTTTATGTTTAGACTTTAAACTCAAAAGTGAAGAAATTCAAAAGCAAAGTACCCATGGCAACCTTAATTCTATTCATCTTGCCCTCTGATGCAGTGCTTGTTCAGTGATTACGCATTCCTGAGTAAACCTACATTTCTCAGATGATGTAAAGCAAGGTTAAAGAATTCTTAAAATTAATAAAGTCCTTCAGTATACTTGTAAGATTTACAGCTAGAGCCATTCAAATGCACATTTTGAAAAAAAAAAAATGAACTGCCTTGATTTTTGGAAGAAGATTAATATAAACTGCCATCAAAGTATTTTCAACTCATGTATTACCTTTTTACTCTTCTTAACATACCCTTTTTCACACCTTTCTCAACCTCTCACTGTAAGAACTGAGTAACACATTACTCATTTTACCTTTTGGTGTTTAGTTTCTGCTTCTCTGCTTATGCTCCAAGGAGAGTTGAAAAATGCCATTTATCATGATTATTTGGGGTTTTGGGTTTTTTTCCCTTACTTTTCCCCACTGGAAGGATTTGTATAGACAAATATAATATTGTATGATGATGTGTAAGTTATGAGAGCCACGCTGTAAATTTCCAGGCATTTTGCCCGTTATTTTTAACCTAACTTTCTGATAATAAGAAGCTCACGCATTCATGCTGTCTGTCCAGTAAATGTGTAAATTTGCAAGTCCTCCCTCGTCTTTTGAACACAATGGCTAATTTCACCCACATCTGAAACAGGAGGATACAGGCCTCCAATATAACTGAGTTCCTAGGAGTTTAATGGAAAAACGGGCAGGCTGGATAAGACAGGAATTAACGCGGCCGGTAAAAGCCCAGAAGAAAGGCAAGTAGAGCAAAGCCATCTCCCATTCTGCTTTACAGCAGCCAGGTGGCATTAACGTACTGGCTATGCAAAGCTCCAGGTTAGCCAGGGGGTTGTTGCAGTGGTGTGGAGAGGAGGGACAAACTGTGGTATATTTTCTTACTAGTAGTATAGTCTAACGCTCCCGACGAGCAACGTTTTCCATCCGGATCTCAACGTTTCCGCCAAAAACTGCAGCACGTCTGAGGACTGAGAGCTGTGGCCCGGAAACATCCCACCTAAGGCGCATCATACACGATAGAAGGATTAAAGTAGTCTCGCAACGAGGGGTGGCGGTAACGAGACTTTTAAAAGCAGCCAGTTAATGTACTTTGAAAAGGAGCTGCAGGGGAGTGGACTGCAGAGCTGGTGCAGGGTTCAGCTGGGCTGGCGCACATGGCAATGGGAGGAGAATTGCTGCCTCCTGCTTTCTGCTGGCACCGAACTAAGAGTTACGTTACACTAAGAAAGCGCATTGTCTCTTGCAGGGACTCGCTTCTTCACGCCATCAAGGTGATGCAGCTGCATCTCATGAACACAGTGGAGTCCAGCAACTAGTTCTCGTGAGCTACCTCGGGCACTGGCAAGCTTCTTGGCTCTGTACATGTTGCCCCAAGCCAGGAGGTACCAGGTGAGCTCCAAACCCCAGAAAGCCCAAGTTGTCTCACACTCCAGCACCTTTTACAGCAGCACTTGATGTACTTCTTTTGCTTCATGCTGTCACAGCAAGAGCGCTAGTAGTTTCTGAAGCTAGAAGGACCAGTTACCTTGCTTCAAGCCCAGGAAAAATGAGAATCAGCTGCTCAAAAGTCACACACAGAATTTCTGGAATCACGGCACGCTTTCTCTGGCTGCTCTGCATAGGCAATGCGCAAGCACTAATACTAGATCCTCGATTATTTTGAATAGAGAATCATAACAAAATGCCATTCACTCTCTTTTCTGCCCTTTCTCAAAAGCATACAAACAAAGCTCTGCAAAACAAAACAACAACAACAAAAAAGCCCTATCTCTTCCAACGTATCACACATTAGACTGGATAAGGAACAGAATAACAAGATACTCCTTTCTCTCCTCTTACTAAAAAAAAAAATAATAATAATACAGCATTAATTTTGGCAACAATAAAAGGTATTGATGATAAATAAAATACTCCTTATTGTAACTTCAGTTACAATCTAGGAATTGCAACTGAAAAGTATTCCTTGACTATCTGATGCTCTCAATCACAGTTTGGGGTCTACAGCAACGTTGCCCTGGCATCTCAAGGAGCACTTAGATGGACCTGTCCCTTGAGAAAGATCATCTGATACTGTAAAGGTTCTGGGTGCCACCTTACATAGGTAAAGAATTTTCAGTTCTGCCCAGTATCTAGACACATCTCACCTGAGTTTATACTCTGCCATTTCTGTCCTTTGCAGTTTAAGCTAAAAGTCCTTTCTGTGCCTCAGGACACTATGAATATACCTTATCATATATCAGATAGTAAACAAGACCGTGGAGTACATGAAGAGAAACCCATCCCCCTTCTTTTAGCAGTGAGACACAGAGTCTGTGTGAAGTCATGATATCTTCCAAGAGTACTGTGGGTAGGAAGCAATGCAAATGAAATTCTGTGTACCAGACACATTTCTCTCTCTTAATAGCAAATACATGGGGACAAGAATGCCTTCGCCATCTCTCTCAGAGCTCTAGCTGATGCATAAGGAACAGCTGGTTGCTCACTTTATCCACCAGAGGTTGACTCCAGGCATCCTACATATAGGTGACAAACAGGCTCAGAGATGTAAGACCTTCCATGGAAGTCACATGGGGTGTGTTACTAGAGCAATCAAAGAGAGTGATGGGGACATGGTGCTGGACAGTAGAGCAAAAAGCACCGGGACCCTGTTGAAGGTGACAAGGGAAGCATCTGCCCAAAGTTTTTCAGCTGGGTAGTCTGCTGGGACAGCTTGCAGCAGAGCAGAGTGAAAGGCAGCAGCAAGGAGAAACTCAAAGGGTGAAAACCAGGATAGGATGCAGACTGTTAAGCTAAACAGAGTTTCAAATTGAAACAGAATCACAGAGTGTTAGGGATTGGAAGGGACCTCTGGAGATCATCTGGTCTAACTCCCGTGCCAGAGCAGGTCCACCTACAGCAGGTTGCACAGGGTGGCGTCCAGGCGGGTTTTGAATGTCTCCAGAATCAGAGACTCCACCACCTCTCTGGGCAGCCTGTTCCAGTGCTCTGCCATCCTCAAAGTAAAGAAGTTCCTCCTCACGTTCAGATGTAACTTCCCATATTCAAGTTTGTGAATCCTCAGTTCCCTTTGTGGTTTCCTCACCCATGCTCACGGCTTGTCTATTCAGCTGCGTACGGTCTTGGGAAGGGAAACATAGGAGCTATCTGAGCATGCAAGAAAACATGCTTCTCCCACAAAAGAGTCTATGATTCTCCAGCAACTGCATAACACTCAGGAAACGCCTGCTCTGCTCTGACCATTAGGAGGGTTATCAGATTCAGCTCTCAGAGCAGCAGCACCATTCACTTGGGCAGCAGTGACAATCTTCTGAGATGTTTTTTGTTCCCATTTGGGAAAGGTGATGCCGACAGCAGCTCTTACTACAGCAAGGCACCACGCTCTGCGTGCATCACGCCCACATTCTCAGTGGAGAAGTAGCGCTTTCCCAAAACAGCCTAGGAGAGGGAAGCCCATGCATCTTCTCTGCTAACCATGTAGCTGGCCCACAAAGTGCAGCTGCGGCTGTTAGTGTAGCTGCAGCCCATTCCTCTAAAGTTCCAATAAAGGAAACATCGCGTGTGAAGAGAGATGTCCTGCAGATGAGGTAGCGCTGAAGGGGGCCGCCTTGATTAAACTAGGTTGTTCTGCTGAGAAGTCCTCAATGCACCCTCTTGGTTATGGCTGTTAGAGCTACAGCAGGGTGACATGAATTGCCTTTTATCTAATTGGAAAACACCCACAGAGTTTAGAAGCACTCATTTAGACAGGCAAATCAATAAAGGAAATGGTAAGCATGAGAATACAGTGTGACTATAGAGCCTGTGTGGGTCCTATACGCTTTTGCTTAATAAAGATTAACTCTTGCCAGTTTGCTGCAATGCCTGGACTTGGATAACAGTAGAACTTGTAGATTCTACCCTATAACATCAAGGAGGAGCTTGCCCTTATGCGTACATCTCAAGGCAAGTGAATAAGCCTTTTGTTAAAAAGGCTAGAAGTTTAAAAGACTTGGAAACTCAGAAGACATTGTAGAGAAGGCAGGAGAGAAGAAAAACTCAGTTGTAATGGCTCTGAAGCTGGCAACCAGATCAAAAGTTACATCTCTATTAGAAGGAAAAAGGAGCAAAACCTGGTTTGCAAAATAGCAAGAGCAACAGCTGTATTTCCATAGAGGTCTGCTGTTATAATGCAAATTGCAATGAAGGAAAGCAGTGATTTCAACTTTTCCACTTTCAACTTCCCTTGTCCTTTTACCTCTACCCTCATCAGTGGCTGTGCACATCCCCACCCACAGAGCCACTCCAAAAATTCAAGACTATCAAGAACAGTTATTTAGTTAAAAAATCTTCAGGGTTTCAAGAAAAAAAACAAACAAACAGCAACACCACCACCACCACCACCCCTCAATTCTTACAGTTGCTTAGTTTAGGATTAGTTTTGTTTTTCTTATTTCTCTCTGGCATTCCTTCCCCTAAATCTCCAATCACTTTCACAACAGGCTTATGTTGAGTAGCTTCAGGCAGCTGAGAAAAAAAAAATCCCATTTAGCAATGTAAGTATCTCTTCTCCCACTGTTGCTAATAGGAGTTCTGTGCATAAATCACAGCATGCACCAAAGGAAGAACAGATCCTGAAGGCCAAGACTTCAGTCTTTACCCACTGCTTGATTCTCTTCTCATTTACACCAATATATTGGCCTCATGGGAAGCGCTTACATCCATGTAAGTCAGAGGAGAATCAGACCCATGGAACAGAGAACACAGAATTTGACATCTTAGTCTGCTGGCAAAAGTCAGAAAGAGGATTGGAGTAACACAGGTTGATTCATGATGGCTCCTCAGAAGCCAACAGCATAAAACAGGTTGGGACTCTTGCTCCAAACTCAGCCATCCTTACCTCCCCATCCCCCGTCTCTGCCACAGGCTGGCCAGCCATACCTTCAGCCCTTCCACACGTACTTCACAGAAGTATGTATAACCTGACATTTCCTTGCTGGGGTTACAACTGTTCAGAACAAGGTTGTGGAGGAAGTAGACAGGACTGACAACAGCATCGTGTTCAGAAAAGAGTCTCTCTCTGTGAATCACGGCATGACAGAAGACGAGTCAGCCAACATCTTGGTGCATCAAAGGCATCTTTTGCAACATAGGACTGCTAAGCTAGGGTATCCTTTGCCTCTTTCTTGCTCCTGTTTGGAAATATCTAGAAAGTGTTCATGCAGTGTCCTCTCCAAGCTAGTCCCAGTTCTAGGGAAAGGGTACAGATAAAGTGAAGGTAACCCTGACAGAGTTTTTATTTGGTTTGATGCTTCTGGATTGCCAGTATAGCAGATGGACTTCTTTTAACATTGCCAGGCCTTCATGATGTCCTCCAAAACATCTATTGGGTTTGAGGTATTCCGAAGTAGGGCATGAGGTGGTCTTCTCTGTTAAGCACATGCAAGGGTTTACAGAACAGGTCTCTAGGGCCATGATTTCTTTTTTCCTGGTGTGGGTGACTGGAAGCAGAACAATTGTTAGGGATGTTGCAAGGTCTTAACAGAGAAAAATCATGACTAGGGGAGCCTAATGGAGCATAGCTACTGCTGGGGTGGATCAGGAATTTCCTAAGGGGCCTACAAACAAATGCATAAAGGTAATCTTTCCTAAGGAAGGTCTGCCAAGCAATCTTTCACGGTCATTGCCCTGTATAGGTCTATTGGCATTAGGAAAGCACTCCTTTGTTTAAAAACAAAACAAAACAAAAAATTACCATCAGTATTTTAAGTAAGTTTTTGTATGTATTATAGCAGCAGTTCTTTAGTTCATGTTTCCTTTCAAACCAACATATTATTGATCAATATAAACAAGTAAAAAACAAACAGCTCCCTCGAAGTACTTTTCATTTGCACTCATGATCAGCTGGAGAAAGAAATGCATAATAAAATTAATGGATTTTTTATGAGTTCCTTTCCTTCTTACTGACAAAGTGTATTTTAATAAGGACTTTATCTCCTCTTGCCTGATCCCACACTAAAGTCACGATCCCGTACTTTGGACATCAGTCTGTTGCCATGGAAATGATTGTAATATCACAAAAAATGCAGTATTATGACTTCACTGCAGGATCAAGGAGAATGAAAAAGACAGGCTGTAAGGGATCAAGTCCTTAAGCTGCAATACTAAGGCAGTTATTAAGACAAAGAAAGAGAACAATTATGAAAAATACATCCAAGGTAAATTCACGTATGTTTTGCGATGTTCAAAGACTATTTTCCCTAGAAGGTAAATGCTTTTTGAAGCACTAATTTCAAAGAGATCCTAAATGCCTGGTTTCAGTTCTTCCAATCTCTAATCACACTCTCCATTTGAAATATGCCCTTTCTGTGAATGAATCCTAGTCATTTTACATTCCGTTCCTTCCAAATGCCCACTCAGGACCTCGTAGTCAATTTTGTAGTCCCATGTTATTGGTGAAAGGACCACAAACTTTCTTTACTTAATTCAAAGGAATTCTTGCAATTGTAAACAGTCACTTAGTTCAGGTAATGTGAGTGGTGGGACGAGGTGATATGCACCAGATCTTACCCTGAAATGGAAATAGCACATGGCTTGCATAACATGCAAATCTGATAAGCTCTCTCTAAGCCTAGAAGTACATACTTGCAGACACAGAATATCCTGTATTTTAGACTGTATTTTACCTCTAAAGAGGTAAAGTGAACTTTCCTCTTCATTTTCACCCTCTGCTATAGCACTCCCTGTGCTGGTTGAGAACAATTTTCATACTTGCCCAAGACGAAGCCAAGGACTTTAGGGATCCTACCAGGGAAGACTTTCTTAAGATATGGCTGGGTCAGTTTCAAGAATAACACACAAATTCAAAGGTGCAAACTTTGAGCTCTTCACTTGTACCAAGAATTTGATTAAACCTTAAAATTCATCAAGGACCCTCCACATCCCAGCAGGGCTTCATGAATGAATTAAAGCCTAGAGAAAAAAAAAACATTGATACTTTGAAAACTTAAATAGCTCAATGGGGCCTGCAAGGTGGTGGGTGCTACAGTACCCTACTGATGTAACTCCTGTCAGGAGCAGCAACCTTACAAGAGTAATAGCAACAGACACGCTTTGAAAAACTCTTGAAGAGAGCTGCGACCTTAATAATTTGCTTTCAGGCCATATCTGTTCTTGTGAGCTGTGTTCCAGTGACCATTTTTGGGGGTTGCCTAAAGCTGGAGGAGAGAAGAGGCACCGTTTCAGAATTTAACGTCAGACTTTGAGCTTTAATGAGTATGACTTTCTCCCAAAATCTGCCAGCCTTGGCAGCTCTCTGAGAGCTCCTTTCCACATATCCCACATCAAACAGTTTCCCCCTGCAACCCTATCTCATGAAGAAAATAGGATTTGCAGTGGTCACAGACAATACAAAAAGGTGCTGGAAGAAAGATTAAGGAGAAAGAAAAGAAAGCAATGGTCGAGATAAGACTGTTCCTTCATGGTTTGTCTCTTTTTTTTTTTTTTTTTGGATGAAAAACTTATCTTTCTTCTGAACTCCAACATGCACCCACCATAAACTTGTGATTTTTTATGAATTTACATGTATACATCTCAGGTTTCTCCACATTACTAAATCTCCCAAGTGAGAAACCCTAGAGCATCTGTACTACATACCAAAAGACTATTCATTCCCATGAAGAATTCACTGATTTTTTGCCTCCAGATGTGTTTTAAGCTGCTGGGAAGCCTCAGAATTCAGCAGATTAATGTACTCTAAATATCATTTGATAAAGGGCACTGCTGCCAATGGTTTGTTCACACTGCACATATTTAATTAGCTAAATGAAGTACCCTCCAAGAAATGCATGTTGGGGTTGGTTGGGGTGGGATTTTTTTCGTGATTTTGGGTTTAGGAATTTAATTTTTTTTTTTAATAAAACTGCACTGCAGTTTGTATTTTTCCTTTCTAATTGAAATTAATTTCCCTAGCTGTTTTATTTTAGAAAACACCTGGAACAAGGATATTACTTCAAAGAGGTAATTATGAAATTAGAAAGACAACCATTACACTTATTTCTTTAATTACAGATATAAATAGGGACTATAACACAGAAACTGCTTACACACATCGTCCTGGATGGTGCTGGAAGAAAACTGCAGAATCTGCTGCTCATCTAATTCCAAGGAGACACATGTGAGATAAAATTAAGAGGTTGCTAAACCTACTACTGAGTTCTGTCTGAAATTCTGAAAAAGCCCTTCTCTGACATAGCCCTGTTTGTGCAACCAGAGCAAAAATTGTGAGCTTTGTTTCGTTTTGATTTGTTTTCAAAGCTTCCTCAGGTTTTAGTACATCACTGAAATCCAACAAGAATATCTGTAGGTCTTACTACAGAAAGCAGGACTTCTCTGACCCTGGAAGAAGCATACTAGGATAAAAACACAATAGCAGCCCATATCCCTTGCCAGAAGTCTCAGCCGCTTGCCTTTTTTGAGCTGGAAAAGTTAATCCTGTGTTGAAATGTCTACAGATAAAGCGGTGACAGCACCAGTTGTTACACAAAAGTAAGCACGTTAAAGGAAGGTGACACTGGAGGTTTTTAAAAGCAGGCAGGATAAGGCCATTTTGGGCGTGAAGGGACTGCAGTCAATCTCACGTGGGACTAGGGGGTCTCTCAGGGCCTCTCCCAAGCCTACGGCATTAGGAAGAGAAGAACTTGCACCTTTGGGGACACAGGCCAGCACAGCCCTGTGCAAGACAAAGAGGTGGCAGCAACGCCA
This sequence comes from Chionis minor, assembly GCA_013398295.1. Lineage (NCBI taxonomy): Eukaryota > Metazoa > Chordata > Aves > Charadriiformes > Chionidae > Chionis > Chionis minor. The sequence continues at coordinate 279,938 of VZSF01004942.1, forward strand.
CCACCAACCAGGGTAAAACTTATTCACCATTCCTGTTCAAAGCCCTCTGCTATTTTAGCTGGCCACAGCGACAGCTATAATTAGGCACTCTTAACACAGCACGATGCTTTTTAGAAATCAAGGCACTCCCCCTTGCCCCCCCCGAGAGCCATGTCAAGGGGCAACTTCCACAACTGCTGCCTGCTGACCCCTCTCTGACATGACTTGATCATTCTGCGTTATTGATCTCGGCCCTTTTTTCCACCCGTGACTCCCAAGCCACCTGCCAGGTAATAAAAATCTGCATCAAAATGCACAGCACACAGGGTGCTGCGAGCCAGAAGCGACATTTGTCTTACAGACCTGGAAACTTGACAGTGTCGATAGGGGCCAGTTATCACAGCGTTGTTTGATCTTTCTGCTGAGGTTGTAAATAACTTCCACTGGCAGCCAAATGGGGATAGAAAGAGAGACTCTGCCACATTAACTATAAAAAAAAGGTGCTGTTGTATCAGTGGCAGAAGACATTAAGCAGCATAAGCAGCCCCTGACATCTACAAATCTCTAAAGACTCCCTGAGTTTCAAACTCAGGGAAGGTTTAGGATGCTGCATTTTTCCTGCACCATCATTAATTACATCTTTTTCTTTCACTGCATTGCTGTTCATGAAGATCTGTGTTCAGATGCATGATCAATACAGGCATCTCAAAATGGGTTAATGAACCCCTATAACGATATGTGACATTTCAAGCCCAGTCTCACTCAGACAGAAAAATTCTGCCTCCCTTTGCTCTCCGAAGCACCTCCAAGCCCCATATGCCAGCAGAAGCAAATGCACCCACTGAGTGTGGTTAACGGCACTTTTGGGCAACAGAGATATGACTCTTTTCTCACTCCCTCCTTCCCCCACGAGGTGAAACTCCAGAATACACCTTGTGTGGCTACATAAGATGTATCTGAATTGCACGCTGCTTTCTAAAAGTTGTGCCAGCTTTACACTGAAAAGTCATTGTAGCAACCCACCATACTACTGAAATAGAAGTAATGAAGACCCAGTGCTAATGCCATGTGCTTTGCCTAAGAGGTGAAGTTTATAGATCTCATTCTGGCTCACCGCTTTTCCATTCCCATCCCAGCTCTCCAGCCCCAAATGAGAAAGAGTTAAAGCAAGCCACAAGAGAAGAAAGACTGGAGACAAGTTAGGCAAGAAAAGTGAAGGGGGCAAGGGGAACAAAAGCAAACTGACAACAGCTGTTCTCCAGTCTGGCTGAGGTTAAGCAAGTCTCAGGTGTGGAAATTCAAACAAAAAACAGCAACAAAAAATATCGCATGCTTCCAGAAGAAACTTGTTCTGTTGGGTCCATGTGGCACCAACTGGACCAAGCAGTTTCTGAGCGAAACCAGAACTCCAAACACATGATGCTAATCCTCAAACATTTCCTGCAGATCCAGATCTTTCCTGCAATTATGCCTGCCTCATCATTTGGTGTTTATTAAGCACTGTTCACTAAACAACCTCTTCAGTGTGAGGATGACATTTTCTGAATTTACTGAAGCTTTCTGAATTTACAAAAAGTACCAACTCAGTTGCTATTTTTATCACAGACTGGAAGATACATCAGGACATCTTTGATCCCATTTTCCTACCTGGAAAGGTTTAAGCACCTTCAGCTCTAAGTTCAAAAGTAGAACTATTTTCTTATAGTGTCTTCATTTTCAGCAAGACACACTGAAATTAAGCCTAGAGTATGATCATATTTCTACTGCAAATATATTGGCTGGCTTGGTGAAGTGAAAATGCACATACCGGGCTTTCATTTCACCTCAAAAGGACTAGTATTGACAGAGATTAAAGTCTGTCATGGTGAAAGAGGTTTTTGAAGGCCCATATGAATCAGTACTTTCCAAGCTAGTTTTTGGATGATAGCGACCCTTTTTGAATAACACCAGTGAGGTACAAGTGGGAGGGAAAACCAAACTCTTATTTCATCTCCATGGGGGATGATCCCTCAACAATTACCATTAAAGTACCAGTAATATTGCAGCCAGAGAAGTTGCCCATTGTTTCCATCCAGTTATTCAAGACTTTCTACCAGATTTTTTTATCCATCCTCTCGGATATATATGTGGTACATTTGTAAATAGATGGTAACGTAAGGAAAATTTATATGCATTTTTCACTCTCTTTTTAATAGACAGGAAAAAATGGGTAGCTTTTGATTTTTAAAAGAAAACGGAAAAAATGGAAACAGTAAAGATCACAAAATCACAAAATTTCACAAAATAATTTGTGATCACAAAATAATTTTACATAGGCTAAGAAATCTTTCTAACTGCCCATCAATACCATCCTTCAATCTTAATGCAGCACAAAGATTACCTTCCAAACTTGTCCCCCACACTATTTAAGCTTTTCTGACTAAATTTTTCCCTTTCTTTCTAAATTATTAGAAATGTACAGGTATAAATGGATTTGCAAGACTAGAGCTAAGGACCTAGTTCTCCTCTCCTTTACACAAAAGTAAAATGAGGAATAACTCCAATGAGAACACATCTCTAAAATTGACTAAATTGTACCAAACACATTCCTAGTCTCAAGGCAACATTCTTCTCTTGAAAAAACAATAAAAAACCCCAAACTTATCTAACAATTTCAAATGAGTAGTTTATGAGATCTGGCACTTTTGGGGCCAGAGGAAATATCATTTTAATGAATTGAATTTATGGAAGCACTTAGGTTGGATCATTACTCTCAGAGCTACAATGCTTAACTTGAAATAGTGACTTGAAGCCAGATTTGCTCCTAAAAGCAGGGTTTTCTGTTGAACGTAGGTGCCTCCCCGCAAAGTTACAACCCAAAAGACTTCACTCAATTGCAATCTTTCTCTGGAAGCAGTTAAACTCCTTAAACACTTTTCTTTCTCACTGAAAGCTGTCATGTGCCTTAAGTTGTTCTTCCAAGCTTGCCCAGGACAGCCGCGGTGGCATCCAGCTCTGGCCTGATGCAAAGTCAGGCTGGAGCAAGCACAGCAATGAGAGGCTGCACCTGTGGCTCTCCTTTCCAGTGTCCCTCTTTGGGGTGAAGGGATTCAAAACTGCTTTTCCAAAATGAGTGCTCTAGCCACCCATTTTGGGACAGAGCGCACACAGCTTTGACTGTTGAAGCTGCAACACCACGCAGGAAGGAGCTCAAGGGGGAGGAAGAAGAGAGGCAGAGACAGCACGGTTCTGAAACCTAGCAGTGAGGACACTCCTCTGGTTAAGAGGCCCAAGACTCAAGTCTCTCACAGAAGCAGCTATGAGAGGTATCTTCTTTTCTTCCTCCTGCAGTAGCGGTATCCAAAGCTGTGCTTGTGCCTGTGAAGTGTCCTCCCTCCATCTGACAGCAGATACAACACAGATGGAAGCCTCTCCATCCAGTACCACAGAGGTGAAGAACCACCTCACCACCTCTTCTGGACTTGTTGCTCATGAGTGGCAAAGGATTTTTCTCCAGTCCATATTCTAGCGCAGCACTCAGCAGTGCAACAACCTTCTACATGAATAAAATCCTAGGGGTCAGTAAGGGTTTCAGTACATGGACTAAAATGCCATGGAAATGAAGTAAAGCAATTTAGGATTTTAATTCAATTTTTTTTTTCTTCACAATCTGTCCAATACCGAAGATTACCATGATCTTCTGAAATAAGTTAAATGAAGTAGCACAGGCCAATCCAGTGTCATCCAAGAGCTTGTCTATTGTATAGTCTACAAATTCTGCAAAGCTAGACTGATTTCAGTGGCTTCATCTTTAAAAGCCAGGACAATACACATACTACACTCCATCACATTGCTGTTTTACCAGAAGTCCTTTAGCTCTACTATTCATTGTATTTGAAACTATTTCCTCTCATTACTAATGCCAAAGACCACAGATTTTCAAGTTTTCATCACCTTTTCCTTTTGAGCTGTTTCAATGGCCCATATTATCAACATTTATTACCAACACAGAAATATAATGCTACACTGACACTTGCATTTAAACTGGACCCCTGAAGAATTCAAAGTTATTGCTTCACATCCAGCTACAGTCTAAGGCATCTCCCGTACTGCAGTCACTCCACTAATATTGTATCACATCCAGCTGAGACTCACAGCCAAGACAATATTAGCAGAAGATTCACTCAGTTAGTTGTGCATGGACGGACACACACACAGAGCTCTTCCAATTTTATTTTTTTTTTTCTCCAATGCAATTTCAGGCATTTTACAAAACCACTAAGACCTGTGTCTGACACCAGCTGACAAGAAGGAAGAAAAATTAAAGCTGTTGTTCTACCCTTAATCTGCTGCATTGTGATCAGGATGATGCACTGGTTGGATGACCGCATCTGTAGGATTGCTATGTGTCTTGCAGATTTAGGCAAAAAGCAACAGACTCCAGGCACAAGGGCTTATGAAAAAGCAGTTTGGGAATACATAAGTTACTATCCTTCTCTAATCTATTTCAGAGAAATAATTTTTGTTCTCTTAAAATAGTCAGAAGGGCCAAAAGGTATAGCTGTGCATTACTGGCACCGCCGTGCATCACTGCATGACTTCCAGACTGATGGCACTAGTGCAGCCTATGAAATTTCTTAGTTTGTGACAAAGCCTTCAAGTTAATTACACAGGTATCTCTTTTTTTTTTTTTTTTTTTGGTCTTTGTTCATTTTTCAAAGCCCATTCTAACAGTGTTTCATAACGACAACCTAGGGGACAAAGTTTTCTGTCTTTTTTATCATTTGGTTCCCTTAGATTTGCTAATTCTGAGGAATTCTTCCAGTAACTGCCTCGCTATTTACCCACACAGTGGAGGTCTGATACCTTCCCTACAGAGACAAGTAGCTTTGCCTTCCCCTTTGGGCTCTTCGTACTCCTCCAAATTATTCTGATTGATATAGACCTCGATCCATGCTAATTATGCAGAGCTTCTCTTATAAACTGAAGTTCCCATGGCAACAGCATCGGGCGAACAGGTGCGTGGAAAGCTGTGATATATTAAACGACAGCTACCCTCTGCCTCTGCGATGCAGATTGCCATTCGTGGGGTTTATTTATAGCAGGTAGTAATTAATCCATGTGAATCTCATCTCATTGAGAAGGAATAAAATAAAAGCGCGCAGAATGATTAGCAAGGGTCCTAATTATCCCCGTAGCTTTGATTCTGAAATTTTTGTCACCATCAGATAATTCAACAATTCTGTGTTCGAGTTATCATTTGTGTGGAGGTGTCATTATGAAAACCGCTAAGCCGTTGCCTGACAAACACCTCGTATTTTCACCACCGCAGCGCTGAAATTTGCACTAGTGTTGCTGCAGTGGAGGTGGAGCAAGAAAGTATAGACATTATTCTGTAAAAATATATATATATAAAGCCAATATGGATATAGGCTTTAGTCAGCTTTTCTTGGGGGTTCTTAATGCTGAGTCAAATGAGAAACAAACGTATGGCACAGGTCTTCAAAACCTCTGACAAGAATGACAGAAACCAGGTTTTAGCTCAGATACCAGCTCCCTCTGTGGCCTGAAGCAAGTCCCTCAACCTCTCTTCCTCAGATACAGCTTCCATAACGCCTCTTTTTCTAGGACTGAAAGCAAACAGTCTGAAAACACTTCAAAGATGAAAAATTAGTTATTATGCTGCAAAGGGTGATAGGCTTTGCATTTTAAAAAACTACATGTAGTAGATTCATCTGGACTGCTCTCTGCCTTGTGTTTTAGAGCTCCTTGAGTAACACAGGTAAGCTTGGGAAACCAAAACTAAAGTACGGAATTTTTGTGACTGGTGAGAATTGTGATTCATATTGTGATACTAGTATTAGACTGAGTTCCTGGGTCGTGACTATGTCTGCATTTTTTATTATTATTTTTCCTTTTTATGACTATGTGAGCAGTCATGGTTTGCAGAAAAGGTGTGTGTCCCCCCCCCCCAAAAAAAAAAAAGAAAAGAGGGACAACGATAGAAAATAAACACATGGTCAAAATAGCCTTCCCAAAAAATCAGTACAAATCTTAGATGAAAGCGTACAGTTTGGAGCATAAGGTTGAGAAGGTAAAGAAAAGATCCCCAGTTGCTGTTATGGATACCACTAGAAATATTTTCACTGGTAAATGTTACAATCACAATTACTGCAAAACCTACATATTTTTCCACTGCTCTTTTTTTTTTTTCTTTTTTTAAAATATCACCTGGGAAAACTTAAACAGCCAGTAGATGTGGGCCAGATCATTCACAGGCACCATAGTCTGAGCTACCTTGCCATCTCAGGGCCTTCTTAAAACCATCAGATAAGCAGGACTACAGATGACAACAATTAGCATGTGGAAGGCACTGAAAATGCTCTCCTCAGCCCTCCAGAATGCGAAAACTTTGGGAGTACAACAGCCTGGAAGAGTTTGAGCCTGGAGAGCATTGCCCTCATTAACACATGCTCCAGAAAGCTTATAAGCCCAGGGGCAGTGACTGAACCTCCCTGGCAGAAGGATTTGCCAATGCTGCTTCATCCTTAAGGATGGTTTGCCAGAACAGCATAGCGTTACTGGGGCCATGGGTCTGAATTTTTGGAGTTTAGAGGACCTTTTGTTGACTTGGGAGTAGTCACCACCTACTATCCTTCGAAGTTAAGCGGCTGTGGTGTTGGAGACATTGCAGGGTTATTCCAGGAATCATGCAAAGCAATCCAAGTCAAGATTCAATTTCACCTATAGTCTAAGGCAGCACCTTGTTCTTGTTTTATCAGATTCAGTTTAGAAGTTCGCAGGCAACAGCTAAACTTGTAATTCCAAGAGAAAGCAAAAATCATGACGGCATAACAATTATTCATTTCCCAAATAGACCCAGTTAAATCAGAGTATGAAAAATGAAAGCTGCATAGCTATGTGCCTAACCTGCTGGGAAATCCTCCCATGATAAACCTCTTATTGGGAATATAAATATTTCAACAGAAATGAGTTACACATGGCTTGAACCCAGATATAAATCACTGTCTACTCAGACCCAGACCTAATTCTGGGGCCAAGCACTACACATCCCACCCTCGCAGAAGGTCCTACCAAGCTTAGTTGGTTAGTACAGGGCAGTAGAGAGGATATAACTTTGGCTTTTGAGACTTAATCCCTTTTTCCTGAGTCTTGTGCTAAATCTGCCCATATTAGACACCCATTCTAGCAGATGTGACGTACAGCCACTGAAATTCATTAGCTGTGCTTCCATTTTGTTCTAGAAAACATGGTCTCAGAACAATGCAGGTGAATAAATTATTCTTGCAAACCAGACTAATTTTTACAGCAAGGTCTGCTTGTTACGACTTTCCAACTGCTCAAGGATAACTGCATCATTCTCTAATAGATACCACAACAGATAACCAGGGGCAGCTGGAGAATAGGACACAGTAGCCACAGCTTTTGTTTGCACCCAGGTATTCATAGCACAATACAGATACCATTTGTACATGAGCTGCACCAGTTAAAAATCTGCTAAACTGGAAAATCCTAGCTGGAAAATCCAAGCAGACTTCAAGTCCTATTCTACCATCTGAACAGGAGAGCTCGGGCATCTCACCAGCTAAAGGTTTATATTAACATGAAACTGGAGCCTCTTGGATCTTCTGGTCATTCAAAACCCCAATTCTGACTGAATTTTATAAGTGTTCTCTGCCTCCTTCAAGAGCCTAACCCAGGTCCTAGGTCTGAGCTCTCCATGCTCTCCCAAACCTTTCATTTTCCAGAGTTTTGTGACAGGACACAGAGGCCATTGGAAGCTCACATCTACTGGATGTTAACATGTAACCTCATGAAGTTATACCAGTTCCAGGTATACCCCTTAACTCATCTTAAGTTAACTGCCTCTTTTACCGTCAAGCCCTTAAATAACTGCCAGCAAGGAGGAGGACAGGCTACTGACAACTTCTGAAGTGTACTCCAGCACATGCCTGCTCCTTGAAATGAGCTGTATGGAGAGCTGACCTATGCAAACATGCTTTTTCAGTAGCCTCCCCCCTAGTGCTCCCTCCTCTTGTGGCTGTTTCGCTTCATGGTGGAGCCTGGCTTCCAATTAGACTGCAGCTTCTCCCAGCAGGATCCATCTCTTATGATATATTTGTACAGCACAACTACAGTACAATTTATAGTTAATGATAATGCGCACTTCAGTGCTGCTAGAGTTGTGGTGATCTGAGGACATAAGCAAGAAAAAGTTTGAATGGAAGAAGAAAATACCTTTTTTGGGTTTTTTCTTAGACTTATTAGGAGAGGTGGAAAAGGCAGACAAATCCTTGTATGCCCAGGAGCTTGCCTACTTTTTACAGCTTTACCGGTTAGTTTAATAAAAGACAGTACTTGCTTTGCCTAATAATTATGTTTAATGTCAAGAGAGTTAAGGTCTCAGTTAAACTCTATTTAAGCAGGATTTTAAATTAAAGCGTGCAAACGTAGCACTCTTTACAGTGAGAGATCCCTTGTGTGCAGAAAAGAAGAGGGTGGACTGCATGGGTCACCGCTAGAACTCATTTAGAAATAGCCACTGGATTTTTTTCTCTCACCTACAAAAGCTGTAAATATTAAAATGCCGTGCATGGCTTTCACAAAGTCATCCTCCTTTTATATCAAGTCTATCAAGTTCTCCATTTTGAATGCCTTTCCAGGGTATCAACTGTAAGGAAATGTGAAGTTATTCTAACCCAAGGAGCCTATAACGACCCTCTTCGGCAAATTCACATTCTGCTCATGATTTATGTTTTGCCATTTTGTAGGTACTGTCATGTTTCCTCATCCAGAAGACAACAGGAAAACTGTCTTTTCCACTTATGCTGGTTCCAAGGGTCTGATTGCTCTTAGAAACACTCTTTCAAAAATAATGCCAGATCAAAAATTATCACAGACTGATCGATATACCGTTAGTAATATAAATAGTAGAGGAAAACAAAAGGGAACTTCTATAATAACCCACCATCTAGATGTCTGCATGGCTGTACAAAAAATTCAGCTAGAATACAGTTCAAACTAAACTCTTAGATCTTCCAGTCTGTGGAAAATTTGTAATAACCATCCAACAAACATCTGGAGAGGTAAAGGAAAATTGGGAGTCCTATCAACAGCATTAACATCACACAGGAAACTGTCTCTCTGAAAAAAAATCAGGGTCTACCTATATGATTGTTTATACAATTCATCGTCTATCTTACTTCATGCTGACTTCATTGTTTAGCCAAGTCTGCAAAGAGTTTCTCTCCACCTCTCCCCAGTGCACAGCATTTACAAGAAAGATTTGTTTCATTTCTTTCCTTCCCCCAGTCCCAGAAGGAACCTTCTCTCTTCAGTAAACACACTCCTGTTTATGTTGCTTTGGTAATTCCCACTTCACAACCTTTGTCAAAACGGTCATCTTTTCTTTGAGGAAAACCATACCAGGATTTATCTGGAGCATGGCGCACTAGTGACACTTAGGTGACCCTGGAGTTTGCTGTGGTGTGCTGGTCTGTTGACCCTCAGATTTAAGCCTGGTATCACAGCAGTGCTCTGCTAGAGCTTCAAAGCAAGTAACACACCGAAATATTTGGGGAGGACGGGAGAAGTTGTCAGCAAGCAACATAGACTTTGAATATATGCAGAGACAGCAGGAAAGCCGCCCATTTCAAATGCTTTGTAGGTTTACCGGTTTATTGCCTGCTCAGCCTCACCTTTCTCCTGCCTTCCAGATCACCCCAAAGCATAGCCGCAGTTGTTCCAGGGCTCTGGGGGTCCGGAGGCAGCTCTTGTTAAAAAGGATAGAGGCTCCTCACAAGGATCTTCACCGCATGTGGAAATTCTTAGCCAAATGGTATTTATGTGCTGTAGACCCTGAACGGCCTAATCTATGCTAGTTTAGACAAAGAAAGAGGATAGAATAGATGACTAAAATTTCAACACCGTATTTGCAACCACTAAGGCCTGCTGGTCCCACAGGTACTAAGCTTTAAAGAAACAACTAGCATAAAAACTAAGGGCACAAATATCTCAGGAGATACAATTATTACAAGGTGGAAGACTAAAGTACCCTAAAAATTTATGAAGTGAGAGACTGTTGGGTTTTCTTATGTTGACATACTAGATACCTGAAGAGAAGAGCTGAGAATTCTTGTGCGATTTAGGCCCATCATGTTAATTATAATTGGTCTGTCAAAGATTTTAAAAAGCCTAAGTGGTAGGTTTTAAAATGACATCAACAGCAGGGCACTAGGTTTAGTTCTGCAAAGCTGAGAAAATATGCTCTAATAAAAGGCAACCTGTTTACTCCATAAAATCAGTTCCAGTCCCTGGAGCTCTCACTTGAGCTCAGCACTGTGTGTGAGAGTAGGAGGCAATAGGACTGACTGAACAATATTTCCAGTTTATCCAGCGTTTTGCCCCACCAATTGTCAGAAAACATGGGGGTACCTTCCCTCCATTATTCAACCAATTTTACCGAAGAGAAGGCTTCTTTAAATATGAGCACTATTTCAAGTGCATTCAAACTTCAGCACTAGCTCTCTTCCATTCTATTTTTTAGATCAAACCTATATTAATCCAGAATTACAGCAGTACAGTAAAGGCAAAAACATTATAGGAATATTGTAATACCCTCTGAACCAAGTATCACATAAAGGTAAAGAAACTCCAATTTAAGTTTAAATTGAAAAGAAAATTCAAGTAAAATGTGATGCATGGAAATGCATTATTAAGTCACACAAGACAATTTTTTTGTCTTCGAAAGGTGTAATGATACCATTCAGAGTGCTGTATAAGCATATTTATGGTCCCACTAATTTTCAAAAACACCTGAGACCCAAAGGGGAGGTTTGTTGTGGAGGATTTTAGGCAAGACGAGGAATGTTTTGTTTGCCTTTTTTTTTTTTTTATTCCTTACACTACTAGTTGAAGCGAAAGCTTCAGAAATTTCCTAGTCGTGTATTTCCAGGCTTTTGACTATTTAGGTCTGTTTTGCATTTGACTGCTTCTGGTCTTTCTGCATTTTGAGTGCTTGGTTGTGGATGTTACAGTCTCCTGAACTCAGTTATTGGCATTTAGCACCAACATGCGCCACATTATTCATTTTATAAAGTAAGGCTGTCTTGTACAATGTCTCTTCCTTGCCACAAATGAGAGCAGCTTGCGCTTTTTCACCCTCCCCAGAAGAGCATGAGATGACACATCCCTGTGCAAGGGCCACTCTTCCCACAGCAGCAGCTTGTAGTTAGCCAACCTCCATCGACAACTGCACATCAGATGGAGGAGCAACAGTCCCAGAAGCGCTCAAACCAAGGCACCCAAGCCCAGCAGACTGCAGCAGGGAAATCCTCATCCCTCAGCCATAACAGCAACCCCTAAAGTGTCTGTCTGTGTGTGTAAGAGCAAATAGGAGCACAGTACAACATCACGCTTGCACTAATAAAGAAACAAACGAGTTTGGATCCCTTGCTCACATTACACCTACTTCACCAGCATCACCCACCACACGGGTGAGAGCCAGCAGAGAGCGCATGGAACTGCCGGCATCACCCGAGGCAAAGCCATCAGCTGCTGTGGGGCACTGACTTTCCAGAGTGACCCACTTTCCACTCACTTTAGTTCACGAGCGGATCAATTGATTTCTTCCAGTGCTCCCTGGATGTCCAATTCTACGCTCAGCCAGCATTTTGTGGAGGATATATTGCATCTTTCATATGCAACAAGCGGTTAACAACAAGCCTTAACAGCAGGCACGACTAGCTGCTGCCTCTCCTTACCGCGGAGAAAATCCATGCGGGTGCCTTTCAAACCCGACCTTCTCTAGCTTGCATTCCTGACCTGTTCCCCCCTTGGTTTTGACCTCACCCAAAATAGCTCCCCTTGCCCACAGCAAATTCACTCTTCCTTTATCCCTTTCAGCTGGATATATTTTAAATGCTGCTGCTTAGTCTTGTCTTCCACCACCACCCACCTTCCCTCCCAGCCTTTTTTTTAAGTCATTGGCATGCTTCCAGTATTAAGGAAACAACTTGGATATGGAATAAATTCATACGTTGGCCTGTGCTAACACACACCTTTTCAAGACAAAACTACCACAGCTGCTCTTACATGGCAGGTAACCAAGTTCTTTAATCCCCATTTCTTCATCAGTGCTTCCTCAGCAAATACTCCTGCAGGGAGCAGCCACCAGAGAGGACAGGAGAATAACTGGCTCAAATATTGCCCTCAACTCCATGGGACTTTTAGTCACTAAGAAATACCTAAAACCTGAAATAACCAACAGGGAGAAAACTGTTATCGCTTGCCCTACTCTGTTTTTAGGACCTCTGTTCAAATAGCCCAGAACCATATGTACAAATCCTTTTCAGGAGCGTGTAGATCTCCATTAAATCTACTTAGAAGCTTTTCCAGATAAATCTTTCATAGAAAATGAACTCGGAGAACAGGCATTTCCATTTCTTTCCTCACCTCATTAATTAATGTGGGAGCACTGGCTGACTCCCACATACAGATCTACTGAGCTGGTTTCTGCATATCGAGGCTACTGTCACACATTACCAGATGCTTCCCACTTGTTTGGTTGGAAGGTTTTTTCTGATCACTGATAGAGGGGGGGAAAAGTATCCTAAATTGGTGTTTTCCCTAATTTGACACAATCACTCACCTCCGTAGCACGTCCCTACGCAGCCCAAGAAGATGCACCCCTACAACAGAGGAGCAAACAGAAAGGTTCACATCCTCCTCCCTGTGCTCTCTAAATTCAGTCCTTGAATCAACTTTTACCCCAGCCTGCCTACAATCTGTAAGGCATCACTAGTACCCTCAAGCAGGAATGCTTTCTAGTGGGAAAGTAGATCTCAGACATTTTCCTCTACCCTGGTTGTCTCAGGCACAGCAATCTTTATCCACTGGCTGGATATTAAGAAAGAAATAGTGCCTCTCCTTTCCCTAAAAACATTCCTCATCCTCGTCCTTGTGGTATGATTCCTCCGTTTTATGTTCTCACAGGTGTAGCAGGCAAGAAATTAAGAGCCAGTAGTAAGTTTTCCTAAAAAGTCAGCTTTGGTTATCCCAGAATTATTTCTAAATTAAAAACTCAATTGTTTTTGGAGTACCATTCCATTTTCTCTAATAGTCAAGGCAATCACACAAGCTGTGGGAGTCTTAGGTTTGAGTCTCTCATTTGACCTTGGGGATTTTAACCCATGTTTTTCGCAGTCCCCAGCTGTACCCTGTCACAGTGCCCAATCATCCTGGGTCAGTCAAACCCAGTAAGCATGTGCACAAGTCACCAAGGCAGACAGCTATTTCCTTGCTCTCTCAGTTGATTTTCACATATTCTGCCTGGGGAGGGATGGTTTCGCCAGGGAGAAGAGTCCCTGGTTCCAGAGCAGCCACAGGGCACACTCAAATCATGCTTCACACAGAAAAACGCCATTTTGTGTGGAGCCATGATGTCAAACAGGCTGCTGAAATGGTCCAAGAAATAAGTTGTGGGGGAGATTCATCACTTTAACCCAAGCCATTTCAATAATTAATTTTCCAGCATGGACCTGCAAACCGCAGCACTGGGAAGCTGAACTCCTTAGACCAGCTTCACGCCTGAGGAAAATAGGTTGTAGAGCCAAACTGTCAGAGAAGAGCAGCTAAACTAGTCAGATGAAAGTAGAAGAGAGACCACTCCAGTAACTGAGTCTGACACTAGAATTTAAGGCAAATCCACAAAATTTCAGGATTTCAGGATGACCAGTTACAATATTATTTCTCTTTTTTTTAATGGGATATTTAATGTTCTTACATCTAAAGAGTTAAAATAGTTTAGTTCGTGTTACAATGAAACTGGAACATTTTAGATGGAAACAACCCCACATTAATAAGCGTAATCCCATATTCCTAATAAGCGGAATTAACAGTTTAAGCTATTGTTCCCTCTCACACCATAACGGAGAGCATTACACCAGCAATGGACCGTCTGGAACAATGCACAGCCAGAGCCTTAGAGGGTATCTGTTGCAGACTTTACATAGTTTTGCGGCGAGTGAGATTTTAATAATAGCGCACAAGCATCTATCTTCTCAGATACTCAATCTGATTTGAACCATGACTTTGATATTGGTACTCGCTGTTTTACTAGAGCCAAGCGGGCCTAAACAATGCCTATTCAGTTACTACTAAAAAGAAATAAGCAAATTAACAAGCCCATTTTCAATAAAGTTCAGAACTGGAAAGAGAACTGGCTTACATTACATAAATCTCCGGCTAGAAATTAAGGTATCCGGACTTGATTTAATTACATTTTGAATGTGATCCCCAATAGGACTCAGTAACCTTTAGGGTTTAATAACCTCAGCTCATTTAATGTCCTTTCATTACATTACTGTAACAATCCAAGAGCAAGGTTTGAAAAATAAAACTGTATGCTTCCTCCTGGGCTTTCCCATATGTTCACCATCTTTAGCTCAGACTCCCAAGATACTCATGCCAAGTCTTATAAAATGTTCCTAGCAGAGCAGAAAAGCATCTTCTTCCACTCTAATTTCTATATTTATTCTTTGTAGAGGAGGTGAAAAAAATTAATTTAGTACTGCAAAGCAATACTCCGGGTACCTACAAAGATCCCACCTCATCTCGAGGAGAGAAGCTAATCAGACCTCCTCATCTGGCCTCACCAGTAGGTCAGAGAACATGACAGGGTCCACACCCGAGACTGCGAGGTGTTTTGTGATCTGGATAGCTGTCTACACACAGACTGATTCCAAATCTGGCAATTAAATAACGATGCAGCAGAAAGACTTTTTGGCAGAAGAATCACAGGATAAACTAGACTGGAAGAGGCCTTTGGAGATCACATAATCCAACCCCTGCTCAGAACAGCACTAACTTGCTCTCGGTTTGCAGCAAAAAGCCCACTTGACAAAAAACTCCTGCAGCACCTCCACTCCTTTCCTGTATGTTATGCAAATTTAAATGTTTTCATTTCATTCATGTTGTCACTTTTTCAGCACAAGTGCAGCATCCTAAAACATTTAGGGACCCCACGTTTTTACCGATGAACTCCAATGCCAGGGTTTGCAGAGGACCCCAGCCCTCTGAATGGCAGAGCTGTAGCCTTTTAAGTGAGGACACCCCACTCTCCGGTGACACAACGGGTGGGACACACATCACCAAACTTCAGTATCTACGGGGTCAATGACTGTAACGCAGCCACCTACTGTCCCTCTAAAAATCAGAGGGAAGAAATAAGCCTTTGGGGCATGCTTTATCTGACCTATTTAAGTGCTGCTTGAGGATAGCAGGAATTACACTCCAGAATCTATTGACGGTCCTGATTTGATCTCCACTGACTGCAAAGGAAACTCGGTTGTAGGCAGATGAATCCTGCCCTGTGACTGCTTTTACTCACTGCAGAGTGCTTAGACTAGAAATAACGTGCATACGCGACCAAAGCAAGGCCAGATTGTAACTTCCAAAGCAAATACTACCAAAGGGAGATTGTAAAGGGATGGGAATAGCTATGGCATTTTTCTACAGAGAATACATCCAGGTCTGTCCAAAAGGCTATCTAAAGGAGCAAGTATTTCGCAGACATTCTTCCAAGGGCAATTTCTGCATCCCCAAGCATCTCTCCCCCTTTCACCAACAAGTGTGAGCACAGACTGGGGATGACACTGATTCTGTCTCCCTTAGGAATGAACCAAATTCACTGCCCTTTTTCCCTACTGGATACTTTGAGGGAAAATACGGCAGCCGTAAGTGGTCCTTAATTGTTTTTCTACAACCTGTTAAAAGCAAACTGAATTCTTAGAGGCTAGAAGTAGTGTGGACAGGAGAATGCCCCCCCTCCTCCATAGAGTAGCATCATTCAGTACAGGGGTCTAAGTCCCAGTGCGGTTATGCTCACACATAGCCTTTTTCTTCATATCCCACTGTGGAAGGATTGTGATAAAATTTCTAGGCTAAATCCTGAATTGCTAGAAACAAAGACCAACATTCTTCTTACTGCCCCCAAGTAAACATTGAAAAACAGTGCTAAATTAGGGAAATAGCCCAGAAAGGTAATATAATGCACTGAATGCTAATGGGCAACTACTATGGGGTGATGGTTGTTTTTTCCTGATCTTTTTGTTTGTTACTGTAAAGCAGCCATAAGGAAACAGACCTCTTCAAAGTTCAAGGCCTGAAAAAAATATTAGGGTGACCGACTTATCCACTAGAAAATTGGAAATATATACAAAATATTTTTGTCTGGTCGGGAACCGCAGTGGTAAGATGAGGTATGAAGACAGGCTGGGAGAGTTGGGGTTGTTTAGCCTGGAGAAGAGAAGGCTCAGGGGACACCTTATAGCAGCCTTCCAGTATCTGAAAGGGGCCTATGAGGAAGCTGGAGAGGAACTTTTTACAAGGGCATGTAGTGACAGGATGAGGGGTAATGGCTTCAAACTGGAAGAGGATGGATTTAGATTAGATCTCAGGAAGAAATTTTTCACTCTGAGGGTGGTGAGGCACTGGAACAGGTTGCCCAGGGAAGCTGTAGAGGCCCCATCCCTGGAAGTGTTCATGGCCAGGTTGGATGGGGCTTTGAGCAACCAGGTCCAGTGGGAGGTGTCCTTGCCCATGGCAGGGGGTTGGAACTAGATGATCTTTAAGGTCTCTCCCAACCTAAACCATTCTATGCTTCTATGAAATACACTGCTGAATTATTAACAGATCTTGAAAGCAAAGAATTCCTCAGCTGTGCAAAAATTAACTACCACTTGGGGTAGCAAATGAACATTCATATGCGCAGCAATCCATCTGATTTACATCATTGTCAAGTTCTTTAATTTAGGAGAATCTGATAACCTCATCAGATACTGCTGCTGCGAGGAGAATCCTTATTTATTAATCCAAATAGCATCTGTTAGTGGGGAAAAAAGTAGACACACCATTCCTCGAAGATGCAGTTTATATGCTCCCTACCAGACATGATTTCAAGCAGTCTGAAGTTTAAAGAGGAGCTGGATTGCGTTTCAATTAAGAAACAATTTGAGTCAAACGATCAGTACACTTGCTCCTGAGGAATTACTTTCTCAGCACGTATTTTTACGCATGCACAAATTGCATTTTGTGCACTCTGCTAAGCTGTTGTGCATATACAGTGGGTAGCTGCATGCCAAGGTGCCCTGTGGGCAATTGCAAACCCCGTCTCCGTACATCGTGCTCGGGAGCGCTGTACATGGGCAAATCCCCCTACAAAGCACGTTGATGCTTGTATGCCAGTATGCCGTGACAACTCATTACACCAACTCACAGTTTTTCCATTCCAATTTCTTTCCCTCCCCTATTTACCCATACTGAAGACATAACTGTCCTTGCATTATTGTTTTAAAGTAGAAAATACATTAATCAGTTTAGGACTCCCTGTGGGTCCTTTTTCGCACCCAAGCTGTTAAAAGTGGTAAATACCCTCTTCAACCTTGCTAAAAGAGTAGAACGGTACAAGAGTGGGCGAGAACAGAGATAACAACTGAATATTATAAGACACATATTTTAGTAAGGCGTCAAGTACATTACAATATCATTTACATTTAGGCCTCTCTCTTTACTGGCTCTGCAAGTGAACAAACAGAAGCCAGATATGATTTCAAAGTTACATCAGCCTTTAAAAAGCATGTCTAAAAAGGTTTAGTTGATTTCTATAATATACGTACTTCAAAAGGAAAAAGCATATGACTCTAGACATAAGTATACAATGGCTTAATTCAATGCAAAGCAGGCCAGGTAATTGCCATTATTGAAGTTGCAAGAGCAAATAACCTTATAGGACAATGACATTTTAAGTGTCTATAAACTGGTAATACAGATGTTTCAACATCAAGGGCCCATTTAAGACTTCAGAAAAGTTTTATTTTCTGAAGATACTTTATGTTTACCCACACTGCATTTCTGGTGATAACAGGATAAGTAAAAAACCGATTAAAATGCATACTTTAAGGTGATCAAGAAATAAAGTCAAGGTTTTCATTAAAAATAGTTGCTGTACTGAAAAAGGGATATTTGACATCTGTTGTTCACCTTGCTCCTGCTAAGATAAAGTCTATTACAAGCCATTACAATTTGCTTGTGGGGTTTCTTAATATAACATTAATAACAGATCATAAGTCTTCTCAGTGACACGTGCAAGCACGCAGTATTTCCCTTATTAACTTTCTCGTAGTTCATGATGTTTTTAATAAAATAAGGCCAAGTTATTGTTATCTCTACCTGCAGCTAATAACCACACATGACTGCAGCTGCTGTGCTGAGTAGCCCCCGGCCTCAGGTTTCTTGCCCATACAGCGAGAATGGCACTAACTTACAGTTCCAAATGCTCAAAAGTCACAATAAAAGGAAAACTTAACACAAAGTACTTTGCCACAGCTTCTGAAAGAGATCTTGAGAATGCAAAACATCCGACCTAAAGCCCAGGTGCGGACACAAAAGGCATGCAAAACCTTTCCATTTGGAAGTGAGCTTAAAGAGATACTTCAGCTTCACAAGAATCAAATGGGCCACCATGTTCAGAAGGGGGAATGACTGTAGTGGCCTTCATGCTCGGTTCTATTGTCCAGAGAGCACAAATGGTCAAAATGATAAAGGACACAGAACTACCCAGCTCAGTACCAAAGAATGTCTAGCCTAGCCAGGTACTCTGTGTCACTGGTAGAGTTATCTTCTGAGTGACCTCTGTAACTAGAAACTCCAGTGAACTGAGCTGTTCTTCCATCATGAAGCTTCCAAGGAAGAGCAATCATGCCAACACCTTTCAGCCTCCAGTAGGCATGAGGCTTTCCCACCTTACTCTTCAAGGAGCAGGTATGTCCTGAACCTGATGCCAAAACATGGTTCGCCTACCAGCCTTTGAGATTCTCCTTGATATCAGAAAGTGTCAATGGTAGACAAGGAGCAACATCTGGCAGTCAAGTATGACATCTCAGGTCACTTCAAATGAGAACACTTGTGGATGTACAGGCAAGTGAATCAAGCCATAGCTCTCCATAATGAGAATTTGGATACTACATATGCTCCTAAACAGATCCAACCCCAACCCCAAATATATAAGCCTGCTCTGTACTAGCTTCCAGAAGCCTTCATTCTGCTGTTTAGGGCAGATCCCAAGCTTGGATTTCTTTACTACAACTGTATAAGAATCCTTACAAACCTTTCAAATCTTTCAGTCCCAAATGAATCATGCTTAATCAAATGTCAGTAGATCTAGGTGAAGGTTCTGTGGCTCCCATCTCCACCTCAAAAGCAGCTTGCTTCTGCCCATTCAGACTCAAAGGGCTGGTGCAAGGAACAAGACCACAGCATATGGTCTACACAAAGACTCTACCTCAGTTGTCCATCACCCAGACACACCAAGTCAATTGTTTCAAGTCCTGGCAACAGCCAGATGCTCTGTGGGGCTTGCCAGGATGCCACAAATTCTGCAGACTTCTTTAGAGACCAAAACATTCAAAAGGCAGCTCACAAGTGGGGAAACCATGTACCTCCCAAATTTTCCAACAACTCAGGGTAGTTTTGCATGTCCTGAGCCTTAACGATCAGTATTTTCCACTCCCCTCTGACCACCTTGTCTTGTAAATTTACTAGGACAGTTTAAACTGGCATCAACTGAATGGGATAAGAGGCTTGTAGCATTACTGGTACCTACAGCATTCCTGTCAGGTGACAAGGTATTTTGCTGAAGTTGGTTAAATTAGATTCATGAAAAGGCACTTAGCAGGATGTATTTTGCTCTATCTATGCAGATTCACAAACCTTTTTCACTTGAGGAATTAGAGAGCCCGAGGCTAAGTGGGAGTTTATGCCATTTTCTTTAGATTCTGCCCATGCCTCATTATAGCAAAATTAGCAGAGCATTGATGAAGAGCTGTGCTGCTTTCCAGCGATGACTTCAGTGATCCTGGTCTCTCCCTACTTCCTCTCTTCACAGCAGCGTGATCAAGTTTAATTTAATCCACTTTAAAAGTAAAAGTACATTTTCTTTTAGCAAAGCATAACAAGGCTGTCCCTTTCAAAAACCACATTAGGCATCATAGTTCAATCTTCAATGAGAGATTAAAAGATACATGCCGAAGATTAACCAGAACAATCCTTTTCATTATGAGTGGCCACATGTAATTGAGTGGTTTTGGAAGCAAATTATTGACTTGTCTGAGAATACACATACAACAATTACAAGTCTATTACTACTGCTTGGTCAAATGAAAGAGCCTATTAAGAACATTTATCCCGATTCCACATGAATCTCCTCTTCTCTAGAAAATTTATCTGCATTACACTAAGACTAATCAAGGCTGCTCCGTGGTCAACAATATTATTGTTTTCAACAACAATAAATTGTAAAGCACAATGTTCTCTCCACATCAGTTGCACTCGAATAACTCTTTTTCTGGCTGTAAAGGCTGCATCTCTTTGGGTAGATCTGAGAGATAACACACTGCATTCTACACAGTCAGAAAAGTTCAGTGAACAGGGGAGAAAGGAAAATGGAAATAGGAAAAAGAACCCACCACTCTTCCGCAATACAGCTAGGTCTGTCACTCATAAAAAATAGTCCAGCGAAGAATATGAAAACTCTGCTTTCCTGACACCTATGTGATGCCTCCAAAGCAGGCAACACCTGCTGTGGGGACTGTACAGCCCAACAAGCTTTCGCTTTGATGCAATCTTACTTTCTGTGGCTTCCTTTATCATGCAACAGGACTTCCACAAATAAACCCTGTTCTTATCAGCTGAGCAACAAAAGGAGCTAAGGAAGGTATATGCACACAGAGGACAAATGCAGTTCTAAGTCATGAAGAAAGTTTCAAGAATTTGGCCACTAAATTTAGAACTTGCAATCAGAGTCTAGCACTCAAATTCCCTGTGCAGCACAATGAATGGGGACTGCAAGAGGATTTCCTGGAGGTAGCATACCAAGAAGAGAAAGACTCTCTACATCAGTCAATAACACACCCTTAAAAGGGCAATACAGCTGAAGTTCTTTTTAAATTTAAGTGCCTCAAAATCATAACTATCTAAGAAATCAACAGCCCAAAACTGTCCTGAAATTTTCTGCTTCCATCATCTACTGTTATATGGACAACAAGCCTACTCTTTCCTGAAGAAGGTGGAGACCATGCAGGTAATGAAACAACATCTTTGTATTGCACACCTCCCTGGGAAGTGGTGAATCTGGCTGGATTCAATGGCCTTAGCTTGCAGACACTCACAACCACTTCTCCCATTTTCCATAATGTTTTTAAATAAGTTCTGGGAGCAGCCTGTAAGACCACTTACGGCTAAGAGAGCAGTGTAGGTCATTCTGTATTCACTGGGACTGAAATGGAAACCAACCTATTGCCTACTGCACCTTCTAAAATACTTTTCAAATTCACTTTGTGGAATTTCAAGAGTTTCCCACCACAGAAGATTAACCTTACACAAGCCCCACTTTTCACAGGCTAACTACTAGCTTCACGATATTACATACTTCACCCAACAGAGGGCTCAAGTTCTTTTTGATTCAAGTTTAACTAGCATCTTATACTAGGAAAGCTGTCCTGTGTAAGTGCTGATACGTCAATATGCCACAGACTTCTTGACCTTCCTTTAAGAAAGAAAGGAGAGAAGACATTTTTGTGGTTTTTCAAAGGAAGAGCCCCCACGCACATGGAAAAATTACACACTCAACTGTAAAATGTAAAGAGATCTTCATATTTAACAATGCAACAGCATCTGCACGTTCAAATCAGTACTTTTAGTGGCTACTAATGTTTGCTTTCCTGCATAAATGTGAGTTTCTACTAGTCATCTGCAAGTTTGTGTAGTGTCATTTTGATTTGGAATAAATGTTAAGATTGTTTGGTTGCACAGTGAAATTAGATTCAGTGCATCTCTGTTTTCAAAGGAAAAACAATCACACCCTAATTTCATATTTGATCTTTGAAGTTATTCACCAGGAAAAACAAAAGCTTTTTTGGCAGGACTCATCTCATTATCAGAGCAAAAAATGGTTCCAATTCCTCTCTGTTATCCTTATCCTCAAGTCTTTATAGCAAGCTGAAGTATTAACCAAACCTCTGCACGCAATTCTCCTGATTTGCCTTTTCTGTGACTATTTACATTTGGTGCTTACTAGCTGCAGAGTTAGTCACCGTGTACTCCATCTACTTTGTCCTGGCACTAACATGGAAGTTCAGGACTCATCTTTCTAATGACTTAAGATTTAAAGCCTGTTTTAGTTTTGAGGTTTTTATTAAAGGACAGCCACTGCCTGTCCTTTAACTAACTGGCCATCTAATACTAGTGTCATACAAGGTACCATTCAAAGCTATGGCTGTATTACTAAGAGATTACCTAATAAGTGTCTCTAGGCTTTGTTTAGAACATTTATTACCCTATTACCCAACTGCAAATTTGATTTGAAGATAATGCAGTAGGAAAAGCTTTAATCACAAGAAGAAAGTACACAAGCACATCTGGGTCATTTCATTATGTTTTCACAATGGATGTATCTCTCTTAGTGCCTATATCACACCATCTTCTGGAAATAAACAAGCATGAGCATAAAGTGAGATCAGATTTTGTCACTTATAAACTAGGCACAAACATGCATAGAGCACCCTCTTGTACAGAAACATTTACAAACAAATAAGCAAAGGGCAAAGACCAAAGATTTCAATAACAAAGATTATGTGATTTATGTGTTCCCTCTGTGAACTCCGTGCAGTAGTGGGTGTGCATGTGTGTGTTTTCCAGAGCATGGGATGGGATGCGTCAGTCAGGAGGTGGTCACGGGCCCAAATGCTGACAGCCACATGGCATGTAGAGCACACAGCTCAAACTGAGAGATTGGGACTCTCCCTCAGGCATAAATGACCCAGCAATCTTAGTGCTAGCAACTACTGGGGTCCTGTCAAAATGAAACTATCCAGCGTAGGCACAACCCAGAAGACAAATCAAGTATTGACATCTGTGTTCAGAACATCATCCAGAAATGTCTTTCCGTATAAAGAACGCACTACCCGACTTCCGTGTATCATCGGTCTCCTTTTCAGAGGAGAGCCTGGGCTATTCAAATTTCCATTCCTGTTGGAAATCCAGTCAACACTGATTTCATTTCATCACTTAACAAAGGCTTCATGATGCTAAATATTAATCAAATTCTGCACTGTCTGTCTACCTGTTGTAACAGAGTTCTCAACAACTCTTCCTCAGGGCTTCACAAAGGCCAAAATCTGCCTCTGAACAGAAGCAATACATTTTATGAAAAGAGAGACACTGTTCTTTGTACATTACACCTCTGAACTGTATCCTATGGAAACAGTCACAAGGCTGACCTGCTCCCTTAAGTCAAAATCGTATTAAAAAAACAAAACAGAAAAAAGTTGATGTTTGTCATGATGTTCTGTCAGCCTCTGCTTAGTGGGAAGAAAGGGGCTGCATTCAATTAGTATGGATTCCTACTGAACGGTTAAATGAACTAAGACCTACCCTCAGGGAGTCGGGAGATCTCTGCTCATCCAAAAGCTCTGGCTTCCTCTACCTTACTAGCAACTATCAACAGTGAGCTCTCTTCTCTCGGGTCTTTAAGTTACTATTATGGTATCACACACACCAGCTTCAAGCCTCTTTTTATACCTGGTAAAGTATTAGACCCTTACAGGTCACCTTCAGTTCTCCTCCTGTACTCCCGATTAAAGCAAGTGGGTGCTGCCTACCTGTAAAACTTTTCCAGACTTGAGGCTTCCACTTCTTTTCCTGTTTTAGAGATGCTGATGCACACATTTTCGTACTGCCAAATTGCATACACTCATTGGCAATCCTAACTCTCCTGTTTAACAGCTCCAACACTGTGATGACTCAAATCTCATGGGGTGGCCACGAACCACTTGCTCAAATCCTCCACAGTTACAATACACTATCTGTCTCTTACCTAACTTTTAAGTGCTGCTTATAGATTCCACATCTATGCCACATGCTCTAGGAAAAGTCACAAAGCTGTAGGCACCACTTTACTGTGAGACAGTGAAATGGAGCCTTGCTTGTGGACTTGCACTCCCAGGAAAAAAACCAGAGTTCATTCACATCCAGGCACGTAATTAATCTAAGCCTTTGCAAGCTCCTGCTAAATGTTAGGAAGCCACTCAATTCAAAACAATTGGACAATCTCAATTGTGTCAGTGCACAGAGAGAAAAGTCTGGTAACACAGCTTTTCCATCAGCAAACTCAAACGGGGTCAATTTGAGGGAAAAACTTCATCTTCATGCCCAGAGTGTAGGAGTAAGCATCAGAAACCTCCTCATGTCTCTCACTTCCTTTGCTTGAGTGGAAATTCCAGGCTTCTGCTTTAAATATTTCTAGCTTGGGCATAACCCACTGCTGACTGACTTATTTTCAGTGCTTCTCTCCTGATTTGCTCCATAGGAGGTGCAAGTCATTCCTACTTGCAGCCAAGCTTTTCCAAGCTCCAGGT
The DNA here is from genome assembly GCA_013398295.1 of Chionis minor. Lineage (NCBI taxonomy): Eukaryota > Metazoa > Chordata > Aves > Charadriiformes > Chionidae > Chionis > Chionis minor. The sequence goes on from VZSF01004942.1 coordinate 304,387, forward strand.
GTAACTTTGGACGGTTTGGCTGGGGGTGGCTCTTAATCATTCCCAAGTGCCAGTTAAGTCCTTGAGGAAAGGTTTGTCTTTGTGTCCCAGTTTTCAACCAGAGACCACTAGTTTGTTTTGGTACAAGCAGTGTTTTATGTCTGAAGTGGTATAACCAATACTGTCTTCACATCCCTGTAAGTAGGCTTTAGTAATGCTACAGAGCAGAAATGCAAATCAACATATTCTGTATTCAGCAGAGACCAGTGCCTCAGGACAGGCAACTAGGGGTACTGTTAGGGGAAGGACAGACACGAAATGGCAGGATGGAAGATGCTTACTTGACAACATATCGAGATAAATCTAGTTTTCGCATCAAGCTTGTGCAGTGTATGCCTCTGAGGTATAACGTTTCTGGTTCAGCTTTTTTTTTTTTTTGGAAAGCAGATTCTATGCTACTCACATTTCTACACAGACTCAGCCTTAAATATTGCTTTAACAAGTGTTGTTGGTCCTTTCTGGATCGTTAAATTCATTTCTAAGAGCTAAAAAGTGTGAGTGGAAGGCAGCTCTTCTGAAAAACAGAACTTTATACCCATACAGAAAGTAGGTTTCTGGCTCTTACTACTGTACCCTTCAATCTTAAATAATACAATTGATAGGTTCTCTCCTTTCTTCAGAAAAGTTAGGCAGAGCTATCATGCAGACTCTACAAAATGAGGCTTCAAGGAAATCTGTTCTGCAAAATAACAGAAAAAGTAGTGCTGACTTATGGATGGGAATCAGTTAACTGATTTCTGAGACACATTATGCATTAATAAATCAGAGACTGTGTGTTCATTGAAAGTGTAGGAGTCATGTTAATAACTTTTAAGGGAATAAGGAAAAAAATGTTTAACATATTTCAAAGGAACCTACAGGAGGATTAGCACTAAGATCTTTTTATGAATACTAATACTGAGCACTCATGAAGATCAAGAAAATAGGCATCTCCACAGGAGCTCCTGCAAGTTATTTTTTGGTTTAGAAGACACTGCTGCTTTTCACTGCACTTGACAACAGCCCTGTGCTGTTCTGAAGGTCTCTTGTCCAGCCCGCAGCAAAGGGATTAGTTCCAACACTGAAGAAAAGGAAAAATCCTCCTGTTTAACAAGAACACAGTCCCAGAAATTGAGAGAACTTCTGCACTGAAAGTCAAATCAAGAACATGCCTCAGCCAGGGGTCCTGAGAGGTGCATGCTTCAACGTGAGCAAAAAGAGAGGTTTGCAGTTCGAAGGACTTGGGCTTACAAATCACTTCAGTGCTGCCTCTGCCCTCCCAAGGGTCTGGCTGGACAAATAAGTTTAAAAAGTCAGGGGGGAAAAAAAGCCTCTCAACATGAAAAAAGAAAAAAATGAAGCCCACGTAGCTCTCAGGAACAGGGGACTTGTGTAGGCAGATGAACTTAACCAGGCTGCTCTTCCTCAGTGTCTTGACTGCAGGTATAGGAACCTAGGGAAAGACTCCCAATATTTAAAAAAACTCAAGGCAATGCGGGGTTTGCTGCATTCAGGCAAAACCTATTTATGCTGCAGAGGTGGGTTTTTTCCCCCATCCCTTTGAAATGCAACAACAACAAACAAAAAAAGAGGTGTTTCCTCAGACTCATTTACAGAGTGGCCCTGCTGGTGCTAACACATTGAAGGCACTGTTAGAGGTTACAATGCTAAAATGATTAAGACGGCCAAAGAGCAGCTATATGCTGGGGAAGCAATGTTTCAGTTGATAATACAAGACTGAGCTGAAGTCTGTGAACACAGAACACGCTGTTCTGTCAATAAACCCTTACCCTCTCTTCCTTCTTTGTTCCGGCTCAATTACAAACTCACAGAAGGGATGTATCATGGCAGAACAGGCTTATATATCAGCAGGTAAATCAAGCTCAGGTTCAGCCATGAAAAATTCCATGATTTCAGTAAATTGGAAAAAGCGTAAGTGAAGACAGAATGTGGCCTGCGTTTTCTGTTGTTGTAGCGTAGCTGAGTTACAAAGAAATCCTCATTTAGGCAGCTCCAGGTGCTGGGTTGCTTGCAGCAGTGGACAGGTTACAGCACAAAGAAACATATTAATTGAAAGTACTCCTGTTTCAAAAGCCCAGCATCGCTGTGGTTTGTGCATTTTAACAGCATAGTTTGTGTTGTATGTTCATCCTACAGCTTGAAGAAGATGCATTTTCTAGGAAGCTAGAAAAGTCTGGCAACATTCTTAAGATGAAGGGCATGCTATTATATGAATATATATACTCGCATTAAAGTGATCCAAGACAGCTAAACAAGAAATTAAGAAATAACTTCAAGGCTTATAAATAATTGAAGAGGGAATGTTCCAAAGTTTCAATGTGTCATAAAAGCTAACTTTAGAAGGTGAAGAAATTATTTCAATTAAACAGAACAAATGTCAGCAATGAATGCCTAAGCATTTTAATGAATTCATCTGTAATACTATGGCGCATGCTGAGGCACAGAGCCATTGGGGGTATAGACATACAGTCAAGTTATTCGTTAATATAATTTGAACTGTAAAAGAAAAACCTACTCAGACTGGGGAAGTTTCTTGAAACAAAATCTGCAAGAGCTCCAGAAATTTCTGATACCAAAGCCCAGTTGCAGAATTACGATACACAAAGATGAAGCAGCAAATTGGTCCAAAACCAGGGAACCAGTCTGGTCCAAATAGCTGGAAAAACAAAATAAATCCTTTTAACTTGATTCCAAATGTATATAAAAGTTTTGCAACAGCGCAGTTCCACTGACTTAAGTGGCAGCACTTCCCACCCTGCAAAGGAGGCAAGAACTAATCTTCCTTCCTGCAAAATGACATAATAGAAAAGCTACTAGTCTGAACTGACAAGCTAGCTGAAAGACAACATTCCCCTCTACTAAAAAAATTAAGATGGCAAAGTAGCTATAAACACAACAAATACAATGGGTAAATAGAGCTGGTACCCAAATTATTTCCCCTCAAGAAAAAAAAAAAAGACTGGAAAAAAATTAGAAGGCACTAAGTTTTCAACTAAACAAAAACAATTTGCTGTCTGTTCATAGCAGTGTCTGCATGTCAAAGACTATCACTGGTAGGACCTCAAAAATCACTATCAGCACTCCAGAATACAACTGATCACCCACTGATTGTTCTACTGCTCTTAACTCCATTTCTTATCACATCCTTTTCAGTGAACATGATTCCCTCAACCCTAATTTATCACACGTTTCAATTAAATACTGCATTTATTGTTATATTTGATAAGTAGGAAACACATAACATCACTGGTGATTAAACCACCAGCAATGGTGTCTAACACTCCAGCACTTTGAATCCAAAGAATCCAAGCTATGGGCTACGCCATATGTATGTTATCAGTACGCTGTATTGCACACCATTTTATTGATTATCATCTATAACACATTTTCTATTTGGTTAATTGTTTTTCCCCATAGGAAAAGCATGCTCACAAGCACCAGTGATAAACAACACCGCAGATGCAGCTCATGTTATAAGCTGTTACCTGCAGATGTTACACTCAATTTTCCCAGCCATATGTTCTCCTTGTACAGAGCCATACAGGTCTGCCACCACCCATGCTTAGTCCTTTGATGGATTACTGACATCCTGCTCCTTAACCCTCTATTTCACTATCAGGCCCTCTCTGAAGATCTCCATTACCTCAGTTGCACAGCTATAATAATTCGATTTTTGTGTTTATGAAACCTTCAATTATAATCTTCAAACAAAGCCTCAATCAGCGCATAGCCGCTCTGTGAAAAGCATCACAAAGGTGGCTTTAGGTCAAGATTAACAGAAAGGACAATGCAAACACACACACTAACCTTTTGAAAGTGTTAGGGGTGTGATCTCTTCACCTCTCGGGATGTGAACCAAACCAGCAGTACTTCAGAACTGGCTTACAGGCGACTTTGTGTTCTTGCCTGTACTCCTGGAGAGAGAGATTATGAGATAGACCATGCATCTGGCAGTTTATGGTAGTTCCCCGACTCCTAGGAGCATTAAAATGCATTTTGAGCTGGGACAAACTGACAAAAAAATTGTTATGAGCTTGAAGTACGTGAAAGGAACATTTCGTTTGACACTTAGCAGCACTATTTAGCCTTCCCCAATATTTTCCAGGCATTTTGTCAAAACAAAATTAGAGTTTCCAGATCATGAAGATAAAGCTTGACTCTCTTGCTCCACAAAGAAAGAGAACTAAACTGGACCATGAAGATATATTTTTTTATAGACATCACTCTTGACCTCAAAAAGAGAGACTTTTGCATGACTACCTGCTGTTAATCTGCCTTAACAGGCTCATGAGAAAGCTCTGTTGTCTTCCTCTGTCCTTCAGACACAGCAGGAGGAATGTCTGCAGATAATAGCTTTTATTAAATTCTTTCAGTAAGTGAGCAATCTGGCCAGGTTCCAGCCCCTCCCTACCCCTCCACCCCCCATGAAGGTACAGGGAAAGAGTTTCCCCTAGGAGACAGGTGAAAGATAACTCATGAAGTCATGGAAACAATACTGGACGTGTCAGAGGCTTCACATGGGCCAACTGGAATACCAAAGTTTTGTAGAAGTGAGAGAACTGAACTCTGAGCAGAGCACAGAGTACAGTAATGACAAATAGGAAATGGTGGAAGCAGCTAGGAAATCAGCACAAACAGAAAGCAAGCAAAACACCATGCAGTTATTCAGCAATATGTAAGAAACTGCAACTTCTGACAAAGAATGTGAGCTATGTGGACAAAGAATTATTATGGATCTGGCAGGCTACAAATCAAACTTTTATTTCCAAGATTCAAGTGGTGACCAAGTCAGTCAAATCTTTGAAAAAGAAACCAGGAGAAGGTTTTATCATTGCACAGAAGGAGGAATAGATTGTGATACTTTAAAAAAAGAGCCATAAAAAGCAGCGAAAACTGGGGGGGGGGAGTTAAAAAAAAAAGAGAGATCTTTCAGCAATAACAGACAAGTCCAAAGAATAAGGAAACCAAAACAAATAAAATACTTGGAAAACAGTTATTACAGACATGCAGTGAGCATAGGGCTGGCTTAAACCTGTTCACCTTCTGTAGTAATTTACACCCATGCAAAATGGCTATTAAAGTCTACTGAACGGCATGATCATTCCTTTTTATGATGATAAATGGTTACACAAGGCATGAGAGAACGTCACATTTAGCAATCCAAATTCTAATCAATGAATAGTGTTTTAAATAATATTAACTCAAATGAATAAAAATCGTAGTGATGAGCAAGTGAAAGGGAACAGTATCCCATGGCTTCTCAGTCAGCTTTCCACCAAACCAAGGTATTGCAGGAGGAAGATAAGAGTCATATCTGGGCAGTAGTGTTTTCTAGAACCAAAGCAAGCACTGAAGCAGAGAAAAGACCATTTCTTTATCAACGTGAGAACTGGGAATCAGAATAACCTGATCCACATAGCCTGAAAAGTCACAGCTCAAGTTGGAGTTAAGAGATCCACAAGCCGTATTCAGCTGCTGGTTGCTCAAAGCAGGGCCAGCTTGAAAATAGAAGTGGGTTACTCAGAGACTCAACCCATGAAGATTTGGAAGCCTTGGAGGTTAGAGAGTCCACAGCCTTTCTGGGCCCTATTCCTGTGTTTGAGGATACTTTGTTGTGAAGAACTTTCCCTTAATCCCATAGGAATTTCCATTGCAGCTACTTCTGCCCATTGCCTCCCGTCCTTTCACTGTACATCTGAGAAAAATCCATACAGCCCCACTGTAGGGAATGGAAAGGCTGAAAACAGATCCCTAGATCCTCCCCTTGGCCATCTCAAGGCTAAACTAACCCACGTCCTTCAGCCTCCCCACTATGTCTCATGGTCCATCCCCTGACCATACCAGTAGCCTGACTGGCCTCGTTCCAGTCTGCCTCTTACACTGGAGGGAATGGGGAAACACCAACACTAGACATTAATGATATGGTAGTATTCCCCTCCAAGTAATGGGGCTTTTATGGGGGTGGGTTAGCAAGTGGTTTCCCTTTTTCATCAAGAGACACCCATAGGTTAGGGACGTGGCATACCCAGTTGCACTGCCTTGTGGCACAGTCATCCTTCACACAAGGATTTCATACATTGCAAAGGCAATTAGTAAACCTGATACAAGTGGAAAGTACCTCAGAGCCTACCGCAGACAGAAACCCCTCACTGAACTAATTGTGCTCAATATCACATCCTAAAAGCCAGAAAACAAACAAAAAAAAAAAAGCCGGATAGTTTTTAGGAATAAAGTATATGGGGACATACAGAATAAATGAACGATAACGTGCACCTTCTCCCACGTATCATGGATTTAGGTTTTAACAAGACAGAGGAAAACACATCTATAAAGGACTTCACTAAGTTGAGTGACACTGTTCTAATTACACTGGATAATCTTGAAGCAAAGAAGTTTTTCCATATCACGCCTTTAAAGGATTTAAAGAAAAGAAGAAAGCCACAAATTACCTTAAGAACTGAATCACTCTGAAGATTAATGATATTTAGCCAGAAAAGACTTCAAAGACACAAAAGCATCCTTCCAAAATCCAATTCGCCCAGCGCCCAGGAACAAGCAGGTTGGTTCTGCTGAACAACTGGCAAGGGGGATACGGGTTTCCTTCTTTATGGCAGTCAAACAAGAAGCAGAAGCCAGTAGATTTCCACAGCAATTTTGTAATACTGACTTATCCAGAGGAAAGAAGCAGAGTAGCATCTGAGCTCCATAAGGAAAAGCAAAAGGGTACTTTAAGGTCAATGCTTAAGAACTCTCCTGAGTTCAAGCCCCTTCCCCAACATCTTGCTGCAGGTGAAGGAGGTTTTTGTTTTGTTGGTTTGGTTTTTTGCCTAATGTCAATTGCCAAGAGGCTCCTCTTCCCCTCAGACCCCAGGAACCAGCTGCTGAGGCAACCTGTGCAGCTGGGCTGAGATGCACCTGGAAGATCAGCTCAGGATGGTGGATCTCGCAAAAGCAGTTCAGTTCCCTTTTTTAAGGATGAGAAAACCCATGGGAACAGTACCAAAGCTTTGGTAGTTGTCGGTTACCTTGACATCACCCATAATACAAGCTAAGTAAAAAGCAAAGAAATAATTGACTTGCTGAAATCTAAAAAACAACTGCCCCATTTCTAATGTTGTGAAGGATGAGTGAACAGAAACAGAAGTGTGATTTTTTTTCTCTTTTATCCCCTCGTCCTAGCATCAGATCTAAGAGGCTTCTCTCTCTTTGTTATACAGTTTTAGATGAGACAACTGTGTTGAAGGCTCCGCTCTTTGAACAAGCCTTCGATCCTCTCATTTTCCTCACAGCAGGGAATATAGACTGAGGAACATGTTTGCCATAACACCCCATCCCTCCTGTGTAGTCTCCAGCTAGATTCAGACCGTGGTCCCTTTCTCACCCTTTAGGACTACTGTATTTAACTTTACTAAGGATGCAATTTCAGTAGGCTTCCCCCACCACCACCCTTCTCCCCTCTTCTAATGACTGTCCTCACTTCCTTGGAAGTGCTTAAACTACGGATTGATGATATCCCTGTGAGAAAGCTATAAAAAGGGAAAGAAATAACATTATTTCTACAGGCAGGTTACACACTGAAAAAGTTAGGGCTGGATTAAAAGTACCTCTGACTTGTTAAATCTGTTTCACAGCCCACACCAAATATATCCTGCTGCTCTGAGCCAGGCAACCAAAAGATAAATTGAGGAGGGGGGAAAAAAAAAATATATATAAAAAAAGATACAGCGTATAATCGCTAAGCAGAAGAAAACTGTAAATACAGCCATAGAACGCCTCCCCAGCAATGTAGTTTCATGCAGATAAATTCATTTCCTTTGCACAATGGAGATCAATAACAATACCTTGAGATAAATACTGCAAATGATACGCCACTGCGGAAATAAAACAGTAGATTATAAACAGAAAGGATTATTTATGTAAATGAGCTACATTGTTTATTATTATTTAGTTTGTACAGCAGGTTCCTGAAGGCCTCTGAGGAATGATAAACTGCACATTTAAGGGCTGCTCATTTCTTATACCACTGAAAGGCAGCCACCCTGGGACTGCTCTGTTGCCTCCCCTGGCAATTTTTTTCAGACATTTTTACAGTATGTAGCATTTTCCTTAAAGTTATGGCTGCAGTTTTCATATTATATGAAGAAAAGTTTCTGTCCTTCACAGAGTAGCAAAAAACTTAAAAACATGAATGCTTTTAGAAGGAAAAAAAAAAAAGCAGCCCAAAAAAACCCACAAACCAAAAGACCGACCACATACTTATTCCAGCTGCAGGAGCACAATGGCACAGTGACGCCGACACCTGGCAACCCCTTCTTCAGCTGTTCCACCAAGGACCACACACTTATCAAGTACTGGCATACAGTCTTGGTATAGGTAGGTACGTCCAGAACAGGTTCGTGTAATAGCAAGTATTTCCACAGGACATAAGATATGTTCAAACTGAAAGGCCTCCAATCGAAGGGCTACTCCAGCAGGGTCCCTAACGCAGTTTCCCAGTGATGGAAAACCAGTTCTTTATTAAAAACAAACAAACCAACCAACCCCACCACCACACACACACACACAAAATGCCAGTGTTTCTCACTAAAAGGGCTGAGGATTTTCAACACTGTTTTATAGGATCCGGATTTTAATTCGGTCACTTCAGACTCTTCTGGACATTAGAGAAATGCTGTTTTGACACAAAAGCTCCAACTTTGTGCAGTAGGCAAAACTAGAGATGGCAATATTGGCCCTTTAGAGAGATTCTATTAAAATTGCGAAATTCAATGAAAAATAGTACAGATCTTCCTTTTTGATAGGCACGAGGATTATCTTCCATCCCTAGAAAAAGCTATAAAGTGATAGTCTGTGAGAATACCTTGAACTGATATTTCAAAGAGCTTCTTTGGAAAGAATGATTTATAGATCACAAAGACCAATGGGTCTTTTATCAAAGAAAATGGATTCCTTTTCTGAACCACAAAGAAAAGATTGATGATATCCTAGACCACATCTCCATTTTTGAGAGTTTTGTAGTGCCAAAAGACAACAGTTACAGTCAGTTAGTCCTTTACAATACCTCAAATAGCTCACATAGTAATTACAGGTGAAGTTCTCATGGTGTTTTATGGAGTCTAGAAAGCAAAATTATAGCACAGGGAAATTCATGATGTAATTTATCTTATCCCCTCAGTACATATTAAGGATGACAAGGAGGGTTTTAAGCAATAAGTGCATATGACAAAACAGCAAAATGAATACAGATGTGTCAGTGTGTTGTTTTATTTTCTTAACAGAACTAAGGAGGTGCATATATGTAAAAGTATGCTCCGTGTATAAATGTTAGGAAAATTCCAGCTTGCCAATAACCCTTCCTCAGCTCAGCAATGAAATTCCTATCAACTCTATTTGGAACACAGTCTATATGGACAGGCTTTCCAAAGTTATTATCCAGCCAAGGGAAAAACACGCAAATTGTATTACCTTCTGGGTGGTTTTCTTCTTAGGAGTTAAAAAAAAAAAAACACAAAAAAAACCAAAAAACCCCACCACCTTTCATTTTAAACTGCCTCCATTATTACTGATTTTCTAAAGCAATACTTTCTCAGAAACCCAGTACCTAACATGTTAAATGACAGATAACATTTATTCAACCTCAACAAAGCAGGGAATACATGTGTTTTTACACATACAGATGAGAGGTAAATGCAAGACAGCATGGAATAAAGTGGGCAAGCCACACTGGCATTTACTGTTACATTGGCATATGCTGTCCTCAGAAGACAGAATAGATCTGTGGAGACCAGAAGCAAACAGGTTCCCAGCTGGGTAGGATTTGCCGAGGGCTGTTCTTGAGCTATGAATTCCATAGACTTCTTCAGTCCTCCACATGGTCCATATAATTGATCTCATTTCATCATTTCATGCTCATCTGCTAAAGCCTTACACATCACCAGAGGTGGGAGATTCCACCATTGGTTTCCTGTAGAGTTTTCCTCCAGCCCTCAAATCCCCAACCTTTTTCTTCAGGTTGTGAGCTCATGACTGAGGCTGAGTGATAACCCTTGGTACTGAACAACTGAAGAATATTCGACTTAGCAAGCAAGAAGAAATAGTGTATTGTAATAAAATAATGCAACCCTAGAATACACAGGGCATTTGTTAACTTAATAAACTAAACACTAAAAATTAGCCCATTAAGCTAATAAAGATAAAATTAATAAGGAAGATAAAGTTAAGAGTAAATATTTCTCCAAAGTCACTTAAATTCCCAGAAGATTCAAGGACAATGCTATTTATCAATCATTTTACCAGTGCCTGTCCCTCTAGTGATGTGCCACTCTCATTGTGCAAGGGCTAAAGCCACAGGTGATAAGAATCCTGCTTCTCTGCTGTTTCCTTTTTCTTTTTACTGTTGTTCTTGTTGATGTTGTCATCTCTATGCTTTGTTCTTTTGGGTTAATGTGGCATGTCTCCAAAACAGCCTTGGAAAATAACTATAATGTGATTTGGGTTTAGTGTCATTAAACCTGATTAGCAAGGAATGCTCATGAAAATCCATAATTACCTCACAAAAAAGAAAAATAAAAAGGCATTTTTTGCCAGGCAACTGCAAAGAACTTTACTTCCATTTAACTATTAGGAATGCTTGTGAAAAGTTATTGTCCCATTGTTTTCCCTCTGCACTTTTCTGTACCTTGTGTATATCATGAAATAGCAAAATCTGCTGAAAACATCAATCTTCTCTCAAAGCTGATTTCTAACATGAAACCAAGTATACGATCATTATTTAAAGAAAATAAAATAAAAAGCCCTAGAGAACATAATGCATCTTGATGGATGGGCTAGTGCTTTGGGTACAAGGCTGGACTTTGTGACTAAACCTATAACAGTAAAAAAAAAAGTTCCAGCTGGCCAATAGCACGCGGTGGCTAACACCCACATAGCTGAACTCTTTAACCTTCCAAAACAGGGGTGTTGCAGAGAACACAGTCCAATATTTTGGGAGCTTCCCTCCCCTGCCACTTCACCATGTATTTTTCTTTGCGTTTCTTGGGAAGGGGAGGATAAGGCTCTAGGCTTTGTGAGCAGAGGCATAAGAAACTTTAGAGTAAGGCATACACCAATATGCATTCTTCCAAGCCCTCATTTTCTTTTAACATTTAGTCGAGGACAATCTCTGCCTGTAGGTTTTTTGGTCTGTTTTCAGTTGCAAATTGAGCTGAGATCAGCCTTTGCATCAAATGCTACTTGAAAACCTCAGTAAGAAGCAGGGAGAAAAAGAGCCTTTCTCCCCGGCGACATCAGGAAAAGGGTCTGGGGCAGCTCCACTGCTGCACTTCATGGGCAAGCACTCCCTCAAACCTGTCCCCCGCACTTTGCTGAGTCCAACAGCATTCTTGTTGGATTTTTCCAGTAATACCATCCTCAGAGAATGAGCTTGCCTGTAGTTGGCATAAGCAAAACCTAGGTTTCCTTTGCACTATCATTTTAAGAGGTTCCCAGCCTCTGCAGTGGTGTTAAATTAGAGGCTTGTGTGGCCACAGCCCTGGTTTTAAGCTAGTGGGTGTCCTTGAGCTATGAATGCCATAGACTTCTTCCCACACAGCTCTCATAACTGTCTCCAGGGTTGTTCACCACAGGGTAAATATTTCCCTGTCTTCTACATAGGGACAAACCAGCAATGCCTGTGCGATGGCTGCGTGTTGTGCACATGCTGAATTCCGTTCCGAGGCTTGCTTAAATGTCCTCTATCCCTGAGTGACAGTTGGGTCTTAGTCTGGAAAGCTGCCCTTGAAGTGCTCTAATATGCAAATTCAGAGATGTGGGTGAAAACACGTGCTCTAAAATAATATTTGAGGAACTCTCCAGCCCTAGGCAGTGAAGGTAAAAAACATTACAATCTGAGAGGTAAAATGAGAAATGTAGGAAGGGGACCAAAGTCACCTTCATGGAAGTAGTAAGAAGTAAGTAAACTCTGTGTTGTTCATGTTAGAAACAGGTAAAATTCCCCCCTCACATTTGCCCTCTACATGCAGTATGCTCACGATATCTATATATACATGAAAAATAACAAGCTTACTTCAGAAGGCCTCCGGCTTGCCTCTACTGCACAGATCTATGGGTACACACAAGTACAACTGATAAAATATCTAGTTAAAACCATCTGCGCTTTCCTCTCTATTCCAGTTTTTATTAACCCAGTAGGAACTAAAATTATGTATTCCTACTCTGGCGATTTCCTTCTTTGCTCTGCCATATCAGAGGCTTAAAAACTGGGAGCTTAGAATCAAAGAATATCCTGAGTTGGAAAGGACCCACAGGGATCATTGAGTCCAACTCCCAACTCCATGCAAGGCAACCTAAAAGTTAAACTGTATGTCTAACATCATCATCCAAACGATTCTTGAATATCTACAGGCTTGGAGGCAGGACCACTTCCCTGGGGAGCTTGTTCCAGTGCTTGACCATCCTCTCGGTGAGGAACTTTTCCCTCATATCCAGTCTGAACTTCCTTTGACACAGCCTTAAGCCATTCCCTCTCATCCTATTACCAGACACCAGAAAGAAGAGATCCTCAGCTCCTTCTTGCTCTACCTCATGAGGCAGCAATGAGGTCACCCTTCAGCCTCCTCTTTTCTAAGATGAACAAACCTAGTATCCTCAGCTGCTCCTCATAAGTCATGACCTCTGGTCCTTCCACCATCTTTATTGCCTGCCTTTGGACACCTTCCAGTAATTTTAAGTCCTTCTTACATTGTAGAGCCCAAAACTGTACACAGTACTTGAGGTGAGGCCACCCCAATGCTGAGTATAGCGTGACAATCACTTATTTTGTCTCATTACCTATATTGTGCTTAATGGAACCTCAGGATAGGATTGGTCCTTTGGGCCACCAGGGCAGATTGTTAACTCATATTGTGCTTGCCATCAACCAAAACCCCCAGATCCCTTTCCGAAGTGCTTCGCTCCAGCCTCTTGTCCCCTAGTCTAATATAAATCCAGATTTACTGTATTTCAGGTGCAGAATCCAGCATTTGTTCTTGTTAAATTTCATGCAGTTTAGTGATTTTCCAGCACCCTAATCTCTTAAGACATCTCTGTAAGGCCTGTCTACCCTCAAAGAAATCAACAACTCCTTCTAATTTAGTATTATCAGCAAACTTACTTACCATGTACTTAAATCCTATGTCCAGATCATTTATAAAAACATTTAAGAGAACTGGCCCTAAAATTGAGCCCTAGGGAACACCACTAACGACTGGCTGCCAGCCAGATGTTACCCCATTTACTACAATCTGACCCCAACTCCTCAGCCAATTGTTCACCAATTGTATTGTGTACACATCCAGCTGTATGCTGGACATTTTTTCAAGAAACATGTTGTGAGACACAGTATCAAAACTTTGCTAAAAGAAAAATTTTGCTTCCACTGCATTCCCTTCATCCGCTAGATAGGTAACCTTGTCATAAAAGGATATTAAATTAGTAAGACATGACATTCCCTTCATGAACTCATGTTGGCTTTGACCGATGACTGCATTGTCTTTCAAGTGGTGTTTACGAAAACTCCCAGAATAATCTTCTTAGTAATTTTACCAGGCACCAAAGTGAGATTGACAGGCCAATAATTACCAGGGTCTTCTTTCATGCCCCTTCTTGAAAAATGGAATAAAATTTGCTAGTTTCAAGTTGAATAGGACCTCTCCAGATTCCCAAGACCGTTGATAAATAACAGATCTCACAATAACATCAGATGACCCTTTAAGTACTGTGCAATAAATCCCATCAGGCACCACAGATTTATGTGCACTCAGTTGCATCAGCAAATCCTGTACAAGTTTAAAGTCAACTGGAAACTTACCAGACCCCCCAGTCACAGTCATCCAACCCAGGACTCTAGGGGTCTCAGAGCCCATCACTGGTTTAAAAACAAAGACAAAGGCGGCATTAAATGTCTCTGTTTTATCTTCCATCCCTATTTGTGAGGTGAACAACCTCATCAAGTAGCAGACCAATGTTTTCTTCAGTCCTGCTTTTGCTGTTAACATACTTTTAAAAGCCTTTTTTGTTATCCACCACAGTACTGGACAGTTTCCACTCCAGCTGAGCTTCAACCATACGAATTTTCTCCCTACAGCAGCGAACAGCATCTCTGTAGGCCTCCTATGTAATCTCATCTTGCTTCCAAAGTCCAGGCATTTTTTGTTTTCTACCTAAGTTCCAGAAGGAAATCTCTGTTCAGCCAAATCAACCTTCTGCCCTGCTTGCTTGACTTCTGACACATTGGAATTGCCTGCTCCTGCACTCGTAAAAGATGGCTCTTAAAAAAGCAACCAGCATTTATAGAACTCAATACTCTCAGATGCAGGTTCCCAAGGGACCTTACTAACTAGTTCCCTGAGCAGCCTAAAGTCTGCTCTTCCAGAACCTGGGGTAGAAGCTCATAGAAGGTTTTTCTCATATCAAAGACTTTAAACTTAGCCATTTCATGATCATTGTGGCCAAGACAGCCACCAATCATTACTTCACATAGAAGACCATCTCTATTTACAAACAACAGACTTAGTTGGCTCTCTTAGTACCTCTATCAAAAAGTTATCCTCAACATGCTTCAGGAATTCCCTGGGCTTGTTCATGTCTGCTGCATGATTGCCCCAGTTAATATCTGGGAAACTGAAGTCTCCCATAAGGCCACGGGCAACTGATCTAGAAATATTCCTTAATTTCTTATAGAATAACATATTGGTGTCATCATCCTTGCTGGGCGATCTATAGTAGACTCCCACAACTGCATCCACTTCGTTAGCTTTTCCCCTAATCCTTACCCAGAGGCTGTTAACTGTGTTGTCCCCAGCTGCAAGCTGTACGGCGCAGCCTCTTTACATACTGTGCTACCCTTCTGCCTTGCCCACCTATCTCTCCCGGAGACCCTATAATCATCTGTCACAGCACTGCAGTCACAGGACTCTTCCCAACAAGTCTCATTTATGCCAATGATGTGGTAGCTCTGGGACCGAGCCAAAGCTTCTAACCCCTCTTGTTTATTCCTTGTGCTGTGTGCATTAGTGAATAAACATTTCAAATGTGCTCCAGCATACTCAGTGTATTGTGGAGCAGAGTGAATGCCCTCACTAGCACACCATCCCTCAGACCTTGTCATGCAATCCCACAGCTTATCAGTAGGAACCCTGATCTTAGCTCTGTACCCTCTTCAAACCTAGTTTTAAAGCTCTTTCCATCAGTCCCTCTAACTTTTCCCCCTATTGAGAAAGCTGAGTTCCCACCAGGCCCCAGCAGGCCTGACGTTGCATACACCATCCCACGATCAAATAACTCCAAATTCTGCCAGTGACACCAGCCTTGATAAGCTGGATCTGCCTGTTTCTTTCTATGTCATTCCCTACAACTGGGAGGATAGAGGAGAATACCAGCTACACTCCTGATCCCTTCACCAATCTCCCCAAGGCACTGAAGTCTCTTTTGAACTCCCTTGGACTTTTCATTGCAACTTCACTGGTACCAGCATGAAAAAACAATAGCAGATAATCTGAGGGACATACAGGGTTGGGAAGTTTCCTGGCAGTGTCTTTAACCCAGCTCCCAGGGAGACATCAAACTTTCATAAAACACAGGTGTAGTTGACAGTTCAGGCGCTCTGTTCCACTCAGAAATGAGCCACCTATGATGACAACCCAGCATTTTTACTTCTTGGAGGTGGTCAGGAAGTGCAGCATAGGCTGACCTGATCTTGGTGACTCCTCTAGCACAGCTGCATTATCATCCACCTCATCATGTTGCTGTCCTTCCAATTCTAGGCCCTGTTATCTGTTGCATAAGGGCACCTGGGAAGGCAAGGTATACAAGAAGGAGCTTTGCCCCAAGCAGAAACTTGAATCCATTCACCTGTATCCCTCAAGTCACTGCCTTCTGCCTGGTGGGGAGGGGGTGGTGATCCCCTTCATCATGTGTTCTGCTAAGTAGACATTTCTGTTCCAGAGAGAGTAGAGTATGGTTCCACTGGTCAATCTCCTTCTCAGATTCCTGGACGCCCCTCAGCCTGTCCACTTCCTCCTAAAGCTCAGCCACCAAGCTGAGCAGTTCTACCGGGTGCATCTCCCCCAGGTTTTCTCACTCCTGCCCTCATTCACCAATAGAAATCCCTGGCACACCCTGCAAGCCGGAGACCCGAAAAGCTGCATTCTCCCTTGGGAGCTCTGCCTGGGTAGCTGCATAGGTCCCAGTGGGTACTAATGCCATGGGGGACGCAGAGGACATAGCTTTCTGTTGGGTGGTCACCGGTGCCTGAACTCCCAGTGGGTGGATTACGACAGGTGGAAGGGGCCTGAGGGTGGGCGGTCTGGCTGGTGAAGCCGCAGCATCCCCGTCAGCTGGTAGTCCTTGCTGCCTCCCGGTGCCTCCACAAACACAGCCTAAGGGCTTTGGGCACCCAGAAGCCTCCTCAGACACCCCCTGGGTAGCTCACAAGCCTTGCACTCCTCCCAGCACGCAGCTGCTGGCATCAGCTTTCAGCTTCACAGAGCTGAAAACTCTACCAACAGCGAACTCTGAAACTAAGCAAGCCAGGCAAAGTGTTTGTGTGTTGGACAACCGCTGACCAGCTCCAGGGCCAGGAGAGAAAATGTTAAAGACACCTAGGAAGCTGTATGGAGGGTTATGCTTTAAAGCACCTAACCCTTAAGAGCCTCCATCCACTTTCCACTGAAACCAGTAGAAAGATTGCAAAGTGGAAGCTGAATCAGGCACTACTTTGCAATACTAAGGTGAATATTACGAATCTGTATACCTTTATCTCACAAACTGAGTTGATGGAAACATCCTTTACACTTGCCACTTCCCTGTCATCTAACAGTATTAAAAACAAATTAAAAACCTACCTACTGGTTTAGTGGTGAACACTGACAAGGGACAATCTCTTAATTTAGTGGCAATGGAAAGTTTAAAACAACCTTAAAGTGTTATCAGCAAAGGCAGCGCAGAAATTCTCCCTCTTTCATGACACAATTCTGTCAATTAGCTGAAAACAGCAATTACCAGTCCTTTTCTTTATTATTTGTGAAGAATCAAAACTTTCTGAGGATGATAAATGGCTCCTCAGAAAATGCAATGCTCAGTTCTGCTAAATTTGCACTTTTCTGTTGGTGGTTTGGTTTGTGTTTATGTTTCTGGTTTTGTTTTGCTGGTTTTTTGTGGTTTTTGTTTGGTTTTTTTTTTTAACCATTCTTTCACACAGCTTATGAAGAGAAAGAAGTAGCAGCTGCTGGGGGAAAGAGGAGAAACAGGACACACATTACGGGAGGAAAATGGCAAGGAATGGTTTAAAGGAGAATACAGAGCTCTTCTCATTTAGCTCACTGACCAGGGTAAAGACATGTTCCTACACCTTCATTAATTAAACAGGAAAGTTAACAGTTAGCAACATTAAGAACAAAAACTCATTTAAATTGTTCTGAAACAAAACAGAAAAGAAAAGACGATGCATTCAGAGGATGACCTTTGAGAATTCTGGCTTCATTAACATTTCAAACAGCACAGCACAACATTAAGACAGGAAATAGGCTCGCAATGCTATCTGACTGCAGAAATATATATCATTAACATGCCCATAGTAACAGGATACCAGTGTTTGTCCCATTGTCTCTGCTAATAATGGTGGAACATGCAAATGGGATTTCTCCTACTGAAACGGAAGGGGATATTTAAGTTTATTCCACCTCTTAAGCATACCAAGTAAAGCCAAATGAGGCCCTTTTCTGGTCTTTGAAAGGGATGCCCTGCAAGCCTGCCTTCCCAGGCTCACATAAAACAATTACAAAAGGCAGATACGGGCTACATTTTAAAAACAGAGACCAGTCATCCTTTCCCATCTCACAGGAGCAAGTTAATTGGGGAGCTAACAGTGACCCATGCAGGTGTTACAGAAAGCAGTTCAGATACTCATATCACCCCTTCCACACAACACCATAACAGATCCCATCCCTTTGAAGGGGATCGTTTTCCCCGAGATACGACAGCAGGACTCTGCCCAGTCCTAGTTGTCCAGAACACTGAGCTCCCATGCCGTTTCTTGGTGCCTGCCGTGTACCAGCCAGAGACGGCCACACTGAGCACTGTCATGTGTCTCCAATACTGCCCTGCTCCCATGGGGTATGTAAGAGACTGTGCCCTTTTAAGTGATTTGGGATCTTTGACAGGGGGACAATCACTTCCCTAGCCCTGCTGGCCACACTATTCCCGATACAAGCCAGGATGTTGTTGGCCTTCTTGGCCACCTAGGCACACTGATGGCCCATATGCAGTCACCCAATACCCCCAGATCCTTTTCCACCAGGCAGCTTTCCAGCCACTCTTCCCCAAGCCTGTAGCGCTGCCTGGGGCTGTTGTGACCCAAGTGCAGGACCCGGCACTTGGCCTTGTTAAACCTCATATCATGGCCTCAGACTATCCATCCAGCCTGTCCAGATCCCTCAAGCAGAACCATCCTACAGAACCTCAAGCAGATCAACACTCCCACGTAACTTGGTGTCCTCTGCAAACTTGCTGAGGCTGCTCCCAATATGCAGGTTTCGGTTTTTTAAACACGCACACACAGACCATACGTAACAGCATTTCTGCTACTGTTTTCCCGGAAGTACTCTGCAGCCTGTTAGACCTCACTGCTGGGAAGCATTGCCCTGATATTCAGCCTAGACTCAATTTCATTCTGTTTCCTCATGTTAGATCTTCTCAAACATTATCCATCCTTTGTGGTGTTTGTACTCCTAGGCTGTGGCAGCTGTAGGCTGCTTGGTCATCAGCTGACAGTGTGTAGGCCTTTTAATCTCTTTTATGTCAGATCACCTTGAAAATGTGATAAACCCTTGCCTTGCCTTGGGATAGAGAGGTGAGACACAGTAAAAAAGTTCTTGACGGGATCCTGTGTCTTTCCAAGGCACAAAGGGCTGTGTGTGACAAGCTCTTGAAGTGTCTCTGCCAGCCCTACAGTTCTGCAATTAAGTCATGTTACATATTTTCCGTCTATCTCCCTGTTATCTCTTTTCTATGCAAAGAGGCCGAAGTAACAGGAAATGCAGCTTACTCTCTTGTAAGGGACTAGTGGGATACTCTCTTTGTATTAAGACATCATTTAGATTATGAGTTTGCTTACAAAATCACAGAAGAATCAGACAGATACTTAGCTAGCTGATTGTTTTGGTCATATAATAAGCATGGACAAAAAAATCCCATCATCAAGCTGTTATACAATTACTGCTGTGCCACAGATTATGTCATCAACCTACTAAGGGTTAAGGAAATAATTATTGTGGGGCTGAGAGACTTAGTAAACAGCAGAAGTTCAAGGATGAACCAGATTTGTTGATCCCAGCAGAGAACTACAATTAAGATGTAATATTTTAAGTTCCGCCCCCCCCTTACTGTTTATCAGTATTAAAAAGGCAATTTTTACTTTGCAGTTCTCTAGATCGGCCAGTGTATTTCACAGCAGGCAAGTAAGATTAAACTGTCCATCACAACACAACAAGCTGTCCTTTCCCTGTTCTTATATTATCAAAGCCTATTGAGACTAAAGCCATAGAAACTGGAGAACATGCATTAATTTGCTTCAAGTTCATGGGCTTATGACGTTGGATTCCTACACACCTATAGTCATCTTTAATAGAAGAAGCGAAATCCCCAAAGTTTCCTCAATGGTAGTGAAAGAGTTTGAGAAACATCACATGCATTTGCTGAATTCACTCATAGAACATCATAAAATACCTTCCCAGGATGCTCTAAAACAGCAGACAGTCAGAAAAGCAACATTTCTGGGGCTGGTCTGTTTAAAGAAGACGACTACTTACCCAACTTGTCAAGACAGAGAGAAAATGGCTTTGAGCAGTTTTCCCTTCTACAGTACTCTTACCTAACCTCTCCTGCATGTACCTTCAAGAGCACTCTGACTGGAGAGGGACATTTCAAAATGCTTCACTGCTCCACACACGGGCACCCAAAAACCCCACTTCTGACTGAGTCAACACTACAGCTTTACTGTATCAATTACACATGATCAGTCATACTGATCTCAATAGTACGTGTGCAAGGTGCTTCTAGAAGATGCATTACTGGTACCTTCTAGGTACCTAGGTGCCTTCCTAGGTCTGAAAACCAGAAGTCACTGTATTATACAGTTCCCTCCTATTTCTTCTGCAGTCTAATATTCCTATTCTCCATTCATTTCATTAACACTCTTCAAACTGCACCTATCATGCCAGCTGTAAATCCTGTAGGACCAGAACACCTACTTCCTCTGGTGACATAACACTTCTTGTCAATCAGTTGAGCTGGTTTATTTGGAAAAAAGTCTTTGTGCCTTCCTTGGGGTTGAACAGAGACTATAAAGAGAGGGATGACCACGCTAGGATTTAAAAAATAAATACATGCATCAGCACTGGCAGCTAGCTCAGAGTAGCTATTACCTTCTCACAGGCAAGCGACTGAGCACTCCAACAGGATTTGTATCTGTCCAGAAGCAAACTTTTGTGACTTGGTTCCAAGTGGTGTTGAACACCTGGGGTAAATCACAAACACATGTGCCTCAGAGCAAGCCAGTTAACTGCTATATGCAGGTGAGTGAGTCAGCACAAGCTAATTGAAATCGCAAAACTCCCTGGGGCATCCTGACACCATGATAGTGGGAAAAATGTAAGGAATAAAGGAAGTGGCTGCACAGAGAAAACTGCTGCTGGGAGCTCTCCATGGAGCTCTGTGTCAGAGACCAGGTATACTCCACAGTTTTATTTGTAGCGTAAATAAGATCTCTTTCTCAAAAGCAGAGAAGTGATCCTTCCAAGCTCAGAGCAATACAGGGAAAGAGGGCCCTCTAGGATGTCCACACCTTTTCTTGCTGTCTCTACAGACCAAACTCTTACCTTTGGATGCTCGCTGACACAAAGCCCCATTAACACACAATTGAAGCGACTTAGGGGAGCATTTTTCTTAGAAGCCTTTCCTAGATACCTTTTACCATTCCCAGTCAAAAACACTATTCTTCTACTCACTAAAGCCCCCTGCTACTTAAAAAGCAGAACTGCCTTAGGACAGATGTGTCCCTACAAAGAAACCGAGGAACACAAACTTCCTGTCCATCTCTTCACTGATGAGTCACATCCTCTGGGGTGACAGTCAAATGCAGAGAAATTAGAAGCTTTCACAACTCGGAGAACAGAGTGAAGGGCTGAAAATATTTGCTCCTCAAAAGGACTGATTTTTAAATTCGCTACTTCACCCATATTAAGCAGCATGAAATCTTGTATATTCAAGTTCACATTTCAGTCAAGAGGAATAGGCCCAATAACTCCAACAAACAGGAAACTGGTGACGGCAGGCAGACAACTCTTTTTTCCAGTTCCAGTCTACTACTTGATAAAGTATATGACTACTTGCAGTTTGTTTTTCTCCTCCATTTAACAGAGATAACACTACCTATGTATCCTTATGAAACTCCTCAGCAGCTTTAGACTGCAGGAGCTGGGGACTGAGGGAAGCCAAGCCTTCCAGTTTCTCAAGCAAATTAGAGCTGGGTGAGGATCTAACCCAGTACCACGGTGGCGGTTATTTTTGCAGAGTAAGGCCTCTAGATGTTGTCCCAAAGTGACAGGACCTAAATCTAGATGCTTCCATTTCAAAAATGGTAAAAATTCACGTTCTTTTGCTTTGCCCATCTACCCTCAGCAGCTTCCCTCCCACCCTTATGTCTGGTAGTCTACATTGTAGGCTCTGTTTGAGGACCTCTTTGGTGGGAACAAGCAGATCTCGTAGCAATCATATTCAAGTTGGTTGCTGCTGTTGGGCTTAAGCTCAACATTGGCTTGAGGTGCCTGAATACGTGCCACTCTCCTCCACACAATAAGCATTCACTGCCTTTCGCAGGACACTCAGCTCTAGATTTCACTGTCCAAGTAGCAGCAGCTTTCCTTTGAAGCTATGCCCACTTAAAAAAAAAACAAACAGGAGCATGTCCCATATGATGTTTCATTAGTAGCAATGCAGAAGACCAAAGGTACCAAAACGGATTCCTCACTCCTAGTTGCATTTTCTAAAGGGAACACTACTAAAACGTGTGTACCCTTATCAAGATAAGATGAGACCAGCTTTCAATCCTGGTACAGCAGGATGTATCGGTGAGAAACATTTTCAGCAAAGGATTCATTTCCCAGAACAGACAAGGACCAATACCACAGAAGCCAGCTTATAAAAAAAAGCAACAATACAGAGACCATGGAGAATAAGGGACTTTTTTCTTGGCAGGATTCAGCAAATGATATGTTACTCACTGCAATACGTGTAATTGCTCACACCAAGCACAAACAGAAACAAGGAAACAAAGCCAAGAGGAAACTAGTATAAGTTCATGAGGAGCTTTTACAAAGCAGGGGGACGTGTGTGAGATTAACAGAGAAGCTGATAAACAGTAAACCACCTCTCTAAATTCACAGCAATGTCAAATCTAATGAGCAGAGGCAATGCTGTAGCAGCAATCCACATCAAATCACAATAGGCAGAGCACAGGATCCCAGGAAAGAACTCAGACCTCAAGGGACACATGCTAAAGGTGCACTGAAACTTATCGCTCATCCTATCTGTCCGCCCAACATTTTTCAGCGGCAATCACCACAGTATTCAGTCTACCTGTTAAAGTACACAGACAAAAGGAGAACAAAAAAAAAAAAAGTTCTCCAGGAAGGTATATTCCTAAAAGAAACCCAGCAGTAAGGAAAAAAAATCCTCATCCAGCTCTGTTGAGAACCAGTCTCTCTGCACAGCTGTTAATAGGCAATAATCAAGAATTTTGATTCCTTCAAACTTCAGGTTTTCAACCCTAATCAAATATACTTACAGCAACATAAGGAAAGAAAAAGAAAAACAAACCCTGAGTTGTGATGGACACCCATAGCACTTTCCTGGTGAGGTTAACAGCTGGACAACCAGTAAAGAAACCAGCTGGGATGTAGCCAGGCTTGTTACCCTGCAGCAAAGCTGCTGTAATTTAGCAGGCACCGAGAGAAATCAACAAGATTTGAGACACCGGAGAGACCACAGATATTTTGTGACAAAGGAGGAGAAAAAGCCTGATTTCTCAGCTGATGAATGGAAGGGGTAAGAGAGCAGTGCAGACAGCAGCAGCTCTGCAGTCACCAGCCCTTCATACCTTTTGTGGGAGCCACAAATTAATCCATGAGGAACACCTATGCAGGAGCAGTGGATCCAGCCTGAGCTCTCTAGCTCCGAAATGAACTGTAAATGACTAATTAAAGGCCAAATAGTGTTATCATGACTCACATTGCCTGGTATCTTACACCATGAGTGGTCCCTTTGGCTTCAATTAGTTGCTATCCTGATGGGTGCTGACTAAATAGCAGATAAATGCCGAGTCTTGGCAAATTCTGAAATACTGCTCTACTGAGTTTTCCTACGGGATGCCTGGTTGCTTTGTAACTAGTTACCTCACTCGAGATGAGCAACACAGAGCTGTGAAAGCTCTCAACACCATCCTTCTTACTTTGAGAAATCTGCTTTTTCTCCTCAAGATGAGGAGCCATACCTGCGAGTCTCTTCTGTGAGTCTCAGCAGAACCCAGAGGAGAAGCTGGCTCAGGTGCAGCCTCAACAGAGGGGCTGCACAGTTCATAGAGTGCCTTCCCTCACCCTCCTGACAAGGTGCATTTTTTTTTTTTTTTTCCCCAAAAGCCCACCCTGCTAACAAACAGCGGCATTTAGACTGTGACCTGGGGGAAGCACA
Source organism: Chionis minor (assembly GCA_013398295.1). Taxonomy (NCBI): domain Eukaryota; kingdom Metazoa; phylum Chordata; class Aves; order Charadriiformes; family Chionidae; genus Chionis; species Chionis minor. The sequence continues at coordinate 328,207 of VZSF01004942.1, forward strand.
CTGGAGAAACCGTTTTTTATGTTTCAATTTTCACATTGAAGAGAGTCAGAATAGATGCCATAATGTCAATTATGCCTCAGCACAGAGCCTGCTCAGAAACCTCCAAAGTGTTCCAAAGAGGCATTTTAGAGCTACTCGTCTTGTATATACCTTCTGCATTGGGCTGGGCAAGTGTCAAATGCAGTCCAAAAGAAAAATACCTAATATATTTATAAACCTCCAGGAAAGAAAATTCATAAGAATCACCTGTTATTTTTAATTTCATAGCTTTTTGAGTGACTTCAGTAAAAGGGGAAAGAAAACTCTTTTTTTTACTGCTTCTCATAGCACGTTAAACACAGACTGGATGCTTTGTATTTATTGTGCAGCCATTTCAACTTGCACAGGAATAAGACATTAGTTTGCAGTAGTATTTTTTTCCTAACATCTGTATTTATATACGGTACTGATTTTGCTCCGTAGCAGTACCAGATTGACATGTTTTTCTAGAAAACTTAATGTCTTTCAATTTCAGAAAAAAAAAAAAAAAGACTGATTTCTTTTTAGTTTCTCCCTCCTCCACCACCCCCTCCTTAATAGACAGAGAGGTTTTTCTATGACCCCAGTGAGCACAGGCCAACAGAAGGGTCATCAGGACAGCAAGCCTGGGGGCAGCAGCATTACAGGAAAAGTTGAACTATTTAATGAGAAGTTCCCCTTTATAACTTCAACCTGTATCAATTGCTCAAACCCCTTTTGTCACCTCAGGTGACTTTACCAAGGGAGGTGGACTTTGGTGCCAGAGTGCCCAGGATAACCCAGAGGTCCCCGTAAAGCTCCAGGCAACACCTGTAAGGCAGGAGAGGTCCAAGCGCGCTCCCGGGAGATCCCGCAGAGACCCGGCTTTCACACACAGCTCGTTGCCAGCTTCACTACTGGGCTTATTTGCCAGTCGGGTAAGAGGATTTGTCTCCCCTGTGGTAAGTAGGGAAGCTACAAAGGAGGTCAAATTACAAAAGTTTTAAATATCTTGTGAGCTTTTTTCCCAGCTTGAGTCTTAGCCAGTTGTCAGACAAGCAGCAGGTGCCTTGCTAGCAAGATACAGGGAGAAAGAGGCAGAGCACCTAAGTGAAATAAGAGCAAAAAGAAGCTTGGCTTACCCTCACATGTCCCATCCTCAGCACTTCCCTGGTCTCAGGCTCACCATTAGAGGCCAGACCGACTATAAACTGGGGACAGCCGTCCTGCTAACCAGCCCCACCTTGAAGCTTGCAGCTTTTTTTTTTTTTTAAATATGACTGAACCAGCAGTCAAGAAAGCTGCCAGTGAAGGTCTAGAGGTCACGTTAGTGACACCACCTGGGGTAAGGAAACACAGCTGACAGAAATATGAAGTATGTGTAGGTACATCTGCAAAAGATCATCAAAAGCTGAGGGCACAAAGGAGAGGAAAACAGAAGTTATTCGAAGCAGGAACCAAGCACTTCCTAAGCAGCCAGTTGTGGAAATAAATGGACCCATTTTGATTCTCAGCCATTTATAATCACAGAGAAGAGCAAAAGCCTTGTTACTTTTGAAGCTTGTAGCCATTTAATCATGCCAAACCTCATCATTCTTCAAAACAATCAGCCAACTGGCTCCTTTCCTCAGCTGATCTCTCTCAAAACCCTGAACCTTGGTCTGTGCAGCCGCAGCTCAGTTCAGAGCGGCGAGACCTGAACAGCCCCAGCAATGACAAAGCATCCTCCTCGTTCGCAGAGGACTTTGGATGACCCAGGAAAGCGCATAAAACAAGACAAACATAGCAAAGATTTTCTTAATTAAATGGAGACCATCAAAAGTAATTTAAGTTTTTAAAGAAATGTTACAGTGTTTATAAAGGGAAGCTGATGCTGTTCAAATGGCTCCTGAGAGGACGATACGAACAGCAAGTCTGCAGCATCTAGAGTATGTTTGTCTACCAGATACTTAGTTATAGATGTATGTACACTTATTAAAAGTGAAAACATACACAAACCTTGGCAGTCTAGACACCCACCGTGGATTTAACACATACTGTTCCTAAGCCTATTTATTTTCTCACACGCCTTAGAGCACCCCCAGTAAAGCCCAGAAGGCTTCAAGCAAAACCTTCTAGGGTGCAATACCACTGTCATAGGCAGAGGTAGAAAATAAATGACTTCAGGTGCTTTGGGAACATTAGTGGTGCTGCAGGCAAAGAAGCAGGCAGTGGAAAATAAATACAGCTAAACAGTAGGAAATAGATTACTTTTGCTCCTTCAGGCTTCCCACTGGGGAAGTGGATGGCAAGTACAAGGATGGAAAAGGCTCCCAGAGTTACCAGCGCCCCTAAAAGAGGAAACTATCCTCTTTTCTTTTAAATTCTTCAGCTCACCCTGCTAACATTGTGAAAACCAAACAACAAGCTGTGGTAAAAACCAGCATTGCTGCCATAGCCAACACCTGAGCTGCCCAAGAACAACCAGCTTCATGGCCAAGACAGCTTGGTCAGCAGGGAAAAGTAAGGCATTGGGTTAAGATCTCCTTGAGTTACAAAGCAAATGCAAAGGGGACTGGGGGCTTACAGCCCCTAAGTAAGCAGCCAGCTTTGCAGGTATTGTCATTCTGTAGGTAGGAGAGGGACAGCAACAACATCCACCTCTCCTGCACGGACCTCCGGACCCTTATCAGAGGGGGATCTCATTTACCCTGTTAGATTTCATCCACAGAGACTTCCTTGAGAGAGTTCATGAACTCAGCCAGTCTTGACGGCTAGCAGCACGTGGTTTCCAGAGGAACAGAGAGCTCCTTTTTAGCCACCACCATGTAGGCATGCCCGGGCTAGGCATAACAGAGCCGGCAGGGTAGCATTGGGCACATAGTCAGACCAGCACAAACCCCAGCACAAGGCTCAAATTACTGTACCTGGTCAGGTTTTGCCCCCCACGTTGGGACTAGCCCTAGCACAGACTCAGGCACCCAGCAAGACAGTAGGTACACACATACCTGTATAACCTGCGGCAGCAAAAACCAGCTACTCCCAGGGGACAGGCAACAACCCAGGCTGGGCTGAAATGGCACTGCTGGGGCATGGTCAGGGGTGGGTAAAGACCTCAGGTGAGGACAGTTGTGTCCGTTAAGGGGCTGAGAGGTCAGTGTGGTCCTGGGGGGAGGTGTTGCCTCCAGCTGGTGCTGCTTGTTTGCTGCTCATGGTCTCCAGCCAGAAGGGTTCCAAACTACGTGGACTTCGTTGCTTTTTAGAGTTGAACACCAGGACAAAGACCACCTCCCTGCCCATCCACATGAGCCACTGGCCACGGGCCTGCCCTTGAAGAGGTGACTGCAGAAGGAGGTCCTGCGTTTGCTGTGGGCACTGATTGGGACCCAACTTGGCTGATTGCAGCTAGATCCCTCCAACCTGCTTTCCTCAAGAATTAAAATTCAGGCCCCCAAAACAGACCTAGTGCTTCTATCCGTTCTGGTATTTAGTAGCGGCAAATTCTGTTTGCCAAGCCTTTTCTACCTCATTTTAATTAAATATGTCTTAATGATATTAAAAACCTTTTCCTTTCTTCCATATACACTTTGCTAACTAACTATTTGCAGATCAGTGAAAAGTACTGCGCCTAAGAACCGTTAAACTGCTCTAAATCAAGGTTAATCTGCCAAAGTGCCCCATAACAAAGCCTCTATGAGTCTGTTAAGTACCACTAAATGAAGAACAGCTTTTGAGCAGTGCTAGCTGTATGAAAAGTCAGGGAGAGAAGTCTTTGTGCACCAACAGCCTTCCTACCTACCTGTCTGATCATCCAACATCATGCCAGGGCTTGACTGTTTACAAATATTCCGACACTTCTGCCTCTTTGGGCTTTTTATAACAGGCAATTCCATGGGAAATTTAACCATCTTTTAAAAAGAAAGCAAGCTGTGTGCAAACATCCAGCCTTCCCGGCCTTAGAAAATATTCTCACATAAACCTCAAAATGTAAAGCAGAGGGTGAGAAGTACCAATTTGGTTCTTCTTTTTAAACCTCATGCTAGGCCAGCATCTGGAGTTGACAGCACACTCACAAGCCATCAGCAGAGAAGCCTCATTGAGCATTGCCATGTGTTGTGGTCATGTCACAAGCAACAGGAAGACAAAATTAAATACGTGACCTTTCCTCAGTTTCTTCTCATGTTCCTAAGATCTTTGAGTGGATCATAGAATCAATGCACACCAGCAGCTTCTGCATTAAAATCATAAGCTACTTAAAAAGTTATGAGTTGTATTTGATTTTTATCCTTCTTTATGGAGAGATTTTTGAAATAGCACTGTAAAAACATAACAAGGAATTTTAAAGAGTAGCAGTTTGCATTATTAACATGAATGAATTTTAAAACTCCAGATTTACTTTTAACTTCTTTGCTTTTCCATTATTAACTTTCTTCTATGCTGTACTTGGCGTAGCCCCATGTAGAAATATGCTGAAGTAATTTAATATGAAGATGGAAAAGGCTTGGATACTTAGGGCACATTCACATCCATCTGTAGAAAAAATGGTCTTACAATCTTTTTGACAACTAGAAATGAAAGAGCACCCCTGTGTCTATTCTTATCTGAAGACTTCAGAGCAACTGAGTATCTAGCAAGGTTCAGAAGGGGCTGTTGGCATGACCCTAAGTCAGAGGAGTGGAGAGCAGTACAGCCCAAGCACCCAGACCCATCTTTACTCAGAAATAAGACACATCACCCTGAGCAGCAGGATGGGCCTGAAAAATGGAGACCCGCAAAGGAAAAATGTTAGATAACGGAAAGCACTGTGTTTGGGGCTACTGCTCTTCTGGGAGCACTCAGCAGTCACATGTCCTTGCTCCCTAACTGGCTCCGACTCCAGCTGACCCGGTACAAGCCCTGGGGCAAATCAGCCTGGGTATCCTGCTGTCAACACCCAGTGCTTCCAATTCAAAAGCTTCCCCACTTCCTGGAGCAAAGCTGTCTACCAGAAGGTTGGGGTTTTCCATGTACAGCATGGCAGACATCCAGCGGGGTTGGACATCCATCAGGGTGCAAGTGGAGAAGACCTTCTGTAACTCAGAAAATGGTTTAGTGGCACCATGCTGCTAATGCTTAGCAGTGGTGAGGCAGGTACAAGCTATATGTGTTTGAGGACAAAAGGGTTTTTATTTTGTCATGAGAAAGGAAGGAAATTCTCACGTTATTAAAATTTTAATTTTAAAAATGCCCCTCATCTAGAAGCAGAATGTTAAGCAAGCTAAAAGGTAGCTGTATTGAAACAACATGGCTGAGAGAAGGCTGAATTCCTCTGCAGCAGCCAGAAATTGTTTGCTTTCTGGGTAAGAGAAGGTTAAAAAACCTTCATGTGGAAGCAGGAAGACTTTATGGCATTTACAGAATTAGCACAGAGGAGAAATCTGTGGTTCAGGATACTTCCAGGACAGACTGAAGCAGAACTGCAGGGAAGAAGGAAAAAAATATACAAAAATATATATAGTTAAGCTACCTAAACAGTGAAAAAACAAAACACTTGGAAGGTGTAAAGCTCTTGGCATTGTAACGGTTTAAACAAAAACAATTAAGTTTGGGTACTATGCCAAAATAGAGCAAACATTAATTAGTGGTCATTCAAGAAGGGTACTCTGAAAATGTTAATTAAAAAGGGCTTTCAATTAACAGAACACAATTTGTAGGGAGACGCCTAGGAAAAAGATTAAGCCTTTGCTTTCGGGTTTATCGAGGCAGGCATGAGGTCTAGTCCAAAAGCCGTAATCAGACCATATTGCCCACACCTCATCAGCTGGAGCTCTTCAGGGGCAAAAGGTGATCCAAGCCTCCCAACACTGGAGAGTTTCTGAAGATCCCTGTTACCAGGAATAAGACACTATCAAGCTTGACTTGCAGCCCCGGTGACTCACAGAGGAGAGAGATTAGCATTTTCTACTCTGAGCATTTGACCTGAGGCACAAGTGTCCTTTGCTTCATGCAGGCCTGACTCCAACCCGAAATACAGCCCTGCTGCCCTGCAAAACACGTTCCTCCCTTCAGTCCTGCCGTGATTACAGCATGGTCATATCCAGATACCACGAGACTTTATTTAAAAGAGAGTCCATTTGCAGATGAGATATCGTTTGAGAAGCTGCATTCTGCTGTGAGCAACGAGTTAGAGAAAAATACGTTGGGGAGCTAAGTTCAGGCACTGTGAACATGCTGTAGCGCTAATATGAGGAAGAACGGGGCAGAGGAAGAGAGCATCTCCTCTCAGGGGAAAAGCTGTCTCACTGATGAATGAGATAAGACAATTAGTAGCTAAAGGAGAGCAGATCAAAAGCTGAAAACTAAAATCAAAGTGCAAATACAAGCTGCCTGGGCAGGTGCCGAAAGCACAGAGCATGGTACGTAGACCAGGGCAGGCAGGAAAGAAAGCAGCAAGCCGGCTTTTTAAGGTGGGAGAAGAAAGAAACCTGAACGTCAGGCTGCCACGCAGAGGGACAAGCTGCAAAATTCAACCTGAGCGTGCTGCTGTAAGTCTTTGCTGTCTCACAGCCAACCCAAACAGGGGCCCAAAGGCATTTCATGACCTTTCCTGAGGACAGAGAACATTTGAGCCCCGGGACACTGGCACACACACGTGTGCATGGTCTTGTGCCTGAGAGCTGACTATCTCCCAAAACCAGGTTTAGGGGAAAGGGAAGAGCCGAAAGTTTGATTTCAAAGCTGTCAACAGAACTTGCACCGGAGGGCTTGACGCACAAATAAATATCCTTTAAACAATAATGCTGACATGCGCTGGACTGTTAATAACAAATACACACCAGAGATAGAAAACACACGTCCCCTCAATGCTGCTGGGGCAAAAGGCTCTACAAATGTCATGACATGTAACGAAGCGGGTAACAATGAAGTGTGCACGTCAGCAAAGATAAATATAGCAGTATCTTCAAAGCAGAAAAAAAATCACTTCTGAAACATAAAACTCGCATAGGTCTTGGTAGTGAAGTTTAACAGTACTGTTCGAGCCAGATGCAGCTGCTCATTGGCCTTGAGTTTTGTACACAAGAGGCACAAAAGCTAGAGAATTGTCTTGCCAGGTAAGCACCCCTGCTAAGTAACCCTGATTAATCCATCAAATCATGACAGTGTTCTGAAAGGATGAGCAATGCTGCGAGCTTCACGGTTCAAGGCTTCGCAGTTGAAAGAAATCATCTCTTGTCAGCTTTCCCCAGGCTCAGTCAACTCCACGGATACTGCATCGCATAGGTTGAAATCCCGTTTTCAGTTAACAAATGCCCTTGTTGGCTGGGTCTAGAAGAGTGCCTGGGAACATTTCTGAGCGAGGTATTGCGTGCTGAATGATGCCCTTGCGCACCGTAGCGCCTTTGAGGGATGCACAGAGGCTGCGAGAAAAACACTCTATCCATTGGAGAAACGGGAGGTGAAGATGAAAGGTCGTAAGTGTGGTCTAAGTGAGAAGCATATGGCACAGGAACGAAAATGTCTGCTCAAGGGGATTAGAGAACAGAGCAACGTGGCTCGTGGGATGTGCTTGCAGAGAAACCACCAAGTGTCACCGCAGTCATTGCTGGTTGTTGGATTTCCTCACCACCAGCCACGAGCAGCAGAACTGTTGCATGAGTTGGTGACTTGGGGCTGGGATTGAGTACCCAGAGCAGACAGAAAAATAAGAAAGCCAACAATGAAAGGTATGAATAGAGATTATCTGGCTGGACTATACAAACTACAGTGTTTTCAATGCACTGATACAGCCAGAAAAATAGTCTCTATTGGATCTCACCTCCCCTGAAGCCTACACACAGATGTTTTCATTAAGGTATTAGGTACAGCTCATTATAATGGTGTCAGGATGTTTGATCGAGCATTTCAGTTTACAGTGCAGGAAGAGTACTAACTAATAGGAAAATTGGAGGTTCTTTTTCAAAAACACTGTGACTAACAAGCTGTAGAAAGCCATACTCTATTAAAGAAAACAAAAAACAAAACAAAAAAAAAACCCACAAAAAACAAAACCAAAAACAAACCAGAGCTTCTTTCAGAGGAAACAGCATGACCCCATTGTGACAGTATGGATGTCTCCCCCTTTCGTCTGGACTGTGGACACCAAAACAGTTTTCAGTGCATCAGTATTTATCTGGGTGTCTTTCAATCCACTGAAGTAAAAGTATCCCAGATTTGTCAGATTCACTGACATTCATGCTGAACATCCAACAAGCTTTCAGGAAAAACAATTATTTTTTTTTTCTGGTAATGCAATGGGGTAAGTTCTTGAGTAAAATCTTTGAAGAAAAGTCATAAAAGAAAAGCATTATGTGAGTACAGGCAAACTTTGAACTGTACTTGAAATCTGTACGTGAAATTTTCTGCCAAGGAATTATTTAAGGTTTCTCCAAGGAACCTTTTAGCAAAGATACTACTGATGGCAGAGGTATGAGATGCATCAAGGTACAGCAAGGTATTCCAATTAGCTGTAATTTTCAGACATCCCTTAACTGCAACAGGTAAACATTGGCCAGCCTGAAGAGCGCTGTCTGCCAAAGGGGACCTTGCTCTAGGCTCTCTCTGGCACTGGTGATACCTGCAATTCATCAAAGTAACACGTCAAAGCTTCAAAGTGTGTCCTGGGTCCCCAGTTTTCCTCCTTTCTTGCTCGTCACCTTACAGAGGCTGATTGCATTTACAGCCTTGATGGACTCCGGGCATTTGTGAGACCACAAATTAAATATTGCTTCAGCTCGTGTGGGGACGAGCCACGTTGGCACTTTGGTGTTTTACACCCTCTCTAGCTGGATGACCACCTTTTCACCTCTCAGACACCTTTCCCAGATCGCATGTGTTCCATTAGGAACCCGCTCCTGCATCTGTGCTAGCTTGTAACTTGCATATAAAGAGAGACATCTGCTCTGAGAGCTCCCTCTGTCTGAGCCTGCTTAGGCTGCAGAAAACGAGGTATAGCTAGAGGTCTACAAAAAAAAAAATGGCATAGCAAGGAGCAGAGTGAGTATGTAAGCATGTAAGCTGGTTTTCTTATCACATGCGAGCCTTGCATGTTTTGTCATTAGAGCCTGTACCTGCATCCAAGCACAAAGCAAACCCCCACAAATCGTCTGTAGTGCCACTAGGTAACTTCATCACTTGAGCTTGGATTAGAAGATGCTTTGTATCCAAAAAAAAAAAAAAAAGGCATACATTTTTGGCATAGCACACCAGTGGCACTTACATGTCTTGCCTGAAGCCAAAATGTCAAGCAAGACTGTGGTAGGCAACCTCTTAGACTCCCTTGTTTTCAAATTTGGTTTTCTGAAAAGGTTCCATGGTACACTGGAAGGGGCAGAATTTACAAGCAGCTCCATCGGGACGTTGCTAAAACCCGACGTCTCGCACAAGTGTCAACTGCCCACAAATCAAAAGGGTGAGCCGCTGATTCAGCTGGCTATACTAAGGATTTAACTGATTTTTGCATGACTTTGTTTGCCAAGAAGTAGGGCTATACTTCTGTTTGGAAGGAGGTGAAGGGATTGTTATGCTTCTGTGTTTCATGTAGAAGAGCCTGAAGCATACTCAGTGACGCTGCGTTTCGCTTACCTTTAAACTCTAAATCTACCTCTGGGGACCATGAGTTCGTGCTGAGAAATAAGAACAGCGGAAGAAAGAAGCTTCTGAACCCACATTAAAATATTTGAAAAATCTGATGGGGAGGTAGAGAGCACAGGAGCTCGCAGTGCAGCCCTCTTGTCGGGAGTCTCTCAGAGAGAGGTGGATCTGGCAAATTAATGTTATTGGGATGATAAAGTTTGTGTCAAACCGGCAAGGAAAGGGAAACAGCCCAGTAGCAAAAACAGAGATGGGAAAAGTTGTTAAGAGTTCTTCGCTGCAGCACTTGACCTTCTTGTAATGTTTTCCCCACATCTCTCTGTGCCGGTGTCCTTTGATCTGTGTGTCCTTACTCATGGCGGTTCACAGTGGGCTGCAAGGAGACACGCAGCGCAGAGCAAACCAACTAGCTCACACGCAGGCTGGAACGAGATGGGCATTCAGACTCCAGGGACCAACACAGCGAGGGTAAAAGATGCCTTGGCCTTTACCTGCTGGCACCCTGATGCTCTTCATAGCAAAAAAAAACTTTGAACCAAAGAGCATTTTTAGCTGCATTTCAGGAATGCCTCTGCTATCGACCTGCCCAACTTGGAAAGTGCCAAGTAGGCATTCACGCCAGCTACTGAGAGGCACATTTGCCAAAACAATAAGGTAGAATCTAGAACTGGGCATGCTTCAGAGGAAAGAGAACAGCAACAACCCTCTGACACTAAAAGGCCATCTGGAGAGAGGAAGAGGTGCTCCAAACCCACCAACACTGAGCCGTCACAGGATGTTATACCCTGTTTACACGCAATGACTGCATCAGGCTCAGAAGCCTCTTCTTTTCTTCTTTTTGTATTTTTTTCTTTTTTTCTTTCTGTTTTCCTTTCTTTCTTCTCCTTTGTTTTTCCTTTTTTTCTTTTTCTTTTTTTCTATTTTTTCCTCTTCCCCCCTCTTTTTTTTTCCTCTTCACCCTTGTTTTTTTTTTCTTTTTTAAATCTGCGTCAGTAACAAGCATATGAAAATAATTTCTAAGCATGCTGCACAGTCTAATTTCACCTGCCTAACCTTTGCCAGCCTGTCAGCCCCACCAGGCTGCACAGGCAATGGTAAGCAAACGATCATTCTCCCCTCGGTGTCTGCAACCTGTTTCCTGGACCTGTGCGCACCAGGAGGGTCTTCCTGGGAGACATGTTGCCTGTGACCTACAGCCAACAAGCCACACAACTGCCTCCATCTTGAACTCGAACTCTGCCTGAAATCCTGCTGGCTAAAATATTTAGTACTGGTTAGCAGAGATAGCAACTGTTACCAGGTATTTGGGAAGGATGAAGAAAGTCAGAAATTAAGATTCTTGTGCAGAAGGGTCAATTCACCTCTGGCCCTGGGTGGTAAACAGTCCCAGTTAGCAGACCTTAAAAAACCTTAGAAAATATGCAGGTGACTGAAAAAGAAATATCCCACTATCTCCCGTGCAAGTGAGCTGCTGTACTGGTGATCCGACAGGTAACTTGGCAGCACACCAAGCGCTGCCTGAACCTGCTCTGCTGAGGAGCAAGTTCCAGCGGCTTGTCCACCTATTAACTCTGCCTTCAGCTTTCTGCAAAATGGTGCCCTACATTCTGTTAAAGCTGCTCTAACTAAGTGAAGAAGAAACTTCAGACTTTTGCTCAACCCGTGAGTTCTCCAAACCGTCCACAGAAGGAAATCGGTGGTTTCGCTCCCAGCAGAGCAAAGCTGGCTGCAGCATTCCCTGGGCACCCCCTGCCGCCCAAGCCCTTCCAGCATCCCTGCAAGCCTCCTCCCTTTGTTTAGGTCTCTTACAATGGTGCTGTGCAGGAAAGAAAGACCTTGTCCAAATAGAGCTTTTTTTTTCTTTAAAGAATAAGCTAACTGCTTCCACTGAGAAATATTGAACATTTTTGATTGTCGATAACAAAGGCGTTTGAAATCTCACTGCGGCTTCAAGTGCTTCAGCATCTTGAAGGTTAGTTCAGTGTGTTCCTCCAAAGGTTTGCTGGTGCAGAATTAACCAGAACCTACCTCATTTCTCTTACAGGCAGCATTGTTTCTGATATCTTCAGAGATAACTGCACGGATCAGAAGGATTATTGTGGCATTAACTGCTCTGATTACGTTCCCTGCAGTTTAATAACAAGAGCAGTGAGACTGTAGGTGTATCAACAGAGTTTTGGATTTGTGAGGGAAGAAAGTTGGGGGTTATTAGTGGAATGTGAGAAAAGAAAAGGTCACGCACTCAAATGTGCCTCTCAGGATACAGCTGACATATTCTGCGGGGCAAGAAAAGTGATTTCTCAATATAGCATCATGAGTTTTCTGATAAGAAGCAGTAGGGACTTTGTTAGTAAAGCTGTAGATCCATCTTGTCACATCCAGAGTGCTTTGGCTGTGAATTTAACACATAAAAAATAAGGCAACCACGTTTTGCAACATCTGCCTTTTAAAGATATTAGCTACGGTGTGCACACACTTTATGTGCCTATTTATCTGCCGACGTCTGCAGTGATAACTGCACTAGCTCCTGGATTTTTTTAATCAATAAGAAGAAACTTACTTTCATTGAAAATAAAAAGCCAGAAAATGGGGTCTCAGCAAAACAGTGGCTGTTAACTGCACTGTTGTTCCTTCTGTCTAATGTTTTCCCCAGGGAAGTATCTTGCCCTCTCTGTGGAAAGTTTTCGGTTGGTAATTCATGGAGGAAAGCAGAGGGGTAGCTGAAGAACCTTACAGCTAAAATTATAAGCTACCAATGAGATTAAATATATTTTTCCCAGGCACATTTACTGAAGATAATGCAGAAGTTTACAATTCCATTGTTCCAGCTCCCTGTGCTTGTTAAAGTGCAGAAGACAATCTGTAGTTGCTTATTTTGTATCTAAGCAACTGTCAGACTCTGTATCTACTAATAAGAAAGGGTATAATTATATGCTGCTACTTTAATTAGCAGCAGATGCCTATGTTTATGAAATAAAATGTAAGATTTTCTGAAGTGCAGAGTCTTGCTTATATGCAAATTGCAGGAGCACTTTTGGAGGCTTCTGGAGGCTTTGTTTGGCCATGGCAGCTCACTTGGGGCAGGCGCAGCCCGTTGCTGGTGAGCGTTAGACCGTGCTCTCGGAGCCCAGCCGTCCTGAACGCCTCTTTGGGAGAGCCGCAGGGCAAGGATAAAGCAGTGTCTAATGTGCTTTTTTGACACTCCCAGTGCTGGCACGAAGCAGGTGCTTGTTCCCAATTCAAAGACCAAGAAGCGCCAGTGCACAGCCTGCTTTGGGCTACCTATTTCAGTGCCCCAGGACTGCTTTCTGCGGGACACGGTGGCAGAGCAACCAACAGGGAGGGAAGAATCCTTAACACGAGTTTCTGGTCGCATCGAGGTGCTTCAGCAGCACATAGTGATGCAATGCAGCATTTGTCTTCAAAAGGAATAACAACGGGGCCTATTGCTGAGGGCCCTTCTTTGTGTCTAAGAGGAAGAGAGTACCAACAAAACACAATAAAATCCGCAGTCTTTCAGAAATCCATGAAGACACACGCAGACAGAGCATATAGATGAGAATAACCTTGTCCAGGATAGAAAATACTTGTTAGATGAGTCTCTAATTTCCATTATTCAGTATTTTTAGTCTTGTTTCCATGGAAACAGCACTTGTGTGATGATGCTGTCCTGCAAGGGAGTGAGTGGATGCACACATATGTACGTACATCTGTGTATTCTTCTCCTGGCCTCCAGTAGCTTTGAACAAATTTGCCAGGGAAGTTGAGGTTCCGAGGACAATTAGATGCAAATAGTTTTGTGAAAGCATCCAGATAAGGGATAAGTGATATTGTAAGTTCTCCAGCCAAAGAAATCTCGTTATGCAGTAGAGAACCTACATGAGAAGAGAACGAGGCCACCCCTGTAACTGCTGCATCTTCAGAAGGTGCTTCAGTAGGAAAACTCATCCTTGCTTGGACATCAAGCACCGTGACACACTGCCTGCTGCAAGGCACAGATCCATGGGAAATCTGTTCCTGGGTTTGGAAGTCGAGGCTCCTGTTCAGAAACTGTCAAAATGCACGATGTCCTGCCTGACGGCCTAGATTTTGGACAGGATAACCAACATCTGTCTTGCCTGCTTGTCCATCTTTTGGGGTGCCTTGCCTTGCCACCTGCACTCTTCGGAAAAAGAAAATGAAGTAGTCAACCAAGTTTGGCCCATTCCTTCAAGACGAGCTACCATGCCTCCTCTCACAGCCATGCAGGCAATAAAAAGGACAGGTCAGACCATCAAGCTAAATTAGAGAGAACCTCTAATTTATCATCTCTAATCATCCGTCACTACATTCCTCATTTCAGGAAGAGATGGAATCCTTTAGCATACCCTTTATATTCATAGTTTTTACACCCCTCTGTCACTGCTGCTAATCCAATTACAAGACCTAAGTTACACAAGACTGCACCCTAGTAGGCTGCAAGAGCATGCAAGCGTATAACCCGTACCTTTGTCTTCTTTTACCACACTTTCTAATCTCTAATCCCCTCCCTGCAAGAACTGGCAGCCATTTCTCTGCTCGCTGCGGCAGAGGCTGTCAGCAGAGACACGCACCAGATGCTTTCCCACAGAGCCCGGTTTTGCTCTCGCCCTTACTCTGTGGCTCTCAGTCAGAATTCAAGGTCATTCTGATCGCAAATACCTGTTTGCGTTTGGTAGCCCCCACGCACAGCGTTAAGGCACAGTATGCAAAGCAATGCTTCCACAACAGGTATCGCTCAGAGCACATATGCAGGCAGAAGGATCTGGTTGAATGAGACACCTGCTAGCCGGAGCATTTGCATTTATTCAAAAGCTTCAGGGGCTAGTTTATCGCGTAGGATATTTGTGACAAAGCCCTGTCAGCCTCATCTTGAATATGCTTTGAGAAATTATCTGTGCTTAAAGTTAGCTGCATGAAACCACTGCGACCTGTATTAATCAACACTCAGGAAGAGGAAAATTCTATTTACACCTATGGACGTTTTCAAAGTGACCTGTATGACTGTTGAGCAGTATTTCAGGATTATCCACTTCGCAACAGGGGCTTTGTACCTCCTGCTACACACACAGACAGTTTTAATAACCTGTGTGTAGGTAATATTCAGTAACAGGTAAAAATCTACTGAGTGTGCTCCAAACGCCAGCATGTTTTCTGTGCCGTGTGATATGAATATTATTGCAGCTGTGCAGGCAACGGATCTCTTCACACCACCCCCAAAGACAGCAACCACAGCTCGAGGGAATAGTACACCAGGGCACAAGAAGTTTCTACTTATATTACCCTGAGTTTCCAGCTCACCTCCTCATGCTCATCTCCACAGGGGATGAGAGGCCACATGAAACACAGCCACCACGAAGCCATAGGAGGTAAAAAAATTAGCCCAGGTAAATTCACCCAGGGCACACGCTCTTCTTCTGCCATAACTGGCCTGTTACAGCATGTGTAATATTCAAGGTCCTACTGTCAGCTCTACGTGGCCACCTTTGGGACACTTTGCTTTTGCTACCCAACAGCATGAGCAGTTATCCAAAGCGGTGGCCCTTGTCCAGAGGGGAGGAACAGAGGCAGCACACTCCTGTGTCTGCTATTGCCTCCTCTTCAGACATATAGCGAAATACTTTATACTAACAAAATTATTAACTGATGATGTAGGTCATTGCTATCAGCATTTCACACAGCATGCTGCCCTTCTGCCCCTTAATTAAAAATAACAGACATGGCATGTTATTTCACGGAAAATTGGGGTGGAGGTGGAGGGGCTCCTGTTGTTAAGCCCCACTAACAACCCTGTGGTGAAATATCACATGCTTAACATCAAAGGTGGAACAAAGATCTCTAAATCCAGAAAATTGTCTTCTAGAGATTCGCAGGTAGCATTTTGATTTCCCTAGTATCTTCACAACAACCTCTTTTAATAGCACAACAAAACTTTTTCTTCCATCAGCTTTTATCATTTCATCTTGACCCTTAACAACGCTGCTCAAAATTTTCCACACAAAGCTGATGATGCCATTGAGATGCAGGGATTTAACAGCAGTGCAGTATGTGTTGGATGATTTCACTTTATATTATGTCTTTCCATTTAATGCCATCTAGCGTGCATTATACAGAAACTGCCAGACAGCCTTGGTTAGTTGTTTCTTCCTTATATTTGGGGATTGGGGCTGCACTACAAAGTTTTGTTTACTTCAAAGCAACATGAAAAAGTGTTTCAACATGGCCATATGACAACATGGGAAAACAGCAACACACCAAGCAGGGTTTGCTTTTTTCCCTCTGGATCTACATCTGTTTCTGTGCTAGATCACACACTCCTTTCCTGTTTATGAAAATTAATACTTGCTGGAAACTACTGACTAATGAAAACTTTACTAATAGAATATGAAATGCTCCCTCAGTAATGAAATATAACTAGTGACAGCAGAAGGCTGAAGAGAGAAGAAAGTCAGCTTTCTTATTTTAAATAAGAAAATCCCTTTGCTTTAAGATACTCTTACCTACCACCAGTTCTTGGGCTCTTACTCCTTGACCCACTGTCTCTCCTTTCCTTCACAGGCTGCAGGGTTCATGTCACCCCTTTTGGTCTCCAACACTGGAGACTGGCATGGAAGCACCTGCCTTGATTCCTCGACTCAGAATGGTCACTCTATGAACAACCCCTACTCATTTCTAAGACCTGACTCCCGGTTACAGCCAGCATGTGCCAACGTTGTCAAATCCACCCGATCTGCTGCGTCTTCCTTCTTGCCTTTTAAAGATGCTCTCTGCCCATCACCAATTCCTAGCTTTCACCCGGCTCTCCAGACCCACTGGCAATCACCTTCTTGATAACTCCTTTCCTTACCATTACACTTCTCCCTTCACCCAAGGAGGAGAGGAAAAAATTAGTTTCCTTCACCTTTAAATTCCTTTTCTGAACTCTCCCTCCCTACCTGTACAGCTAAAGCTCCATCTCTTTTTGACTACCATTGCTCTTTTTTTTTATTTCAGTCAATTGTTAAGCCATTTCAACTTAAATTCTGTTTTTCTTGCACTGCCTAAAATGTTACAATTTATGACTGTGCGGTCAAAATCCTAGGGCCTTTCTTCTCTGCTCCCTCCTCTTCCTAAACTCATGTGATGAGCCCCCTGTTCCCTCACCCATCAGATGTCCCTAGGCTTTCCATCCACTATCCACTTTATCTTGGCTCTTTCTCCTCTCCGTTTACTTTGGCACCGTCCCTCACTAACTGTTTTTCATCCCCCTGGTGCAACATCTGCTGGTGGTGGCGTAGCTGCCTCACGGTGACAGAGCTGTTACTGCCGAAGCACTTTTCTCCTGCCAGCAACACACGCTCCTTTTTTCTACTCCCGCCCTCAGAAGGGGTCGTGATAAAACCTGCCATCCACCTTGCTCCGATGTCACTTCATGGCAGCAGCGATTTAAAGCCTAGTCGGGTAAATTCTCACTGCGCCTTAGGGAAGGAGCACACGCATCATCTTCCACTTACCACATCAGTTGAGGGGGATGAGTTTAAACCACACTGGGTAGATTCAGAAAGAGACTGTCCAGATGTTCAGACCAGAGGTAGAAAATACCCCAAAGCTACAGAACCCTTGCAGAGCAATCAAGCAGCTTAGACCGTGAAGTCTTACCTATCCCTTCACCTTCGCAGCACAGCGCTCTGAGTCCAGTTTGCAGCTGGTCAGGAGAGTGGATGTCGGCAGCTGACACAGTTATCCCTGCGCTTGGCTGATTCTACAGTTCAGGCTCCAGGTCATCAACCAAGGATCCTTCACGATATCTACGTGCGCTTCAAACTGGCAAAGCTTAATTAAAAATTATTTTCCTGCCCTTCCACCAACATGAACTCAAAATCTCTTTTTGCATACAGTTGCACCAAAAAACGGATTTGTTGGACGCGCAGAGCATTTCCCAGTTAGGCGATGTCAGCCTGCCCTCTGCTGCAGGTTCAGCACACCGCACCACGTCGCTGCGCGCCCCCTTGCCATTTATTTTCTGAGAACGGCAGCAGCACGGCCCTATCTTACATGAATACACGACACAGAAAAGTTCAAACAGGCAAAAATGAAGAGGTCCAACAAGGCACGACGAGACTGAAAAACCCTCAGTAGGAAATACAAAGCAGAGAAACAAGAGTTGTGCAGGCACATTGTTCTGGTTTGAGCAACACAGGAGCAATTTCTCTTTCGGTAATTTTACTTTTTAGTAAAGTCTCTGCTTTTAGTAAAGTCTCTGCTGATGCTTGGGAAAACTGTACTTTTAGAAGACTCTAGTGTCTGAATTTGTGAAACTATCTAATTTATAGCCAGCTCTGGTGCGAGGGTTTCAAGGTCTCAGTGTTTTCTGAGCCCACCAGGTGTGGGAACAAGGAGGAGCGAGACCTGGGCACTTGACCCAAGCTGGCCAACAGGATTCTTTTGTACCATGAATGTCACGTTCAATATAAATTAGAAAGTTTGCAGAGGAGCTCTGTCGCTCGAAGACTGCAATCCAGAGAACTTCTTATCCCAGTGCCGGACCCTGAGCCCTTCCCTTCCTCCCGAAGCCATAGCGCTCGCAGAGTCCATCATTTGCTGTCCGCTGCTGGGAGTGCATAGCTTCCTACTGATAGAATTGTCTGAGTATAATCCTTGTGTATTTTATATTGGTATCCAGATCAATATTGGTTCTTTAGTGTTATTAATATTAATTATCTAGTCTTATTCTATTAAATCTCTTTATATTTCAACCCTGGATTTCCGTGCTCTTCCTAGGTGAGGAGGGGTCATCAGGCAACAGAATAATTGTCTAAACAACAATAAATTATTGTGGGTTTCTCAAACCATAACACCAGGAGCGGGAGCACCCTCCACCTTCAGCGCTGGCAGCGCATTCCCCTGCAGAGACAAAACCCCGTGGCCGAGGCAGAGGGCAGGAGGGCTGTCACAAGTTGGCTTGGCCAGGCTTCTCTCCTGCTGGCTGCCACTGGAGTGGAGGGAAAAAAGGAATCGCTGCAAAAGACCAACAGGGACTTTTCACTGCCCGTCATTTTGTTATACCTGACACTGGAGAAACTGCCTTGAAAGGTGGAGGTTGCTGCAGTGGAACAAGATTTGCCGCAGTGGAACTCAGACAAAATGTATCTAGAATGTCCCTCTACATGAAGCAGCAATTTAACCAGGAAGTATTTTCAAGGCAAACAATAACCTCCTGTAGCCGGTAACTCTCTGCAGTGGGACATGCCAAACTGCCCTCTACGTGGGGCTGCCACAGTACTTGCAGGTTGTTGCATCTAACGGGGGTTTGCTGTTGGTCTGCCCGCTTTTGGGGGCGCTACGGTGTCTGTGTAAGCTGCCTTACAAGCGGAGAATTAAAGGCAGCGCTGTCTGTGTGAAGATGCGTGTTATGCTTTGGGTCTTCTAAAACATGCAGTTTTGCCCAAACACTGGAAGAGAAATTAGTCCTGTGTTGGGGACAATGGTTACTTGAGGTCAGAGATCAATGGTTAGTTGAGGTAGAGGTCAAAGGTTACTTAGGGTCAAAGATTACTTTCTGCAGCAGATTTACAGAGTGAGACCAGTCCAGCCTTTATCACAGGACAGAGGTTGCTTGAGGTCAAAGGTTACTTGAGATCACAGGACAAGGGATACTTGAGGTATCCTTGAGATCCACGGACAGAGGTTGCTTGAGGTCAAAGGGCACTTGAGGTATCCCTCACCTGAGGTCAACGGACAAAGGTTGCTTGAGGACAAAGGTTACCCGAGGTCACATGACAAAGGTTACTTGGGGTCAAACATTACTTGAGCTCACAGGATAAAGGTTAGTCTAGGTCAACAGTTACTTATGGTCAGAGGTTACTCAAGTTTAAAGATTCCTTGAGGCCACAGGACCAAGCTTCACTTATGTCAAAAGTTACTGAAGGTCAGTGGACAGCAGTTAACTTGGGGTGAAACATTACTTAAGGTCAAAAGATACTTGAGGTACCTTCACTTGAGGTACCTTCACTAAGATCAATGGACAGCAGCTCCTTGTGGTCAAAGGTTAATTGGGGCCACAGGACAGAGGGTCCTTGAGGCTAAAGGTGCCTCGAGGTCAATGGATAGATTCCTCAAGGTCAGAGGACAGAAGTCACTCTAGGATAAAGGTCACCCAAAGTCAAAAGGTGTAAGTCTCACCACCAGCCGCACTGGAAGCCAGAACCACATCTCTAACGCGTTTTCAACACCCAGGTGCTATCAGCTGTCGACGTGCCCACAAGCACAGGCTGAGGCCAGCGGGCTTGGAGGTCCCATGCCCACAGGGCTCTCCCGCCAGGGGGGCTGCACACAAGCTGCCTGCTGGGAACAGCCCTCCGACAGCCCTGCCTGCCCGGCTGGCAAAGGCACCGTTTGGAAGAGGGCGACTTTCACACCAGCAAACGCTCCAGCGGCTTACCGGCACGGAGAAGGGCACGGCAGCGCGGCGGAATGCTTTAACTGAAGGGTATAAAAGCAGTCAGACATCACCCTACGGAAGGGCTGGGCAGATTTAGGGCGAAAGAGCTGCAGGAACCACTCGCAGTAATTTGTGATGAAGACTCGGTGCTGATCTTGCAATGGCAGTTGTCTCTTTCTCTTCATGCTTGATAGTAGAAAGTTTTTCTCTACAGCCTAGTTAATAAAAATCGGTGGCCAGCTTCTCCCAAGGATTTAGAAACATTGCTCCATTTTATTTAAAAGAAAGAGATACAACTACTGAGATACAGTTGTCATCAGGGACTATTAACACTCAATTAGAAGAATTAGATGGAAGGGTAAAGTCATCATTTGGGATGACACAGTGACTGTATGCTTGCCAGTAAAAGTTTCTATAGTTCCATACCCGAGTCCAAACCATAAAACCCTCAACCCAAATATAAAGTTTTTGGCTATTTCTCAGAACATAAAAGCATAAGGGAAAGTACTTAGAATGATGGGGGGGGAGGGGAGAAGTAAGTTTTATTCAATTTTTTTTCTTAAATCTATCATTATTTAACTATCATGACAAACAGGATGTCAACTTCTTAAAAATAATAAACACTGAACATTTTTAATATAACTTCCAAATCTCATAATAAAATCTAAAAATTCAGCAGGTGGCTAATGCTAAAGTGATAACAACCGCAAAAAAAGCCCCAAATCTTCCCCACAACCAATACAAAAAAGCAATTTTGAGTGTTGCTCTGCTGTAATAGCTCATCTTTTCAAGAGCTAGAACTTTCAAAATAGTTTCTTTTAAACTAAAAATAGCGAAGTCTTGAAAATCCAGGTAGCTTGACCCTATAGTATACAATCAAAAGTTAAAAACACAGTACTCAGCATAGTCTGTTTTAATGTTATGTCAGGATAAGCACGCACGGGAAAACAAATTCTGAGATGCAAGTCACTTCAGAACCGAACATGTTCCAGCAATAAACAAGTACATCTTTGCAAACGCAAAGAAAAAAGAAATTGCTTTCCAAAGAATTTTTTTGCCATTTTCAGCTACCTGGCAACAAGCAACATCATTTTAGAACATCAAGGTCCAAATACTGCCTCAAGGTACTTCGAAACAGCAAAGAAAGATGTTGAGTGTCATTCAGACTAGATCACACAGATCAGCCCTAACAGCCCTCGAAAAAATCCTACATCCTATTCTGGACAATACTGAAAGAACCACCATTAGCTGGCAATGTCAAATTAGTGGTGAGGAAGGAAGACACTTTTTCATGTGGGCTAAAACCACAACAAAAAGAAAAAACAAAATTGAGGAAAGACCTACTAGCTTTTGCAGTAGTTTGGTATTTCACTGATGATCCTTAATTAGTTTGCTTCAGACTTGCTTTTCTCAGTAATTGAATTGAAAGTTTTTATGCAAGACAAAATAAGCGTTTGACTGCCAAGTCTCTGAGAAGACATGACTGTAAATGCTTGTCTCCACACAAAGACTGCAATAAGTATGGGTTATTGTATGCAAATATGTATGCAAAAAATACAGTCTTTTTCTGTGGGGAAAAAAAATTTTAAAAATCAACTTCTTGGAGTGCTGATGGAGGTCATTTATCTGGTGGGAAAAAATTAACTGCCCTTCCAAACCTTTAATTGCTTTGCCCAGCATACCCATGCTGCTGTGAGTCACACAAAACCCAGTCTAACGTGAGTTCACGAAAACAAACTTTGAATCAAAGTTTCTGAAGGCAGAAGAACCTTACCATTTCCTCCTCATGTAATCAAAGGGAAATACACTCCCATCAGCTTTGGAAATAAACACAACTACCAGGATGTAAACACAGCTGTTATTACAGAGCAGCAACTGTACCAAAAAGCACCTGCGTATACACAGGCTACTGTTTCACACAGTAGCTGATAGACCCAGTGCCTTCACCACAGCACAAACTTACTTGGGGACCAATAACTTATTTCCATCCTTTCTAAAATAACACTTGTCTGAAGCCAAAGGACTCAAGAGAAAAGCCACCATGAAATCAGGTTTTCTAACTGATTTTTTTTTAATAAACTATAGAAGAACAAGATAACATTTCAACCGAAGTCATGACAGCTGCATGCTTAAAAGCAGATACATACATGTCTCTGGATTTTTCTGTTCCCTTTAGAAAAAAAAAAAGTCATGTGAAAGTTGAACATAATGCATAGGTTTCTATACATATTCAAATAATAGCAGACTAAAGCAAGCAGTAACACAACTGGAAAAAATGTCTGAACACTGATTCCAGATCTATGAAGTTTTAAAAGGAAATTTCAGTTCTAGGAATCTTTATGTCAAACCAAGGTTACATTTTTACACAGCATTAAAATAAGTTTTATAAATTGAGGCACTAGAAACAAACTTACTTACACAATAGCTCAAATGTATCTAATGTGCAAACTGAAAAAATCTACAGGCCAGAATGTACGAGAAATTCAGAACTTAAAAAGGTTGCATTAGACTTGCACTTGATCACATAGACACAGTGAAATTAGTGGAAAACTACTGTTTTTCCAGTTAGAGTAAAATCAGGTTCTGATAGTTGCTTCCAAACAGTTATCTTCCTAGCTTTTTCTCATTGTCCTTCCTTGCCTCTTACGTATTCTCATCACAGGAAGAATATTGGAGAGGTTCCTGCACCACCGCCATTCCGTGATGTTTATAAAAGAAACGCAAAGCACCTGTCCTTGCGCACAGTTCTATCTACGGCGCTGTATTCCCTTACTTCATCCTGTTCCCCCACATCACAGAGCTTCTAAAGGGTTAATAAATTTGTTTAGAATTACATATTCATGTTCCACAAGGGATGCTTATTTTCTACCTTTTGATCCGCGTGTTCTGTGAGGGTCAGGGAATATTAAAGACAAGTAGTGTTTCAAAGTCATCAGAGCGATCGCATCGCAAGAAGAACTTGAGACAGAAAGAAAGGAGCACATAGGGACAATGTATGCTGCTTTCTTTAGGTGGAAGAGTATTCAAGATCCAGTGAGGTTTCCACCCAGATGCTACAATAACCGTTACCCTCTAAACCCCTACATTAATATATACCTCGATATTTTAATCAGGCACTTAAATAGGAAAACAAAGCAGTAACATTTAACATAGGTATTGTGAGAACTATTCTGTAAGGCCAGAACATCTTGTATGAAGCAGTCAGGAAATGAACTGTCCCACAGAACTAAGGAACTCATGTCAAGGGCTAAAGGAACCGAGAGTCCCTCCCTTGACAGGCATGTTTGAGAAAAAAAAAAAAAAAAAGGAAAAGACCGAAAGATAGTTAGTAAATATTTGGTAGAAGCCATTAACGACAAATTTATATTCTTCACTATCTAATGCAAAAATGTAGTGCAAGGTTATTAATCCCTTAAGAAGATGGATCCAAAAGTAAACATTCAATCTGCTTTAACTTACAAGATAATTCGCTCCCCCCCCACTGCGCAAAAAAAAGTTTCTCCACTGATAACAAGCTCCCTGAGGGAATACATTAATTTTTTCAAGGGAAAAAAAAACCAGTCATTTAAAAACAATCTGAAAAGCTCCAACAATCAATAGTCGCCCTATTTTGAGCCATAACACATTTCTGATCAATATTTCTTTGGAAAAATATGGGTTAGACTAACCAGTCACTGGTCCTGTAAAAAGAGGCCCTGATCTCCCTTCTTCCAAGAAGTATTCTGGAGATTAGAGTAACCATTCTTTTAAAATGATAATGAATAGTGTTTCAGTCCAATACACCTCAAAGTTACAGGAAAATACTACCTGCAAGACTTCATCTACCAACATTTAAATGGTTAATTATAGATTCTGTCACAAAAATACAGAATCAAGGAAAAGAGGTGGAAATTCAGCTGTAAGGCTAAACACTTGAGAAGTTATTTTTATGTTATGCAAGTCGAGGGACAAACGAAAGAATCTACAGACACATAAAAACACATTTTTACTGTAATGAGAATACCAAGTATTTAAACCATTCTTAAGTAGTTTATTTTTTTTACCG
The DNA here is from genome assembly GCA_013398295.1 of Chionis minor. Lineage (NCBI taxonomy): Eukaryota > Metazoa > Chordata > Aves > Charadriiformes > Chionidae > Chionis > Chionis minor. The sequence goes on from VZSF01004942.1 coordinate 352,275, forward strand.
AGGATTTACAAGGCCTTGATTATTAGACAAAATAGCATATTTTAACTGAACTCAAAAAAATACAAACTGATAAGAGTATCGAAGGAAATGCTATACGGTTCTGTAGAATATATCACACCCAGTGCACGCACTGCTTCACTTTTTCTCATGTGAACCCATTTGTTACCTAAAGGATTTTAGCAGAGAAGTATTTTGGTCTAGCCAACATGTAGTGTACAGTTTAAGACCACTGAATTAGGCTCTAATTCTGGCATTAGTCTACAGTCTAAACCACTGCAGCAGATTTTTCAAAGTGTTTAGAGTAATCAAAAACTGATCTAAACCTTTTTGAGCAGTTAACAATAAACAGGAGTTACAGACTGCATACAGTTTGGTATGGTACATTAACTGAAGCTAAAAGTTTTAGTATGCTTATTGCCAATTTATCCCAAATTTTAACAAGCAGAGCTTCTTTGCAGATACATTATTGCTGAGGGTGAAAAGGCTGTTGAATAAAAGGGTATCCAGGTTGCTGAGGCGCTGGATATGGTGCTTGTCCAGGGTTTTGATACACTGGCGAGGGTGCATATGGCAGATTATATTGGCCATACATGTATGGATTATAGGCCATTGGCATCGGCATCTGGCAATACCTGTGGGGAAGGGGAAAGAATACTTTAGTTGCAAAACACTGATCATGTTAATTTGCAAATAACAACTCATTAATAGATAGAAAAAGACATGCAATCATTGCAAATGCTTTCCCTTCATTTCCCTCTCATGCAGCAGGGAGCGTGGTAACTTTCCAGGATCAAACATTAAAAAAAAATTACGTGTGGAACAGAAATGCAGACAGACGGTGGACTAAAGGCAAATTGCTGAACTAGAACTGATCTAAATTGATTCTCTTATGTTTAATATCATTGTACATATTTTAACATTTGCTGAAGCTGCTACTGAAGGGGAGAGCAGCTGCCTTCAATCCCTCGTGATGACTCCAGAAAGATGGGAAAAAACCATCAGAAGAAAGCACACTACTCAACTGGAATTTTTTCCTGTATTTTTCATCATCTTTAGCAAGATAGCAAGATTTGAAAAATGAGATATGCCAACACTTTTGAGACAAACAACACCAACTGATTACGCAAGGGCTGGAAATAATCCACAAGCCACAGTTAAGGTTTGTGGATCTTCTCCTTTAAAAAAGCCAAACTACAAAAAACTTAAAATGAACTCTCCCACAAGTAGTACCAGCAAATGATTCCAATAAGAATTACACGTTAAAACCAAAAAAAAATAATCATCTTGCCTCAAACACTAAACACATCTTCAATTGTAACAATAACTGATCTTAAAGTGTCACATGCAACAAACAAGTGCTTTTAGATAACAGGGTAACAGAGACCTACGTCAGTACTCGCATAGCTTACCCTGGGTAACCTGGATAAGTTGGGTAAGGAGGTCCTTGTGCCTGTGAAGGTGCAGTGCTTGCTGCGGGTGCACTGGCTCCTGGAGCGGGAGCAGGAGCAGGTGTAGGAGCAGGAGCTGTTCCAGCGGGTGCTGATGCAGAAGGGGAACTGCTTGCTGCAGAAATCACTGGTGGTGGTGGCCGTGCTGGTGGCTGGGGTTTAGTCCCCTAATAAGAGAAAGTAAATTAAGCTGGAGATTCTTTCTGAAAGCCTTGGAATCAAAAGCTGTCATTATAAGATTAGTTGATTTTTATTTTTATTTTCACTTTAAATGGACATTCTATATTTAGTCTATACAGACATACAATACAAAGCACCTAAAAAGCAATAACCTTTCTATTTCAAATCTATAAATTATGAACACCAATAGTACATAATACACCACTCCGCGAAGTTTAGACTTTGCCCTCTATTTCACTTCAACACATTTCTGAATACACCAATATATTAAGGACTGATATACACAAATTACAGATCAGCTGGGAGTTCAAAAGTATAGACCTTTTTATTTTCAACCCTCTAATTCCATAGTATATATTTACCACCATGGTTCTGGGTGCTGGAGTAGGAGCCGACGATGCAGCAGGCTTACTTCCTCCAGCTGATGCAGTCTGATATGCAGGCAGAGGAATAGAGGGCGCACTGGGTTCCCTAGCAATGCTTTGCTGCAAATCTCTATTAAAAACAAACAAGCAAACAAACAGCTTAGTTTGAGAACCGTTTGTTATACGCTTCAGCAAACTAAGCTAAAAAGATACAACAGAATAAAGCTATTATTTAAAGCATGATCACCGAGCTAGCTCAAACTAAATTTGGAGCCCAAATCACTTCCACAGAAACAATCTTCTAGCCAACCCTCTGATTAACTGTTACAGTTATTTTCTAGTAATGTCTTTATGTTCCAACTCAATACTGGGTATAGATCACTGAATTAGCCAAAAGCTTTGGGATCAGAAATTATGGAATAGTCAAAACATTCAGCAACATGGAAGCTTTCCCGAGAACCTAAGGAAACCTCAAGGCTATGGAGAGGGATGAAAGTAAATTTCAGTAATTTTCACATGCTCACATACAGAAGAAAAGCCATGTCATATTGCTTGTAGATTGCCCTAAATTAAATAATATTGCAGGCAAATACCATACAGCTAATAGAACTGTTAAAAAAAAGTCTGCTAGACAGTCTGCAATATTATTTATATCTGGGCAAGCATAACTATCAAAAAAAAAAACCCAGCAAAAATCTGAATGGCTCAGCACGTGAGCTTTCAAGTTCTCTATTCTGTTAGCTCTAGTGTTCAAATTACTCTTGGTAAGATACTTTGATAAGACACAAGGAGGCTTTGCTGTCATGTTGAACTACAGGTTGCCATTAAACAGCATAATTTTACAGTTAGCTTGTGATGAAGACTCCATGGCAGCAGTTTTAAATTACATATTCAGAGGTACGTAGAGCATTTCTCAATGCAAAGATTCAGTATTTGAGATTGGGCAGATTCTTCAGAGAGACTTGAGGAAGCATTTAAAAATCTCAGACAATTTTGCATACAAATGATACATGAACAATACGTAACAGACAGAACATGATATCTGGCATTCTGAAACAGAAGACAGGGGAGACCGACAAAGGTATACAGTCTAGTTAGCAACAAACTACAGGCTTCCATTATATAGCATGCAAAGGTGAGCTCCAAAGGAGAACAACAAAAGTGGCAACTTTTGCAGAAACTTGGTACAAAAAACAGGACAAACAAAAGCTCCAAGAAAACTCTCCTCGCAGTTACCCCTGCAGTAAAAAGGAATGATAGAGAAAAAGCTCGAAATATTGTCTTGATGTTCTGTTACATACGTGTATGTCTATCTCAAACTATTTCTCACAGATAGTGGAGTAACTATTCAACACTGTATTATACTGAAATTAACAAAACCAAAACTTAATATCTTAGAAGATAAGCTAAGTGATGTAAGTAACAATCTTCTTCTGTAAGCCATCAGTCTTTGCAGTGTGATTTTAAGAACAGTGGTACCATTTGGAGCAAAGTATATTTTGAACACAAAGTGACCAAAGGCATCAAATGGGAAGCTTAAAACACTATTAAAACTGATCCTCCAATGGGCAATCACTATATGAGGGGGAAAAAAAATAAAAATCTCTAGTTCTAAATGACAAACCACCAAAAAAAATTTATTTTCACTAAGTGAAGATGCAGCCCACAATCAGTAATTTTATTGGGGGGGGCCAGCAGGGGCAAAACACACGTTTTATTCACTGAAACTATGGATTGGGCGCATTGAGGAATATATTTTGTAGATATATAGTACAAATATCCCAAATCTCATCTTTGCCCCTAAGATTGACAGGGTTTCACGTCAGTGAACAACTAATACAAGAGTCGGTAAAAGACAGCATGGCAAGATTCAGGTGAACATTATATCAACACTAAGCCTACAGCTTTAACAGCAATGTGAGATATTCAGACCTAGGCCTTGGTTAGGCAACCTACAGCTTCCAAATTGCATGAATGTAGGAAGTGGAAGGGGTTTTACGCAGTTACTAAGAATTAAGTTACAAGCACAAAGCCCAGCTGAAAAAGAACAGTTCTACAAAGAATGAGGTTAGGAAAGGTAAAATTTGAGGGCTGAGCATCCCGTTCACAACACAGTACATGCACAGAACAACTGCAGGTTCACCAACTGGAACTTTAGGAACAACTAACCCTTTTTATAAAAGGCTACATACGTGCTTTGCTAAAAAATACTGATTAAAAGGCAATCCTTTTCAGTTATGCTTTCCTTTTAAGAGGAGAGCCTAAAAATGATGGCTGAAGCTTCCTATACTAACCTGATCACATGTGAGGGACAATGACAACATAAGACACTTTCCTTCACATGAAGGACAAAATCTGCTTCTCTCCCCCAGAGTGTAGGCAACCCACATATCTGAATGATGATAAAATATCAGACTAGATCAGACTGCAGAGCAGAAGTGGAATACCAATGCTTTTCCCCCTACCACACTGGGCACATGGGAGGCAACCATATGCTGAAGCATTTATCTAATTTCTCAAACCAAAATAACAGCAGGAGCAAGGTGCAGAAATCAGAAGTTCCTCAAAGGAAAAAATAAAATAAAATTATTAACAGACAGAGCTGACAGTGAAATCATAAGATAAGACAGATTCATACTGAACTGTATATAGGAACAGCAGAGCAGGCCTCAAAGGAGAAATAAATGGAAAAATCTACTATCAACTTTCCTAGTTTTTCAGGGGAGGGGAGAGTGGGGTTAGCATTAAGGCAAAGAAGAAGTGATAGTCTTAACACACTTACTCTTCCTTTCTCATTTCATCAAGTACCATAACAAACACGTCCCCAAATACTAATTTTCAACAAGTACTTAACCGTTTCAACAATGCTTAAACAAAATATTGAGTTCTTACTTGAGCAGTTCATCTCTTTCAGTCTTGCGAGCAAAGACAATGTCACTGCATTTGTTTTGAAATTTCAGCAGGATTTCTGTCAGCTCATTGTAAAACTAGAAGAAAAAAATAACATGGCCAAATAACACTTTTAGACTCCATGCTAGCATATTTCGACATATTGATCCAGTTATAGGCGGTGTATTATTGAAGTGCCCAGAACCTGTCATTCCAGTAAAGTCTGCTTCTGCATTTTATTCTGCTTTTCAAAAACAACTTAAGTCAGCTGCTGTCCATCCGTTTAATATTTTAAGATTTTGGGATTTTTTTGCATGTATATATTTACACACACACAGAGATCTCTCTCCATCTGTGTGTGTACAGATATAAAAATAGCTTAAAAACAACTAGAAAATGTATTACAACCAGAATAAAACTAGATCACTCCTAGTGATTAATTATTTATTTTCTACAGGATAATTTTTCCTGATTTTAATTTTGCTGCCTTCAGTTAGTTCCATGCATTTCATTTGTATAGACATTTCAGAAGTTTATTTTCCTTTTTCCTCTAGCAAGCTATCAATAAACCAGCAAGAAGTACTTAATACAGAAGCAGTAATACACCTTCCAGAAGCCCAGATCAAAAAAAGCAATCTAAATAAAGCTCTCCTCATGCATGCAGTAATATATAAATCACAAATTTGATAAGGTGATTAAATACCATGGGAGAACAGATGAAAGAATTCCTCAGATAAAATGGCTCATCTGGGTACTTCAGCATCAGTTACTCAGCTGTAATTAACGCCTTTTCCTATTTTAATATAAAGCAATGCTCAGAATAGCTTATTTTTCAGATAGGAATAAAGCAGCCTTTCACAGCTGTCAAAACAATCAAAATTCAGGCAACTCACTGTCCTCACTTCAGTCGTAAAATCCTCAAACATGTACCTCTCATCTAGCATGTCTGCAAAGTTTATTATGATTTCTGATTCATGTCTCATTGTGTAAATAAATGATAAATAAACGTTCTTCCGATCTCTTAGTGTTACCATACCTTTGTGCCTTCTTTCAAATTGGCTACAAGTTCCACGAAGTTGTCATTTGCTACAGCTAAGTTCTTCAAAACTTCTTCTCTTAAATTAGATTCATTGTTTGATTGTTTCATCTTTGAAAAATCCTGATGTGCATTCTTAAAAGACGAAAAAAAAAACCCCAGTGAAAATAATGTAAGCTAGTTCCATGTAAGATTGTGTATCTTTTCCTCTTACTCACTGCTTCTACTCCCTTTTCCCAATACCCACCTTTCCTCACCTTCCACTCACACGTTGTACTTCCCAATACTTCTGTCTGCCAAGCGCAGTGGCTATTTCAGAACTATACATGTATTAATCTACTGGCAGTAGGTATCAGCTAATTACCTGTTCCGTTGTGGGCTGTCTTCAGCTAATTCTCAAGTTCATACTGCAGACTCTCAGAGGCTATACTAATAAGGCTCTCTAAATCGACATTCATAAAATCATACTGAAAGTTAGTATTTTTAAGAACTGCTACCTCAAATTTGGTTGACAATCGCAAGCTACTAAAAGGACAAGGAAGGGGAAAACTTACAGAAAGATCACCTACATCTCATTTCTCTTGGAAAAACAAACAAGCATACTTAAAAAGACTTCAGCTGTCAGAGCAGTCAAACCTAAATTCCAGGACATTCAAACATCAAAGTAATATCCATCAAGATTTTAAACGTATATTATGTTAAAAGATATCTGAATATAAAATCCTTGATAAACATGGGCCGTGTAGTCCTTTAGAAACATTTTTTTCCCTTTTGGAAAAGTCTTTTATTCTTGCAATTCAAGTTGCAGCCAGAAGTTGCAAGCAATCTTGTGCACGAATAGGTCCCATCATTACTCAAGCCACTAAAGTTACTTGTCCAAGAACTAAGACTTTCTCTTTTGCCAGATGTTTCAAGTACCTGTCCCTAGAGTTACAGACAAATTAAAGCTGAATTTATAAATAAACTTTGTGAAATGGTCATTAATTTTTACTTTGATGAGTTTTGCACACTCTGGAAGTCGAGCACATTGTAAGTAGCAATTAGGAATAAATAAAAATGTACTTCAGAGACGCAAAATGCCTTCTAGTAAACAGTAAGGACAGGTCTTCAGTTATTCCAGAACAAATATTAAGATGGGACAATGGGAAAAAGCAAAACAAAACTAAGAACTTTCCAATGCACCAGTTAAGCTTCTTTCAAAGGCAAAGCCATCTGCAGAATAGGACCAAGACAAGGTCCAAGAGAACTTACACTGGAGCTCTGGGAGAGCCTGCTAAAAATTCACATTTCTTTCCAGTGTAAACAAAAGACACCCTTGTATTTTTCAGTAATCAGAGGAGTAAAGGAGTATCAACTGGCCTATGACAGAGTAACAAGCAAAAGAGAGTAGAAAGCAACATGAGATTTCTAAAGCCCTGGAGAAATAAAGGAATCATTGCTCCCTAGTTTAATAGGGAGGTAGGTATTGTACCTGAATGTTTTTGAGAAGTTCTTCCTGCTTTTTTAGGGACTCTTGCACTTTTTGTGTGTAGCTTCCATAAATTCTGTCCAACTCTGTCACAGAGATAGCCTCCTCATTTATAGCACCATCCTGTGCAAGTGCAGTCAGGAATTTGCTTGTCATGTCAAAATTTACAGATTTCAGGTCATTTTCCAGTTGTTCTCTCTCCTTCTTAACTTCATCCAGATTGGCCAGCAAACTTCTTAAGACATTTACAACCTAGGTAATAAAAAATGTCAGAAGTTTGCACATACAGAGGAATTATTGAGGATGTATACTCTATTACTTGTTTCCATATTGCACTCCTCACTGATGCTGGCAACACTACTACATGAGTATTTGTTTGTAAACGTTTTTAAGGTGACAAACCAGGACAAAACACAGTGAAATAAAAATCTTCAAGTATTTCTCAAGCTATGTTCTCTAAAGATTTGCTTCCTGATAACACTGAATTAATACCAAGATTTTTAAATCTATTTTTATTAAACTGATATAGGATAGTCTAAAAACAGCAGTCAAAACACTGACTTCAAATCACTCCTATGAGAAAAATAATCACATTGCTGGAGGTGAACCATGAGTTTCTTGGAAAGTTGGTTTAATTGCCTAATACTTTAAAATACTGGGCCACCTCTTTTACATTGCTTAATTGCCCCAAGAACCTGAGCACTACATCCCATCACCCTACATAAAAATATTCATCAAGGATTGCTCCTTTGATAATAGTCAACCAGTCCTACTGTCCATGGCCATTGAACTTGCTCACACGAAGTATAACAAAATATACTCAAGCAGATTTTAGGCGAAGACAACTTCTTTTCCAAATGTTAGTTACCTCATGTATCGATCATGACAGAAACAAGGCAACTAAGGATCAGCTTCCACACCAATTCATGTAAGTTTACTTTGTTAGACAAACAGCCCTTCTACTTAAAATAGAGACCCATTTCAATGCTTTACCTCACTTCCTTGTAATGTTTTTGCTGGGTTGGCAGAAGGAATGGCTGCGTTGAGTTCTGACTCTGGCTTACACAGAAGTGCAATTGTATCCCGGTGAGACTGATAGCGTTCTTTAACTTGGCCATCTGCTTGCACAGCTTTATTCAAAATATTATGGTAACTGGCTCCCTCTGGTGGTGGGAGGGGGAAAAAAAAAGGGTGTTTATATTATCCAAGTCTTGCACCAGAGCAGTTTTTCGGCAAGTCTTCATACATTTTTATGAGCCTGCACATTCTGAAGTTATTAAGACTTATAAATAAAACTTAAGCATCTAAGTTAGTGCATAAACTGGGCACCTACATTAATTCTCCAGAGAGGCATACAAAAGTGTATTATAAGAACGCACACTGGTTTGAGCTACTCCCCAGATTTAAATCCCTGTAAATTTGCCAAACTAAGGCACTGGTATCAGTCTCTTGTTAGCTTCAAAACAATACATATTAGGCACACAGAAACCATGCTACAGTCATGGGCCTAAGTAGTCTGACCAACTGCTGAGAAAAAAAAAACCGAAAACAAAACAACAAACCACATCAACCAAACACAGGACACCAACTCAAAGAGAAAATAACACCTTGATGGGAAATACAAAAAAAAAAAAAGGATGATAATATACAAAGAAAAGTATTTAAGAGGTAACTGTAACCAGATTCTTAGGAGAGCAGCCATTTTTCATTACACAGGCTTTCTGAAGCTTTAAGCACGCACATGCACTGCAGGGGTGCAGAAGCAGCGGCAAATTCTTTGCTATCAACATCATCTCTCAACTCCAGATAATGGTGCAGACTGCAATAAGGATATTTTGGCACGACCTCTCCTAAACTGAAATCTGTTTCTTTAGAGGTAATATCACAACATTGAAAACTACTTTAATTTAAACAATAAGAACGGACATTTGTACAGCATCCCCAGAATCCAAAGCGTGAAACATGAACTTTACCTGCCCTTAAAGGCTTATAGAGTTCGCTGGATGGCGTTCTTTGCCAGCGTTCTTTGAATTTTGTTCGCAGGTCATTATCTGTAGCTTCTTCTTCATCTAATAACCTTAGTGACTACAAGAGTTAAGAGGTTACATGCAGTATAAGCTGTTCTAAACATGAAACAGCTACAAAATATACAGCTAGAGTAGAAAGTGTAAAGAATGCTTATGCATTGGCAAGTAAAAAACAGGCATGAAAGGAGTAAGTCACCCAATCTATTTTAGAATGTTTTTTACCCTCCCAGCAATTTTGAAAACTAAATACTTGTAAGGGAAAATCTATATGTGACAGCAAGGTTTTTGTATGGACTAAACACTTGACTGACATTTTTAAAGTGCTATTAAAATCACAAGCATTTGGATAATTGTGCACTTTTTCTATTGCCATTTAAAGAGAAAAAGTTCAGTGGTGGGGTTTAAGAATGTTTTAGTGTTACCGGCTCCTGAGCTTACTTCATCTAAAATTTCTTTGTTCCTTTGTAGCAGTTCAGGCAGATCTTTGATCAGCTGATCAACAGTCTGAATTCCTCCCTGTTCAATCACAGACTTAGACTTGTTCAAAATAGACTGAGGAACAGTATCACCAGACACATCTTCAATAGCAGCAGGAAGATTGAGGGAAGCCAACACACTGAAAAAGTCAACACGTTAAATAGCAATTTTTCTGTAGTATTAGATGGTTTTATCCTGTAAACAGCACTGCTATCTAATCAATCACACAGTTCTAACAGAAACAGAGTATAATGCACTCCTGAACAGAAATTTGAAACTGAAAGCGCTGAACTTACTTCTAGTGTACACCCTCGGCAAAAATAAGTTACAAAGCTCTTAAAAAGCTAAACAAATCCTACTCTTTTGGCACTTACAAAATATGCAAACATTTTCAGTACTAAATATCTGGTAGATAAAGAACCAACCGCCTTGAGTTACATTCCTATCTTTCAGCTTGACATACATTTTTTATTATTTTAAAGAACAAAATTTGAGTGGAAAAAAATACCATATTGAGTCACTGGTAGAATCAAGCTGTCCACTAGAATATGAAAATCTGACTAGAAACTTTTTCTGAGCAAGTGCCAGACTCCAAAAAATGAGGAAAGGTTAAAGAAAATTAGATACTATTTATTCTTAATATGCTTTCAGTCTTTTCTGCCGAAAAGTAGTTCTAAATACTGCTGGCTATGGCTTAAAGTTTGCCAGCCTACCATACAGTAATAATAAAACACTGCTGTAATCTGGATGTCTGCAGGCTGCAAGGCAACCACTGTTTACAGGCTGATAAACAAGTTGACAAATTTAACAAGAAGCCACACTTACCCATTTGCCAGATTTGTGGCTTCTCTCATCTGGGCTATTGACCTGTTTACTAGATCCGCCTTTCTCTGGTTACAAACACTCACAGATTGCTGAACTTGTAATGGAACCATCTTCTCAAATAGGTCTGCAATTAAAGTAGCATAAATTACTCGAGTCGCACTGTGAAGGTAAAAGGACACAGACATCTTCACAGCTTTTTCCTACAGGTTGTACTGTAAAGACTAATCTAAACAGTTTAACATACTCTCCCACGCTCCCCAAGATGCCTTAAAAAAAATAAATCCATTTCTACAGGTCTTTAGGTTAGATTTCAGTTTTTAAGGCTGAAATTGATTTAGAAAAAATTTAAAGTCATTATATGTAAAACAACTATAGGATTAAAAATCAGATTCTCCTTACGGCTTCATTTCTAATTCTGCTTCTTTAAAGAAGAAAATGAGAAAGAGAAGAGAGAATAATTTTTCAGAACTCCCCCGTATAGCCAAAAAACTGAAATTTTTCATCTTTATGGAAGGTCAGCAACTAAGTTACTTAAGATTGTGCAATTTGATACTTTTCCCTTACATTAGTGTTCCCTCTGGAATTAAAAAGGTTAATTTAATATAGAAAATCCAGTTGCTGAGAAAAGCTTTAAGAGAAGGATACACTGCAGATAATGATTTTCAACATGTGGTTTATTCTTTAAGTACTTTTTATCAAGTAGTACAACAAACTGGAAAAGACAAATGGCACTTTCAAAAATGCTGCTGTACACCTTATAAAATTCAAAAGTAAATGTTTACTTTTTCATGGTATAAATGAACTTTGGTGGCCATGTGTTTCACAAGGTAACAGTTACCCTGTGCACTCCACACACTTCACTCACCAGTGAATTTCTGACTAAGGGGAACAACAACTGGAGTAGACTTCACAAGACTGGCTTTTCCAATGGACTCCAAATCTTTCAGGTCAGGAACCCGGTCATGGTAAATGAAGTCATTGTCTTTTTTTGCAGCTGTAAGTGCACGGTTGATTTTGTCAACCAGATCTTTAACATTTATATATTCATCATAACGAGATGCCACTGTTTTCACCAAGTCTGCTGCATGCTAGAAAAAGTAAAATACGGTTAAAATTAAAATAACTTTCTCCCTTTCATTTATACTTAGGAAAATAGATGAGATTCCCAGTTAGCCAAGTAACTACTGCCAACACATATGATCAATCTTATTATTATTTCGTTAAGAAAATATTCTTCCCTCTTATGTATCAAAAAGGACAAAGGAGATTTTACTCATTAAAATATTTCATTATGAAAAAACTAAGCAAACAAAAAAAATCCCCAGTAACCAAGTCAATCTCTCAAAACGGCTTCACTATGACTCCCCAAAATGCAAAAGAAGTGATCATGAGTTAGAGGCAGTAACGCTCCAACTATCCATTCACACACAAAAAAAAAAAGTGCCACCATGTCATTTTCATGTTGTTTCACGAAATCCACAGCTGGCTTTTGCAGGTACTGCAAACTGCTTCTCAAAGCTTGCTTACTTGCTCACATTCATGAAAGAAGAGGCCAGAATTCTGCTTTTCCACTAACACCCATCCAACCTTGAGTTCAGAAGCTATAGAAATTATGCTGGAATCCTACTGCAAATTAAAATAAAATACAAGGTCTGCTGTCTCTTCACTTCTGTCTGCTCAGCCTAGATGCGACCCTGAGGTATCTGGTTCTCCAACATCCAGTTTACTGCAGGAGAGGTGAAAGACAAAACATTGTCCTTTGCTTGTATCTGTTCAATCCTGACCACCTTTGCTTTGTGAATGTGTAAAAACAAAATACTAAGAAGCAGGGTCAGTCCAGGTTTACATAAACTCACAACAATTTAAAAACTCAAACTTCCTGGGATTGTGAAATGGAACCTGAGCTACATCAGAAGGGAAGTCTATTTGAAATTTGCTGAGACTTTTTGACACTTTCTATTGTGCCATAAATCACATTGGTTTGCTACAATACTACAGTCTAACTAGCATTTGCCAGAAAGTGAGAGAAGAAACAGGGGTGTGCATATATACCTTAATCTGGAGGAATTTAAATTATTTCCTCCTCCTCCCCCATATAACCCATCCTTGTACCTAGCTTTTAAAAAGGGAAATAAAAAGAGAGTATTACTTTATAGCAACTGCATTTTTCAAAACTTAATAAAAAAGGATACTAAACCTCTAATTTCGATTAATTATGGAAGTAGTTTTTTTAATAACTATGGAGAACAGAATTTCAGTTGCATCTTACTAAACATACTAAATTAGAAGCCACAGGATTTTAACTTCTGACTACACGCTGTTCATGAAGCGGTGCTAAAGTAAGTAATAATTGAGTATTTCCCCTCAGACTTCCCAAAAAAAAAAAACCCCAAAAACTGAAACACACAACACACCACCACACAAACCACCAAAACTTTAGCTTCTCAGTGTGAAGGGTTACTTCCTGTAACACAATATGAGAAATCATGGATGCAAACTAATTTACTATATAACTTAACAATGATAGTAAACTTGATACAGCCACACCTGTCAAGGGTGAGCACTAACAAAAAGACATTAATATTCTATTACAGTAGAGTCCTAGAAAAGGAGATCTGCTAGACAGATTTCCTTTCCCTAACAACTGATACACCTTTATCACCCAGTAACGTAGACACAGTATTGCTATTAGAAGTTCACACAGGCACTTCATTGTCATGCAAGCAAACAAAAAAAAGCTCCAAGCTCCACCACACTCCAACTCGATAAATGCACATGGTAACTTTTAAAATGTCAACATGATAGTCTTCTATAAGTCTCTCAACTCTCTGCATATCAATAAATAGATATCACACACAGATCCTACAAAATCAGTTAAAGCAGCACAACCTCCCCCCAACAAGGAGCAGGAGACTTGAAGAAAGTTATTTTTAGTCATTTTCTTCCCTATCTTACTTAAACCAGGACAAGACCTTATTCATGTTATTATAACATCTATATCCGAGTCCCTCTAGAAACCAGATAGAGGCAAAATCTATGAAGACTAAAAAAAAATAACTGTATGTATATTTTTTTAAAAAGATTCAGATTTAAATCAGGATTGCAGGACAGGAGTTATGTATAGACCTGGCAGAACTTTAATGTTTTGGGGTTTTTTTTGAATAACATTACTTGGGAAAATTTATTAACAAATCTGTTATATTAGCTATATTTAGAGATAAGAAGCCTATGCAAACGTAAAGATACAGACTTAACACATCAAGCGGTATCAAACTACCCAAAAATAATTAAAATACACCTTTATAAAAGCTACAGATGTACCTCTCATCTTCGAAGCTGCTAATAATTTGATTAACACTCTCTGCAATGTTTTAATACATTTCATTCTTAGTTACTTGGATTTTAGAACTCTGAACCAGTTTTTCAGGATATAAAGTTTCCCCATACTTTTCAGAGAAGGAAAAAAGTTACCCACCTGCAACCTCCCAATTTCTTCACCAAATTTCTTCTGCTGTTTTGCCAGGACTGATTGATGATACTCTGCATTGGCCTGCATAATGCAGTGCTTTGCAGCGAGAACAGGAAACACCTCCTGGAAATAAAAATACTGACCAGGGGAAAGTCCAACCACATTAACCACCACAGACAACATGGGATGCAGGAAGAAAAAGGAAGAAGAAAAGGAAATTAGAATCACCCAATTAATGGTTTAGATAGGTTAAAACATTAGAGGTAAATGTCAGAGACCACGTGACTTTGCATGGATTGAATCCAGTCTTTCTTTTTTTTATCTGTTGTTGAAAAATTCTTAGCGTCCATTATTGTATATGAACTAAATTTGAATTCAAGCCATGAAGTCGCAACATTTACTTCAAAGATTAGAACTGCATGCATATATTAGAAAGGATAGTTGCAAGAACACAGCCAAACAACCCCAAGACAAAGCCAAGACAAAGTGTTCTTAAAAGAAGGGGAAGGGGAAGATGACAGGCCTGTTTCTTATTTATTATTTAACAACACAATTACACTTAAAGCAGCAGCAGGCCTATCAAGAAAGTAACTCTAAAATTATGAAAGCAACGAACAAATAAAGTGGACCAATAACTACTGACATGGAAAGCAATTTAAAAGATTTAAAAGTCATTCTTAGACTTTTATATAAATGCACTTATCTTTGCAGGAGTACCAACCAAGACATGAAGAAAACATTATGCTGCAGCCCACAGTATAGGCATGGTCTTTGAGCAAAGATTTGGTCTTACTGTTTTTATTTCTTAAATCAAGGAGCACTGGAAAACCAGAGTGATGTTTTAAAGACCTCAATATATAAAGACCTGCTTCTTCACATTTGTGCAAACTTGCTGCCCTCATAAAGATGGAAAAAAAAAAAAGAAACGGGTAAATTCAGAAGAAAAAAGTTGTCTGGGAGGCCTTGCAACTGGAGTTCTGACCCATGAAGTCAACCTCTGTTTCACACTCCTAAACACATGACTGTGCTCAGAGCTGCTGTTAATTCATGGAACTCGTAAACCTTATTATCTTCTTTCAGATAATCAATTGACATGTTACTGTGCAACTGGAACAGGGAGCAGATCTATGGCTTAGAAAGGTCCGCAACAACAAAACCCAAAGCAACGGCTTTATTAGATCTCATTGCCTCTTAGAAATCAATCGCGATCATAATACCTAGAGTGAGAAATTGCCTCAATCTTTAAAATGCCACAGAAAGCGTGAGAAGAAAGATGCATGTACATAAAAATCTATCAAGTTGCAGTCAAGCAAGGTATCAATTTCAGTTTAAAAACATTAGGAAAAAAAGTCACTGACTGGCCTACAAAGACGTTTGTGTAATTCACTGCTTAAGAATAAAAATGCATGCTTTTACTTAAGTACAGTAGCCCTTACCCATACAGGTCCTATGATTATCAAGATTCTATTCTGCATTAGAAAACTGCAGGAGGGGGAGGAGGAGATTCCTTTCTCCAGAGAGAATAGAAGTGCCTTTAGCAAATACTTCACAATTATTTGACTAAGATTGCATATTAAGTTATAGGATCAGACATCAACCACTTCCATTTATCACTGGCAAAAATATTTTCAGTTAGTTTTCTATTGCATTTTTAGCAAATCTAGTATGTTTCACATTTTATTTGTAACAAGAAAGACCACTGCAATCTGGAATAGTTATTTTAGAGTTTTGAAACTATTAATGAATGAAAAATAACTGCAAATTAGCAACAAGGGATGCTTCCTAGGGACCTTCACAAAAAAAAAAAATCACTATGGAAGACAATCTCCTACTTAGCTAGATATGAATTTCAGGAGTCTAACAATATCAGAAGTTATGTAAATCTTATCCAACTTTTAAATTTATAGCACCGCACAAAAAGCTTTGTGCTATTTTATGCTTTGAACATAACCGATACATTTGACACACTGAAAATCTGCTCATTTTTGAAGTACTTGTTACACAGTGTATATTCAAAAAGCATGAAAAAATATCCTCCATCGTCCAAAACCAACAGCACTCAGATGAAGAGTCAAGACTAAACAAAGATAACTTAGAAGTATCAAGATTGTTTTGGGGTGGAGGAAGAGGAGAAGGCAGGCAGGACAGAGGACACACACTGACTTCCAGTCATGTTTTTCATTAACAGGTAAGTGAACAGTACCACTGTATTCATGCTGTACACGAGGGCAAATTACACATGAAAACACAGAGACTAAAAGCCAATTAAGCCCCATTAGAAAGTGTTAGTTTGAAAAAACAGATTTAGTAAGGCATTAAGTACTACGAAGCCATACCTAAATGCCATCATGAACATTTTGAGTTCGTTTTAAATGAAATGTGTTGCAAGTAGATACACTTCATGTAATAAGATTTTACTTCTTTAAAACACAAACAAACAACAACACACAATCTTTTACCTCCTACATTCTTCACGGTTTTTCAAATTACAGGTTCTTTTCTCTTAAACATAGCAATATGTCAGCTTTTCTTGAGGATACAGTTTAAACGTATTTCATCAAGTACATTGTAAACAATAGTAGTTATTCACAATAACAGCAGATCCCAGATTATTTCCATGAGTGTTACTAACCTTGGGTAGAGTATCTTTATATTGACATTGTTTGTAAGCATCACCATAGTAATCAGCAGCTTGATTAGCTAGTTTAGCTATGATACCATCTTTCATTTTATCTGCAGGGAGGAGGAGACAAAACAAAGAACAATGATGATTATCATCAGTTTTTACAAGTGAACAGGTAAATGACTTCATCTTTAAACAGCAACAACCACGTTCTAAGGGTATAGCTTTACTTTATCACTCAAAGGTGGGGATCCCATTCTTCTCTCTTGACATCCAGCAGCTGTTTCCAGATTTCTACTTCAATCAGGACCCTGAAGGTTCAGTCGGTTATACAAGAAATCTTTCAGCAGCTGCTGGCATTTCTGGAGGATTAAGAATGATGCTCCACCTCAGACCGAAGGCAAGCTGCCAATAAAAGCCACAGCCCCACTCTAACTCTGGCAGCTTGTTCCCAGCCCTTCCCTTGTGCCAGCACAAGCAGTTGTGCAGCCACAGTCAAAGAATTAAGCTGAAATCTAGTTAGCAAAAAATAGTTAACTTTCAGCAGGATCTATTCTCTAACCCAGCTCCCTGTCAGGACCCTCAAAAACGTGCCAAAGTGCACAAGACAAGGAGGGACTGGTCCTTTCTACAGCAGTCCACGCCACCATTAGCTTACAGCGAGTACAGAAACACCACTCCCAGACATAAATAACCACAGTTCCTCCAAGTGGTGCGCACTACTTCATATCAGAGCCATGCGTGCCTAGGAGCAGCACTATTTCCTGCCTCAGGTACTCGTCCTGTTCCTGAAGCCAAAACTGTTAAAATAGGAACATGCTGCATCTATCTTTATCTCCTTTTATAATCACCTCTGGCCTGCACTAGCAAGTCAGCCTTCCAAGAGAAGGCAGGCAATTGGTGCAGACTTTGGCTGTCCACTCTAAATAGCTGCCCTTACAAACAAGTATCCCCTGACTCAGGTGATTTCTATGTACTGCCAAACCGATAAGCATGACTGGGGGGTATGGGGAGATTAGGAAGTCTGCAGAGTATGCTTAATCACCAAAATTAAAAAGAAAGAATTCTCAAGCGGCCCGCTCATTCCAGCATACTCACACATCCATCTACAACACTTCAGGCATGAGCTATGATCTACCTTCTGTGACATAAAAGCATTTAAGGTATGCCAGAAAGATCTTTTCACTGTGGAACAGGATTTAGATGACAAACGTAGAAAAAGGAGCTTATGAGATCTAGCAACTTAATCGTTCGCTAAAATGTTTCTGTCCAGTGTACTAAATATTTTAAAAACCGAAACAAATAAAATCTAAATAGACCATCCTTCTAGCCCCACCTAGTGTGTGGTAGTTGTACCTTCCTTCATAGAACTTGAGCTCTAAGAAAAGGAAAAAAAAAATTGGCATATTAACCACATTTCCATTAACAAAGGAAATGTTAGAGGAGATGCATTTGTCCATGCAGACAGCGCGGAACAGATCTTTCACCATCAGAAGCCTTAGTTTTTACTCACGTATCTTTAAAATATTGCAGCTACAATGCAAGCCTTGAGATGGAATAGCAAACACATCTAAACTTAAAGACAGTTAAAGAAAACAGTAAGAAAGGCTCAGAAATTAAAAAAACAATCTGTAGTTAGACAGTGGAGTTAGACTTGACTGACCAATTTGGTTTTTGCCAAACACTTCCACTTTCTTTCAACTTGTGAATAAACTCAGTTCTATCAGAAGTAACATTATCAGCTGGTAAGCTGATAAATGGACTGTGTCACGTGAGAGAAAAAACAGCAAATTGCAAGTAAGGTAAATAGTCAATGCAGCAAGAAACAAAATTTGATTGTTTGAAGCGTTTCCACTTGAAAAATAGGTTTCTGACGTTCATTGTGTCAGCAAGCATGATTCTTCACAAAAAATGTCTTTCCTGCCAAGGAAAGAAACGTCTCTACACCTGGCAAAATCTACAGCCTCCATTGTCAGATGGTTATTAACCTTACTGCCCTTCTAGCATTGGCAGACTTGTGGTCTTGGGAGCAGTCACAAAAGTCTTCAGTTCACTGGGCACATGTGGGCCTTGGATCAGCCTTGCTTTATCTTTTTCACATTTTGAATAAGAAGAAATCAGGTGAAGAAGAAAGAGCTGACAGAAAGATCTATTGCCCATGCAAAATGAGGTAACTGTCTGTTCCTGCTCTGTAGAAAAGCTTCAGGCATTTGTTATACAAATTTATTTCAAAACAACATCGAAATAGCCAGAGACTAAAATATTGCTACCAGCATGATAAAGACATAAACCTAATTTATCAGTTGGCTGAAGGACAGTAGTTTCTTGGTGAGGTTCTCCTAAAGGCAGTAAGGCTACAAGAATTTTCAGAGATTTTCCCTGTGAAGAAACATCCCAGTTAAGATAACCCCTGTCTTCCTCCACTGTATTCCAAACAACACATGGAGAGAGAGGACTTGGCGGGCAATTACACGTGATCTCTATGTCCTTAGTTCTACTTTTAGATATACGCAACTTCTAGATGCACAACTTCCTGTAAATACAGAGAGAAGAGCAGATTAGGAAAGAGTTAAGAGATCTTGCACCAAAGATAGTACTGTTCCACAGGAAAATTCTTCGAAGCATATGTTCTTTAATAGTTGTATTAAAATAGGCAGCCTCTTAATCTGTATTTCACAATCAGCCTTTAACAGTTAGAGACACAGTTCTTCGTTCTACTGCAGAATTTTACTTTTTATAGAACCATAGAACATTAGGGGTTGGAAGGGACCTCTGGGATCATCTGGTCCAACCCTCTGCAGAGCAGGTCCACCTACAACAGGTTGCACAGGATGGCGTCCATGTGGGTTCTGAATGTCTCCAGAGTTGGAGACTCCACCACCTCTCTGGACAGCCTGTTCCAGTGCTCTGCCACCCTCAAAAGAAAGAAGTTCCTCCTCACGTTGAGATGGAACTTCCTATGTTCAAGTTTGTGCCTGTTTCCTCTTGTCCTATCACTGGGTACCACTGAAAAAAGACTGGCCCCCTCCTCCTGACACCCTCCCTTTAAGTATTTGTAGACATTGATGAGATCCCCCCTCAGTCTTCTCTTCTCCAGACTAAAAAGATCCAACTCCCTCAGCCTTTCCTCGTAAGAAAGATGCTCCAGCCCCCTAATCATCTTTGTAGCCCTTTGCTGTACCCTCTCCAGCAGTTCCCTGTCCTTCTTAAACTGGGGAGCCCAGAACTGGACACAGTACTCCAGATGCGGCCTCACCAGGGCAGAGTAGAGGGGTAGGATGACCTCCCTCAACCTGGTTGCTACACTCCTCTTGATGCACCCAGGATGCCATTGGCCTTCTTGGCCACAAGGGCACATTGCAGGCTCATGGTCATCCTGTTGTCCACCAGGACTCCCAGGTCCCTCTCTGCACAGCTGCTTTCCAGCAGGTCAGCCCCTAACCTGTCACCAGTGCATGGGGTTATTCCTCCCCAGGTGCAGGACCCTACACTTGCCTTGGTTGAATTTCATATGGTTTCTCTCTGCCCAACTCTCCAGCCTGTCCAGGTCACACCGAATGGCAGCTTGGCCTTCTGGTGCGTCAGCCGCCCCTCCCAGAATCATGTCATCAGCAAAGTTGCTGATGGTACACCCCATCCCTTCATCCAGGTCATTGATGAATCCATTGAACAGAACTGGATCCAGTACTGACCCCTGGGGAACACCACTTGTTACAGGCCTCCAACTAGACTCGGCCCACTGATCACAACCCTCTGTGCTCTACCTCCGAGCCAGTTTTCAATCCATCCCACTGTCCATTCATCTAACCCACATTTCCCAAGCTTACCTAAGAGGATGCTGTGGGAGACTGTATTGAAAGCCTTGCTAAAGTCAAGGTAGACAACATCCACTGCCCTCCCCTCATCTATCCATCCTGCCATGCCATCGTCGAAGGCTACCAGATTAGTCAGACATGACTTCCCCTTCGTGAATCCATGCTGACTACTTCTGATAACCTTCTTTTCCTCCAGACACTTGGAGATGATGCCCAGAACAAGCTGTTCCATCATCTTTCCAAGGATGGTGGTGAGGCTGACTAGCCTGTAGTTTCCCGGATCTTCCTTCTTGCCCTTTTTGAAGGCTGGAGTGACACTGGCTTTCCTTTGGTCCTCAGGCACCTCGCCTGTTCCCCAGGACCTTTCAAAGATGGAGAGTGGACCAGCAATGACTTCTGACAGCTCCCTCAGCACTTACAGGTGCATCCTATCAGGACCCATGGACTTGTGGATGTCCAGTTTACGTAATTGGTCTCTAACTTGTGCCTCCTCAAGCAAGGGAGAGTCTTCCTTCCTCCAGACTTTCCGTTATCTGTAAAGTTGGGGCTCCTGAGGGCTGGCCTGAGCAGTGAAGACTGAAGCAAAGAAGGCATTCAGTAATTCCACCTTCTCTGCATCGTCTGTCACTATGGCGCCCGTCTCATTCAATACCAGGCCCACATTCTTGCTAGTTTTTCATTTGCCTCTAATGTATTTGAAGAAACCATTCCTGTTGACCTTGACATCCCTTTAATTCCAAGAAGGCCTTGACTTCCCTCATTTCATCCCTGCATACTCTGACGGCATTCTTGTTATCTTCCCAAGTGGTCAGTCCCTTCTTCCACTCCCTGTAAGCTTCGTTCTTCCACTTGAGCTTTTTCAGGAGCTCCCTGGTCAACCATGCAGGTCTTCTGTTTCCCCTGCCCAATTTCTTGCTCTTCAGGATGCACCGATCCTGAGCTTGGAGGAAGTCACACTTGAAAATCAACCAGCTCTCTTGAGCCCCACCCACCCTCTAGAGCCCTAACTCATGGGATTTCTCCAAGCAGTTTCTCAAAGAGATCAAAATTAGCCCTCCTTAAGTCCAAGGTTGCAACTCTTCTTGTCTTTTTATGCCCACTATACATAATCCTGAACTCTAGCTTCTCATGGTCACTGCAGCCAAGGCTGCCCCCAACCTTGATGTCCTCCACCAATCCCTCTTTGTTTGTCAGTACCAGGTCCAGTAGTGCACCTCTCCTTGTCGGCACTTCCACCGCCTTAGTCAAAAAGTCATCATTAATGGACTGGAGGAACTTCCTGGACTGTACATGCCTGGCAATGTAGCCTTCCCAGCAGATATCCAGGTGATTGAAGTCCCCCATGAGAACCAAGGCCTGTGACTGTGAGGCAACTCTCAGCTGTCTGTAGAAGCCTCATCAACTTTCCCATCCTGATCAGGTGGCCTGTAATAGACCCCCACAACTGTGTCTCTTCATTAGCCTGACCTTTAATCCTAACACACAATCTCTCAACTTTATCTTCATCCACCCCCAGGGAGAGCTCGACACATTCCAGTTGCGCTCTCACAAAAAGAGCAACTCCCACACACCTTGCCTTGCTGGCCTGTCTTTCCTAAAAAGCACATCACCACCCACCACAGCATTCCTGTCATGCGAGCTATCCCNGCAACTCTTCTTGTCTTTTTATGCCCACTATACATAATCCTGAACTCTAGCTTCTCATGGTCACTGCAGCCAAGGCTGCCCCCAACCTTGATGTCCTCCACCAATCCCTCTTTGTTTGTCAGTACCAGGTCCAGTAGTGCACCTCTCCTTGTCGGCACTTCCACCGCCTTAGTCAAAAAGTCATCATTAATGGACTGGAGGAACTTCCTGGACTGTACATGCCTGGCAATGTAGCCTTCCCAGCAGATATCCAGGTGATTGAAGTCCCCCATGAGAACCAAGGCCTGTGACTGTGAGGCAACTCTCAGCTGTCTGTAGAAGCCTCATCAACTTTCCCATCCTGATCAGGTGGCCTGTAATAGACCCCCACAACTGTGTCTCTTCATTAGCCTGACCTTTAATCCTAACACACAATCTCTCAACTTTATCTTCATCCACCCCCAGGGAGAGCTCGACACATTCCAGTTGCGCTCTCACAAAAAGAGCAACTCCCACACACCTTGCCTTGCTGGCCTGTCTTTCCTAAAAAGCACATCACCACCCACCACAGCATTCCTGTCATGCGAGCTATCCCACCATGTCTCAGTAACTGCTATGAGATCATGGCCCTGCGACCACACACAGATCTCCAGTTCTTCCCGTTTGTTTCCTATACTGTGTACATTGGCGTATAAGCATTTCAGAGAGGCAGTTGGGCATGTAGTTTTTGCCCTTCAGGGGCGGTAGGCCTTCTGAATCTCAAAAATATTAGCACACTGCCCCACAAGTGCCAGGCTACTATCCCGAGGTGCCTCTCTAGTGAGCCCAGTTACATCCTGTCCCCCTTTGAAGCTAGTTTAAAGGTGTCTCAATGAGCCCTGCTAACTCTTGTCCTAGAACCCATTTCCCCCTGTGAGACAGGCTTTCCCATCTGTTACCAGCAGGCATGGTGTCACGTAAATCAAGCCCTGGTCAAAGAACCCAAAGTCCTGCCAGTAGCACCAGTCATGGAGCCAGGCATTGATCTGCTGGCTCTTCCTGTTTACCCCCTCATCATTCCCCGTATCTGGAGGGATAATGTGACTCCCAATCCCTTGACCAGTCATCCCAAGGCCCTGAAATCTCTCTTAAATAAACCAGATAAACTGCGCATTCTCAAAGTTAAACTGGGTCAAAGAATTCCTCTCTTAATAATACGAGCAATCAAACAGGATTTGTTTCCCCTAAACTCTCAGGAAATTTCTTTTGTTTCCTAGCACAGTTCTATCTTTCTTTCTAAATTCTCATGAAAACATGCCACAGACAGAGAAGGAGGGGAGTACTGCTAAAATCCCTCTGCACCATTTCTAGCACTCTCAGTTCTTTTAGAGCATGTCTCTTGTTCTCAAGGCGGAAAAGGAGAAAATACAAACCAGCAAATTCTTTGTAAAGATGAAGACTCATTGTTTGGGAAATAAAAAGATAGGAAAGGCAAATGGCAAAACTACATTGTCAGATGAACCTTAGATAAATTCTTAGGCGACATGTGTAGTTTGTTTTTAATGCCTTGCAAAGGCCAGAGGAGAAAATCAGCGAAGGCAAAAATAAAAACTTCTGAAAGGCCCTTTACAGGCTCTTAATAGCTTAAAATACTTGTAAGTTTTTGTGGAAGTTGTAATGAGAACATAAATATACAAGCCAAAAAAATTAAGATATACCTCTTGTAGCCTTCAGAAAGAAGACTTCCTGGGCTTGAGCCAACATAATAAGACTGAGCGTTCCAACTGTGTCTGGAGAGATGTCCACTGTAGGTTCTCGATTCAAGGCTGACAAAACCGTGTCTTTAATGTGTTGGAAAGCACCACTTGCAAACTAAGTAAAACAAAATAATATATTACTATTCATGTTTCCAAACAGATTTCTTCTCTTACAAATATAATACATACAACAATTTCAAGAAAATAAAGCTTTTAGGGTATATGGTTTCCCATTTATTGTTTAGCCACTAAAAACAATTCCTTGTGACTTCTTGTTCTTGAAGCCGCTTACACAGAGACATTTATCAAGACTGACTATAAGTTCTAATGCCTATACCTAATGGCATAAACCCATGGAAATTTTAACGCATTGCACAAAGAAGAAACAGATTATTACTGTATAACTCGTTAAAACTAAAATTTATACTAGCTAAAATTATTAAATCTTAAACTGAAGGTTATTAGTTACCAACATGCTTGGGGGAAGGAGTATGGGGAACCATATGGAACTAAATCCTTCAAAGCCAGTAAACATGAGTGAAGATGAGGTACTTAGACAATCCACCTTTGCAATTAAGAGGGGGAAAATATGTGTATGTATTTATGTATGTGTATATATAGCTTTTAAATTTAAAGATACTTATTTAATTAATAATTCTGAACTCCGAAGCATAAGCAGGGAGCCTCTGTACCTGATAGTGCTTAGCTGCAGCTTTCAGTCCTTCATCGTTATCCAGATTCTGTTCTGCTGCAATCTGGCTTGCCAATGCTCCACAGTTGAACAAAACACAGGTCTTCTCATACCCCAAACTTGCCAGAGCTGCAATCAAGACACACAATTAACCACATTGTTAAGAAAATAAACTTCAGTACTCTAGCATCCTACAGATGAGGCCAACACTACTAATATCGGTATATAAAGATAACAACAGTTTTAAGCCAAAAAAACCCCAACCCAAACCAATCATACTGAACTTTTAAAGTCAGACTCATCTTCATTCTGAAGGCTTTACATAGTCTAATTTAGTACTTCCACAAATTGTTTTGAAGTGAAAAACTACAGTGGCATAAAGCATAAAAGCAGCAGTATGAAAATCTACACAATACACAAAATAATTTGAAAGTCTTTCTAACTGGAGTGCAGCTTTTTGGCTCCTGAAGATACAGAAACACATGCATTACTGAAGGATAATCTGAAATAGGAACTTCCAAGCATTGATCAGTTTGCAATAAGTGTCCAGTTACATGTTTGTATTCCAATTACATTGTATTTGTCCAATTACTGTATCTCGAATGCAGGATTAACTACCCTTCTCTCATTGAGGCCAAAGATTTTTACATGCTCTGCCTTACTATGTATTGAAATGCAGTCAATTTTTCTCCTTTCAAACCTACTGTTTCAGACAGAAAATGCTGACAGTATCTCAGTTATACGTGTACTGAAAAAGCTAAGGATTTACTTAATTAAAACTTGTGCTCGCTAGACAGCAGTGCAGCCTGTCCAGACTCAACTCCTGCAGTACTTCTTAGTCCCAGAGGATGGAGCCCACACTTCTAGAAACATTAATACCTGATGAGGAACCATTTTGAATCTATTAATTGCTTTTAAAAGGTTATTGGCCATACGCAAGTGCTGGAAAAATCTAAAGACTGCAGATACTCCTCTCCTACTACTGTTAACAAAGTACACTCCTTTTGGGGAACACAGAAAATTCAACTAATGAATTTTCAATTTCACAAACCCTGGGTACAACCCCTAAGCTATCCTTAAAACATGAAGGCACTGAAGAGGCACATTTGTTTCATTTCACTAACGTCCAGCCTCCTTATATAGCTACATATTTGTCTAACGTATCTCTGAAGTTTCTGTTAGCACTCCATGACCTGCACTAAATTTTCAGACAAGCGGCCACAAATTTGACATGCCATTTTCCCCATTTTGTTTCCCTGAGAGAAAAGTGAGCTCCACGGTCACTGTATTTCATCAAGAGAATAGTAATTTATCTAGATCATCTCTCTTCTGTAGTTTATTTTCCAGAATTTTTCTAAAAAGATGATCTTGTACAACCTACATTGAGAAGACCAAAACAAACACAAGAAAAGAAAGAAAATATGGCTTTAAAGTTTCTGCAGTGCCAAATTACTTTAGATGCAGAACTACTTTATACTCTGGACTGCATCTCAAGCGTGATTTACTACGGTGAGAACAGCTGTTTAGCAATATAGATTTTCCTCAGACTCATCTGTTTATAGCTCTACCTATTAACTTAAGCCAACATATTTCAGATTACATGCCATGCTGTGAACTGGGTCACTTTTCAAGCAGACACAGTATCTGTCAGCTACCCCTGTGGTATAGACTTGGGATTCACGGGAAGATGGGAAGAAAGCAGTTTGTCAGCACAGTGGGAGCCAGAACTCTAGTCACATCCCGGCATCTTGGCCCCATGGAAGTCAAAGGAGTTTTACATTGAATTTCCATCTGGAGACAGGATCACCTCCTCTTAGAAGTCAACAGAAGTCCTGTTCCCTCAGCAACCGAAAACTATGCTTTACACTGAGAAACCCCACCACTAATTCTGGTCTGAAATAGTGAGATACACGCATGCTATAGTTAAACTGGAGAGCAGCATCTGGATGAACTGCAATACAGCACTGTAAAGATATATATTAGAAGATTTTTCTTAACTTCTTTTCACTAAGACCCACCTTAAAGTTTCAAAATAAAATTTATTCCATTGCTTCTTAACTGAGCATTACTCACATCTCAGTTAAGAATTTCTTTGATATTTCACATGGACTGTTGCATAAATCTCTAGCCATCTGCATCACAGATTATTTAGACTAGTGTATAATTAACCTGCAGACAAGCAGGCTTTCTCAAGCTGCTGTAACATCACATTTATTCAAATTCTCAGGGTAATCATCAATGTTATGATCACTGATTCTTTTCCTCACAATTATTATAAACCCATGGTGAGTCACAGAGTATGTTTAAGTCATAATGAAATATTCTGAACTTTACTATGAAGCAGGTTCAATCACTGTGAAATGCTAGCCCCAACGAAGACAGAACCAATCCAATGCTGAGAAAAAACACAGCATCTTCAGGAAGGTCTCCAATTATCTGATAGTCCATTATAGATGTTCTTAGAACAGTTAGAAAATAAAGCAACAAAAGGCATGTGCCACCTGCTTATGCATAGGAAGTCAGTGTATCATTACACACACAGTTCACACAAGCACAACTTTAGCACATGTATTCAGAAGATGGAAAACTGCAAAGATTTTCGGTGCTTGCTATGAGAGAACTACATAAAGAACTGTTCTGATTTGAGGACAAAAACTTTAAAAAAACCTAAAAAAAGAATGAGTACTATAACATTTTTCTAAGGCTTTGTCTGGAGGTTCAAAATTGCAATGGTCATCTTACAATGCTAGTCACGATGAACACTTAGGCATAAATAGGAAGACTACAGAAAGATGACACATGACTGAACAGCTCCTCACTTAACTCAGAAGGATTTAGTCTTAGTTTCTCTACTGGCAAGTGTTCCAGATCCATTTAATGATCCCGAATTTGCAGTGCAGAATTGTCCCTATACAACTAAAACAAATCATAGACCCTAAACTCCTTAAGTTTCCAAAAAACAAATACAATTTTTTTTTCTTTCCAAGTGTTCAAGTCTGTATGAAAATATTTTAAAAAGAAGTGATAGTAGAACCATTTCAGGGCACAAGCAGATCCTTCTATTCTCTTAAACAAAATGCGATCTCAAACTAGGTTACTGAAGCCAGCTACCATCACTCCCCTTCTTCTGGAGGGGACTCATTCACTCACAAGCACATCTCAAGAGGATCTTACTCATTTAGAACAGTAAGAGCTGGATTATCAAAAACCTACTACTGAAACTTAACGTTAACCTGAAAAATTTTGATTAATGTCAGTTGCAGTTGCTCCCAGAAAAAATCTGAGGAGCAGACAGCACAACTATTATCAGACTGCACATCAATTCGCGCCTCTGGAAAAACAGTAGTAAGTCTCAATTTTCTAGAAAACCTTTGCATGGTACCCATGTATTCATTAGCAATGTCAAAGTGATTCATCTGTTGTCAATATAGTTGAACTCATTTGAAAGCTATGTTAAGAATACTGGAAAGACTATTAACAATTCAGCTATATAAAAGCATTCTCAGAATTTAATATCATTAATACTTCCACTTTTGGTACATTCACATACCCAATTTGGCAGATCCTCCAAAAAGTGATCCTTTATCAAAAGCATCCTTCCATGTAAATGTCACACAGACCTGAAAGTTGTGGAAAAGAAAAATATTTATCTCTAAAATTAAATATGAAATCTTCAGAAAATATCCCAAATCCACGTATTTATCCTCTTATACTTTAGTTGCATAAAACACTTAAGTAACTTTTAACATTACATACATTCTGGAAGTTTCAGGAAATCATCAAGAGTTATTTTAAAAAAAATATATACCTTTTTTCCTTCCTGTTTGCTCAAAACATTTGAGGCAGACAAGACAGAAATTCTCAAAATAATCTTTCAGCTCTGCTCATATTCTAAGTGACAGAAATTTATTTCCAAACCAAGATAGTCCTCTCCAAAGATAACTGACAGTCTAGTAGAGTCACAGTTAAAGGAAACAACCCAACCAGGCAGTTTCCACTGTTCCAAATTACTAGCATATTTGAAACTAATTTGTAATACAAAAATTCACCCCTTTTTATACGTGAATTCAATAGTAGTATTATCAAGAAATGCACTCAAGAAAGAGAATGCAAGTAAAACCAGTGTGTTTTAGATTACACTTCCAGCATATATTTTATAGACAAGGCAAATACATCACAGAATCTGCTTTGAAGTTGCACAATTTGATTCCTTATTCAGCTGATCAAACTAGTTGTAGGCAACTGATATCAAACCAGAAAAGACAGCAAAATTCCTCATTTTAAAGTAGTTGGGGAGAATAACTTTAGAAAGAGCACAGTACTGTTTGATAACATATTTTCCTCTAGCAGCAACGCTAGTTCAGGAAGTTCTGGTCCCCAGCTGTTCATTGCTGTTTCCACTGACTACTTCTTCTCTTTGATGGACCAGTTTACAAATCTGCAGAACTCGCTCTTAAAGTTTTCCGGTTTTCCGTGTCTCAGAGTTTGCAGATCACCATATCAAACCATTTGCACACTTAAAATCAAAGTGCAGTTCTTGGCTACAAGTGAATGCAGCTACATGCAAAACTCAAATCAATTTGAACTGCATTAAAACTATTTCCTTACTGGTCACATGTAAGCCTGAAAGAAACTCCCCTTTTAATCATAACATTACCATCTAAATATGATTTGATCAGCAAAGAAATACATATTCTGCCCTATTTGTAAACACATCCAAAGAAAACCCACATCTTTTGCCACCAAAATACAGGAGCCTAAAGATCTATTCCAGTCTCCACCTGGGGAAGACTTCAATAGGCAAAGGTTAAGATGATTTTCTTCTTAGAGACAGGATTCTAAAGAAATATGGAAGGAAAAAAAACCCTTAATGAACACCACAGCTATATATAAAAATTAAGTAATTTGTAGATGCAGAGGCAGGAATAAAGTGGTAAGCTCTTAAGTGGCTTACTCTATTGGCTGTCGTGAATGAAACATCTGCTCTACTTCAAAAACCAGAGATCATATTCTATCCATTACTAAATGTTTTCCTACAGATATTACATTTTAAAAAGCCTTTTTAACATAGTACAAAATAAGACTTCTTCAAAAAAGGAGAGTTGAAGAGGAATCGGCACAGCAAAACTTTCTGACCTAGACCCCAGTGACCACTAGCCAAAGGCAAAGTATTTCTGAATCTGTGAAATGAAGGCTATTATGGCCACTAGATGTGAAGTTTCAGTATAGCCTATATGAGGACTGACTAGAAAATAAACAGAGATTAGGAAAATAAGAGATTAAATGCCTTGCCTGAGATAACTACTGTTTAATGGATTAGGTATAGGTTTTATAACTCACACATTGTAGGTGCCATGATTCAGTTTGAAAGGTCTTCTTACCTGATTTTCAGAGAATGGAAACTTTGGTTCAATTGAACACAGCTGATCATAGTATCTACAAAAAAAAAAGGCAGAAACAGCTATTAGATGAATAAAGAGGGTTTTTTCTTACACTGGCATTTAAGGAAAAAGGCACAAAAATCCCACGTATAACTAAGTCGTGAAGTTCATTCATAACTACAGAGGATTTGCAGGACAGACAGAAATCTTGCCTAATGGGATTTTTTCAGTAGAGGAACAAGTTCAATAGTTACAGATAATAACAGATAATCAAGTTCAATATCCACAGATAACGTGGAAACCGTATCTCAGTTAGAAGAGTATCACAGATGAAGCTGATCCATTCCACTTTCTGATGGAGGGTGCACTAAAAAGAATGTCATGCAAAGGAGTCCCTGTATACATACATGAAGACAAAGAGTACATTAGACATTAAAGTCATGCTGCAAACGTAAATTAAGTACAGCATTTAACACAATATTAACAAGCTACACTACACTCTCTTAATCTGAACATTATAGCCCGCTCCCCTACAATTTGTGACTCATCTGTTTAATCTTCAGTGTCTTTGAACAGATGCCATTTGCCTTGCGCAGTATCAACTGGAGAGCCTAATGCTCGATAAAATTATTTAGTTGTAAGTTTAGTTTTCATTAGAGTATATTGTAGCAGTCAGTGAATTAAAACCAAAATTTTCTCTGTGCCAATACTTTTCCCGCTCAAAGTGGAAGATGTTTAGGAAAGACTGCCAGAGATAATATAGCAAGTATATAGCACAGTCCCTCACACAACCTAACCAAGCAACAGTTAACGATTCAAAGTTTTCCCAAACTGTACCCTATGCTTGTTAAACATGACAGGCTGGATACAGAACAGAAAAAACTTTAAACTGCCAACTACTTAGAGCACACAACATGTGAAGCCCATTTCCTATACTGTTCCTGTAGCACTTGCCGTACGGGCATGTACCCAACATTATATTGGTCAAATTCTTTAACAATTTATATTCCCAATATACAAAACACCTTGTAGGAATGAGTTTCACAGTCTCTGAAACTGGGTTAACATTATATGTGTATGTGAAAGCTATAGTTAAAAACCAAACAAACACAAAACCCAAACCTTAATGTGGACTTTAAGGTTTAATGACAATTTATTTTTTTCACTGTCTACACAAATCTATGAATCTGTATTCTACCTTCCCATACTTCAGCATTAAGGTTGCTAATACAAGAGCAGCCTCTACAAAGTTAGATTTCAAATATACCTCCACTGAGAGACTTAACTTTAGAAACCACAGGTCTTTTTCAGAAAGAACTAAAATATTGGCAATAGCAGACTGATAATTTTAAACTTTGTGATAGTATAGTAACTAATATCTTCCAACATTTATGAAGCTAGCACATGAAACGCTTTAAAAGAATCTCTACTTATTTTTTGTAGAAGATTTTGATTTGTCTGTTTTCTTCATCTTTCATTTGACGGTAGTATCTGGAAAGCACACACCACTTGAAGCAATAGTTAAATATAATTTATTTATGATTTTTTTTAAGTGACCTTACACCCAAGGCTTGAACTATAAATATCATAGAGAACAACATCTCTTTTGTAGTTAAAGAAATTCAGCTTTGCATGTTGATGCTCTCTCATCGGTTTAAGTTCAGTCTGATTTACCACACAATCACATTTTTTCTCCATTTCCTTACCTAATCATTTCCTTACCTACTGATACAGATTAACACAGGCAGTAATAAAACTAGTTCAATACTAGCACTGAAGATCACTTTAACCTACATATTTGTACTTCCTTCACTGCTTTCAGCTCACCTCAACACAGTCGTTTTCGGGTAGTATCACAAAGAAAACGTGACTTCCCATGATGTCTCCTCCTGCCTCAATTTAATTTGTTAACCAGAAGCCACCAATAAAGCCAACCTGCCTTCCCACATTCCACCATTACCCTGTCCTCATCTGCCACAAGGGTAGTCAAGAAGCAAAGCTTTTTAAATGGCCTGGTGAAGTCTGATGGATTTGCAAACAGACTATTCTTTGTATGTCAACAGAACCACAAAGAAAAAGAAAATAAGCCAAGGAGGTGTACGTTCCTCCCAAATATGCACACTGTTGCATTTAACATCAATGAATACCAACAATACAGGACTCTCCAATTGGTTGGTTTTAAACAAGTTCAGAACTTACGTTACTATTTTCTTTACTATTTTAAGCATGTGGTATCATTTCTTTTTATTACAGAACTTGAAATTCTAGTCAAGATTTAAGAGCTCTTTAAAACTCTGCAGACAAAAAAAACCCAACACGAAAAATCATTTAGTTTTGCTTAGCAGTAGCTAAGCATATATAAATACAATGGTATATATAAACTAAACTTATGTATAGTAAATGAAGATATTAGCCACAGAACAGCACAAAACTAGCAGTACAAAGACAGAAATAAACATCAAAAGAATGACCACTTCCGATGCACAAGTCAGTTACACAGTGAAGGATGCAGGTAAACATAAAGTTGCTATTTAAACCAAAGTTTACAGTAATCTGTATCAAGACACAAAAGACAGAAGTCACTGCAGCAACACAGATGAGCGTTGTGTGTTTGGCAGTACCAGAGGGATGAACTACAGAAAACCATGCAAACATATCAACTGCCCAAGTTCCAACTACAGCAATGAAAGGGAAGGCAGATGTCAGCAAAGTAAATCTTGTCCTCAAAGTACGGCAATCTTTCACCAAAACAGGCATTACACACTCCCAAATGCTAGTAAAAATGAATTCCAGCAGTCAAATGAGTTGGAAGTCAAGGTTTAAATTAGAATTTAATTAAAATATATGTATTACATTAGGAACCTCAGATCCTGTTCCTCCTTCAAAGAATCATAAAGAAAAATCTCCTTCAAAAGAACATTAAAGAAACCAAAATCTGCCTTCCCTCTTCTAGATAAGAACTGGAGTCCTGAACTCACAGCTGGAAACCAGAACTGCAACTTCCAGTCCCCAAAGAATTTGACCATTCAAAATAAAACCAAGGACTCCCCCTTCTCCCCTGCCCCCTTTCTCTTTTTTTAAAAGAACTGCAAGAGTTGTTAGCAAAACTAAACCAATTAAACTCACACCACCACCTCGTCCCTCCAGAAAACGGAAATGAAGACCAGGCTATCTTTAATATTAAGAGAGGAAGCAATAATTATACTCAGCAGAAAGAAAAAAACCAAACCACTAAATCAAATGTGCTATGACAGAATTTAAGGGGAAACATCTGTACCAAGCTCACCTACGTCACCTTCAGAACACTCAGATTCTCAGAAAACAAAGAAAGCTTGGAAGCAGGCTGAAGTCCCAGTTACATCTTGCCCCTTTTCACTGGGTACCTCAAATACTTCTCCAAGAGAAGCATTTGTGTTAACCAGTCAAACAGCAGCACTCCACGAATTTTCAAAGCTTTACTGGTCAGCATCTGCCTAGGAAATAGGGCTGCAACTGAGCTAATGTCTTCCCTAAAAGAAAAAATTCTGTAGTAACTACTCAGCAAAACAAGGTTTCTAAAGATTACAAAACCACAGGCAAATCCTAGATTAATTAGGAGAAGATTAAGCCCTCATTTCTTAACAGTTAAATGGTCCACAGTGCTCTACTAGGTATTATGGTCTATAAAAAGCTGCAAAGAAGTAAATGTATGCAAAGGATATACACACTGTACCTCGCTCTTCCAACCTTACTCGACTAACAAACAAGTTTTAAACTCTAACTCTACTGAAAATATTGCTGAAGTTGTTAAATATAAGACTGAGTACAACTCTTAAATAGCAACAGGAAAATACTGGAAGTTGGAAAGGGAAGGGAATTTTCAGAGGGAACACAAGGCACTCATGCTTGTGCTCTTTCAATCATAAGCTCAGCTGGATACTTCAAACTTACGGGTGTGCAGACTGACTTCTTAAAGTAACTGTGCCTTACAGAATATTAACAGAATATATTGCAGAATAATCTTACAGAATAAGAACAAACTTATTTTCCAGCAGCTGTAATGAATATAAATGGTCACAGGGACAAACTATTCAAACTTGGTAGAGATAGGGTGAAACATACATCCGATTGTTTTATTTTCTCTAATTTACAGTTAATTTAGACCTTCATCTTATCTCACCTCCACTGTAAAGGGAACAGATACTCTAAAACAATACAACTTAAAATGCAGTTGTTTTATGAGAGAAGTTTCTGTGTGACAGGGATATCGCTTCTTGTTCACAGACAAGGTGGCACCAGTGCAGAGCCACATTCAACACCTCCTGAGTACTGCAACAGCACCTGGGCCAGCTGAAGACAGCTGCTGATCACTGATCAACAGCAGAGAGAACAGATCACTGCATATGGAGTTGACTCAAAAGGAAAACTGGTAATTATGCAATTGCAAGTGGTTTCCCTTCATTAGTCAGGGAGAAAACCTGAGGTGAAGTTCCATACTGTGGCATGAATTAGTGACCTACTGGCACTAAAAGAAGGAGGTCCAGCTTAGCCCCTTAGCTTTCAAGCAACAATACCCTCTTTTGCACCTGTCCTGACATTCATCTGACCTTCCACTGATCTCACTCAAGTTGCTCACCTGTCAGAAAGCCATGTACGCCTTTTGCCTTCCAGAAATGGCGTAAGAGAAGCACCAGAACTGAAGAAAGGGCTTTCTCCGACTGGCAGCGTACAGCTGTTAGACAGGGTGAAGTTGTAGGATGTGGCTGGGGCAAACGGGGATTTCAGCTAGAAACTAATCACAAACCTCAGTGGCACCATCAGAAAAAGCAGCTCAATTCCAGTATTCAAGGAAAGGTAACAATATGCCTCTCCATTTGGCTAGCAGAGTCATTCTTCCCATTCATAGATGCTCATTATTTCCCTGACCTTCAAAAGGCACACAGCATATACAGTAACAAACAGGACTAGAACAGGAAACTACAAAGATAGTGCAAAACGTGACCAGTACAGTCATAGCTTTTATAGCCCAAACACCCAGTGAAAGGTTGATAAGCTCAAAAACCATCACTAACTCATTTTACAAATCTCACCTTGTTTTTAATAAGTCACTTGTTTCTTTTCCATTCCTCTTGTTTTTAGGTTTATAAATGAGAATTTCTAGTTAACATCAAATGTATTTCTACTTGTTCATGATATTACAGAAACGTATTGTGTCTACAAGTACCATTTCTCCCTATACTTGAAAATCACTGTGTGTGTTTTTTCCTTCTTTAAAAAAAAAACAAACTTGCCATTATTATACTCATATTCTGGTACTGCAAACTGGGATCTGCAACTCTTTGATCCCAGCTTTGCAAGTAGAAGTGTGTACTTAGTTTTAATCTAGTGAATGAATTACAGTGACCTCTGTTGAGTAGATGAGCTACAAACGGGCCCAAAATGTTCCCAACCTAGAGAAACAGAACAACAGGATTACCACAGTAAGTCAATACTGCAATCCATAAATGTTCTAGTGAGACAGGAAAGAGCGAGTGCTTTTGTAGATGACAGAGCATTTAGTCCTAAAGCAGGCTTTATGCAGTCTACCGGGCAGAAGGCACAGATTAATCTTTTGCTCATCTAACCAGCACAACAGAGGCACCAGTAAACTTTCTGATAGCAAATTTAAGCATGTTGAATAGAAAATAAAGATGTGACTTTGCAAACACATTAAGAAGCGGATAAATATAGAAAACAGAAGGAAAACACAGCAGTAAAAAAAAAAAAATAAAAAAACCCCCACGCACCACACCCCCCAAGCACCTAAAACTGAGAAGAAAGCTGTCAGCTCTAAAAGAGAGGAGTAAACACTGAAATAAAAGACCCACACTTGCTCTCTTCTGAGAAGCGAAATAGTCGGGTCATTTCTACCTCTCTCCTACGGTGAGTGGCACGTTACAGACACTCGGAAGGGGAAGTTCCGAGCCGGGGCAAGGTCTCCTCTCTACGCCTCCCCGACCGGCCCTGCGCTGCCATTACATGACACTCCCCCCCCTCCCCGAAGCCCGAACGGCGCGGCGCAGGCGGGGACCCCCAGGATGCTGCAAGTGCCCCCGAGGGCTGGGGCGCCGGCGGCGGGGGAAGGTGGCGGCGAGGGCGGGCAAACAGGCCCACAGGCCGCCGGAACCGGCCCGGCAGCCCCGGCCGCTTCCTCCCNGCCCCAGGGCCTGGGCCCGGGGCTGCCGGCGGCGCCCCTGAGGGCACCGGGGGGGGCGGGGCGGGGAATGGCGGCGTTTGGAGGGATGGCGGAGCGGCCTGTACCGGCCCGGCCCTACCTGAGGAGGGTCTCGAGCGCGCTCTCGTGCTTGTCGAGCGGGCGGCCGAGCGCGCTCTTGCGGAGCTTGCTGAGCTCCTCGGCGGCGCGGCAGTGCTCGGCCTGGGCGTCGCCGCCCGGGTAGCTCTGCTGAATGAACTTGCACAGCGGCTTGGCCAAGTCCACCTCCGAGGCCTTCTTCAGCTGCACCGAGATGAAGTTCGTCATGGCGGCGGCCGCCACAGCAGCAGCAGCACCTCCGGTTCCTTCTCCGGCGCGCCCCGTCCCGGCCCGCCGCCTGCCCAGACCGCGGCCGTAGCCCCTCGCTTCCGGGATCGCCGCGCGCGCGCGCGCGCTGTCTCCGCCCCCCCCGCCGCGTCCCTCGCGCAGCCTCACCGCGGCCGTTGCCGCCTCAGGAAGGCGCCGTCCCGGCCTAACGGGAGAGGCCGAGCCCCGACAGCGGCCCGGAGGGGAGGCGGGTGGGCACCGCGCTGCTCAAATACTTTATTTGACACCCACCCCATCTTCGCCGGGTGCTGGAGGGTGGGCAGAGCCGGCGGGAGCACCGAGGGGAGCGGGCCCGGCGGCGGTGGGTGAATGCTGGAGGAAGTGGGGGGTTACGGGGTGGGGGTTTGGAGGCCGGGGCAGGCCGAGAGCTCGAGTGGTGCCTCTGGAGAAGCGCCGTTTAGCGAAAGACGTGACCGCGGAGCGCAGGTGTGGGTGAGGAAAACCTCGCCAGGCCGGTAAGGTGACCGGTGACACGCCGGTAAATGTCAGGGCGAGTGGAAAGCTTCATGAGGTGTCAGGCTTCTGGCGCGTTAGAGGGGAAGCGAGGGGTCCCATACTCGGCCCACCCTAAGAGTTGGTGTTCTAAATAAAGTGAAGCGTTACTTCTTCCGTAGCAAACATCGAAATGTCTCTATTGGCAGTAAAAGGCGCAGATTCACATATTGCTGTATTTACGGATCTGTCATCCACGTCACCCATGCTTTCTGCTGACAGCCTCCCGTAGCTCAGGTAGGCACTCTGCGAGGCTGGCTTGTCTGAAGACCAAAAAGGAATATTCAACCCATGTTCTCATTTCCTCCTGCCACTTGTTCCAGACAGCTAAGGCTGTAAGCCTGCCATTTTCTTATTGCATAAGTCCCAAGGTGATGATACCATAAAAAGGAGTGGTAACAGTGCTTTTAAAATTATGCAAAAGGGTTTGGTCCCATGGTGTAGCAGACCACGAGTTTTGCTGTAAAGCCAAGCCGATGAGCCCTTCCTACTGAAAGTGTAGTATACTTGGTAGAGCTATCTTTGCCATCTGATGAATGTCTAAAGTGGCGGCATAAGAGGGAAAAGATAGATAGAGCCTGGGAAATCAGTCTTAACTGCTCCTGTCGCCGCTGGGAGGGGCAGCTTCTCCAGTATTAACCGTCCCTGTATACAATCCACAGAGGCTGTGGGAACAGCAGCCAGGCCCTCCAGGGCGCTGGAGTGGGGAAGGAGGCGATGGAATTGTGCTCCTTCGGTGGGGCCTTCAGAGCCCATCACTTCTGTTACAAACCTTTACTACATTCACAAAAATTTAGTATATATGTTAACAGTTCCTTGGTGCACTCCTGCCTCACTGCACTGAGTAAACAGCCAGCTCAATTTCTCATAGCTTACTCAAAACCAAATAGGAGTTGCCTTAACTTTACATTAAAAAAAAAAAAAAGGTTTTTTATTGTATACTGAATACAGCAAGTAAGCTGTCCTGGCTTGCTCGTATCTGGGTACGCGAGTTCCTCACTGCTTTTTTTTTTTTCTCACTTTTTCACTGTTGCCTGCATACACTTGTAAGCTTTTGGTCTCTTAGCCTGACTGCACTTTCCTGTCCTAGGGAATACCTCCACCCTCACAAGCTTAGATTCTGATCAGTCTTAAGATACAGTCAGCTGGGCAGTTGCCTGCCTTTGTTCCCAACATCGAGACCTTATGGGGTATAGTTAGCCTACACACCAGTACAAGATACGTGGCTGTCTATATATGGAAGATGGAAGCCATCAATACCTTCCAGCATAACAGTCATAAACACGGAAAGGGTGTGAACAGGGAAGGGCAAAAACTGCAGCTATGAGATCATAGTTCTACTTTGGAGCCGTAGTGACCTTTAGATGGCTGTTGCTTAACAAATGCAATGACCGATACTTTGCATTCCTGAACCGTCCACCAACACAGCACGGAAATCTCACTTTCTCTTAGAATAAGTTACCAGAACTTCAAAAGTACAGGTGATTTTATGCTTTCCCACAGATTTCTTAATAAATAGTACTCCTCTGAAGGCTTTGTTCTGATTATTACAATTCTAATACTGTAAGCAGTAGTGACTTGTCTCCTTGTTACCTCTGACTAGTCAAGTACTATTTCCCAATTTAGAGATGAGGAAGCCACATAGTCAGTAGTTATCAGTGCAGGGGGAATAATCTACATCTTCTGACTCAGAGTCCTGTGCTTTAAACAACAGACCATACTTCCTTCTTCAACAAAATTATGATAGTATCTACGAGAACCACTTTAAAACAGGTTTCCCCTAAAATGTTTGAAGTAATGCAGCATAAACAAGTTATAGCCATATTTAAGCATTACCAAGGTCACTGATATATTTAATTTTAGTACAGACAGATCATTAGATGTCCCCAGTTTTCATCTTTTTCCTAAACAACCATTATGTATATGAAGAACACTGCAGTTTTGCGAAAGCATTTCTAAAAGTCAGATTTGCTTTCAGTATGCAAACTGCCTTTTTTGCATGCATCATGGTTTTTGTCTATGATCTTCAGACAGAAAACTTTTCCCTGAACTCTGATGTTCTATTTTATGCTTGCATTCTGTTTACAAGTTCTGTGTACAGATATTTCATTGAAGAAAAATTTTATTCTGTATTTGCTGTACTTTATTCTGTAGATTTTGATCATGCTGCTTTCTCCATAGCATGAGTTGCCCTGTAGCAATTGCACTAGTTGGCAAACAGGTGCTATACTAAACAAAAAATCAGCAAAAGGAAGTGATAAGGCAGCTAGTTGTTCATTTCATTAAATCTGATGGTCCTCTTGCGTAAAGCTCCATTTAATCACTCAGATCCAACCCTATTTTGATACTCCTAACATCTTTTAGTGAAATAGCGTAAGGACCAAATCTTTTATGACCATTATCTTTTGACCATGGGTTTCAGGAGTGATTATCATCAGTTGCCAAAATGAGGGAATGCAGAAAACAAGATGTATGTCAGAAGAAGCTCTGACTGGGTCCAAATAACCTATCTAGTCCTACTGCCCATTTAGACGGAAATGTAAAATTCTTACGACTGATGAATTAAATTTCTCCCTAACGGCCCACAATCAAAAACACATGGAAGAATTCCTACCCTTTCCTTTAAAGCTGACACTCCTTTACCTTTTGTTTCAAAATTTAGAGGAACTACTAATCCTATTTTCATCAGTTTTCATTTGTGTTTATTAGAGTTTTATATGTCTTATAGGTGAAGAGGGAGCTGAACCAGAAGATACATTGGTAGCAAACTCAGCAGGGCAGCAGCCGTGCTTGTCTTTGTGTTTGTAGAGCCGCAGTCACGAGAATTCTCAATATACCATCCTCCTGCTGGTTGAATGCTAAATAAAAAACCCACTTCTTCAGTGTAAATTCCAGATGTGATACAGGTCAGGATGAAGAAATGTGAGGCTGGAGAAGGGGGAAAACAGGTCTAAATACTGTGGGTACGCTTGCTTAGGGTAGACAGTTGTGTAAAATGGTAATTATAACAAAATTGCCTTTCAACCAACCACAAGCTAAATAAGGATAGTGACTATGTCTGATTTTTGCTTGAGGAGAGGGTGCTGGCGGAATGGTCTAGAATCAGAAGGGCATCACATGCATAGCTAGTGGCACGGAAAAGTACCTTGTAGATTAAATAAATGGCAAGCAGGAGCAGAAGTGAGGATCAGAGAAGGCTAAAGAGAAGATAGAGGTGAAATAAGATGAACTTAGCTGCTACTGCATTGTAGATGGACTAGAGCAGAGCAAACAGGGAATCCAACCAGCATTAGTGCAATATTTTCCAGAAATGATTACAAGAATATTAGCTATTAGGCCAATTAGAGTGCAGCCTGGAATTTTCCTCAAGTCTCAGCAGGCTTCAGAAATATGCCATATTACTGATCACATAATGATAGTGCCTATTACTCAAATACACCACATTAAACAGGAAGAAACAGCTCTTTACTGTCCCACATCATGGTTTGTAGTAGTGAGTCTTCATAATAAGCACCAAAAGCATAGCTAAGGTTTTTCATATATCCTGTTAAAAATCTGTGGTAAAATTATGTTCCACTCAAAAGGATATATAAGATTTTTAAAAATGTTATTATTTTTACTGCTTATACTTTTCATATCACTGTGCTTTTAGAAGATGTACAAAGCAGAACAGCTTATAGAAGCCAGCACCAACTTTCAGTTCAGTAAGAAGTAGATGAGAGGCTATTAAAACGTGTTTCCCAGAAGCTGAAGGTCAGGATTAGTGCAAGATGTAGAAGTACAAACATATAAAATGCTTCATTACAATGCATTGAATAAAGCTGCTTGCTATTTAGCTATTATTACCATAGTCATGAGTACCGTATATGACGGTATATTCTGCCTCCAGATACACGCTCTCTACTTAAAAAGAGACAATGTTTACATAATTGTCCTGATAAAAGGTAAAGCATAAATGTGCAGTGCTATAGATATACAAGTCAGGTGACTGGTAACTCCCAAAATGGGCACTTAACTCTAAATGAGAATGTGAGGATATACATTTACACCCTGTTTCCCATCTATCGGTAATGGGGCAGCTATGCATAAGAGGAGGAGGATGTAATAGAGAATATCACTGCCATTTGATGCTGGGCACATTGCACAGCTGTTTACTGAATTCAGCGTTTCATAAAAGTTCCTGAAAAATCCAAAGTCATGCATGAATATTTGACTTAGATTTTGGCAGGAAAAGTCTGTAATTGACATATTTTTGGGGCAACGTGTATGGTGTGTGGTTTGAAAAAAGTTCTGATCCTTCCTCTGAAAGTGTGTTGAAAGAAGGGAAAAGGTTTGTTCTACCTTTGTTCACTGCTGAACTGTTGATGTTGCTTAGTATAGCTTTAATTCTATTTTACATATGTAAATTACAGATTTATAAATAATTTTTACTCTTAGGAATGGAAAACAAACTACCTGTCATTGCATTAAAAGCGGATGAAAAATCAGATGTCTGCTTTTTGTGATAATGGACTAAATTTTGCCTTACGCTGCACTTATTCTTGCTGTGAACATTTCTTTAAACTCTCGTAGGATTTCAGAAGCCGCAACAGGAGACGGATAGCCTTCTAATATTATCACATCTTCAATTAAATGTTAAAAGAAGAAATGATTAATGACCTTGAAACACAAGTTTTTGCAATATATCCTTCTCATAACTATGTTGTGGTTTTAGTGCTTCTAATTTTAAAATTATAATAAACAACCAAGACTCAAGTATGTGATTCTTTATTCATTCCAGTAGAGAGGAGAGTTTTTGATTTTACAAATTGCTCTTACAAGCTTGGCTAATTAAGCTACTCCTTAAGATTTGAAAGTTAGAAAGTTTTCACTTAAATTGTGTATTACTAAATAACGCAAATGGATCGATTATTGAAAGTACCAGAATAGACAGAAGATAACTGGGTAACTTTGAATCTCTTAATTATTGCAATATGGGATATACCTAAAGCAACAGCTTTATTTTATTCACTTTAAAACATGGCTTTATATAAAGCATTGTATTTGACATTTTATAAAGAATTTTTTCCAAATATGTCATCAGTTCAATCCAAGTATTTTTTGCAGCAAAGGACAGAGTAGCCTTCAAAGAAGCAGAAATTAATATTTTACCTTTGTTGGCATTTTACAACATATAATTAAATTTTATATTGTATAAATATATTGCCTGTATATTCAATGCAAGAAAAATACCTTTCCTGTTTTTTATATTACAATTACAAGGCTTGACTGGAAAACTCCATATATAATTTGAAGACTACTAGGTTTATTACATTGAAGGATATAAAAGAAATTAAATCTGGCTAATTGAGGAAGATCCTTTATAAGTCAGCGTTGACAGCATTTATTTCAACAGTATTTTCAGTTTGAAGTATTCCTTATCCTGAAATATCTTATAAAATATTCAAATATAAATCACTTTACGTAGCTTGAAATAGGTGTGGATGGAAGTAGGTGATGAGGTGGTCAGTTGTTACACGGCATAATGCTTGCCAGTATAGAGACATCACTTCTTGCTATGTGGAACAAGGACAGTAGATGAGACCCCGACAGAGATACCTTCACTTGGTAAAGTTCACTAAAAAACACTGCCGAAATTCAGTTTTGTGGTCCAACGGACTCTTTTTATGGCAAGTGAGAGGTTTACACCACTAAGCAATCCTCTCTATTGACAGCGGAGTGTTTTATTTTCAGCATTTCAGGCGGAGAAGAGCCTGTAATCAGTTGCAGTTCAAATCTCTGAGCGCTCCTTCACCACACACCTTGTTTTTTTGAGAAGACGGTAATAAACTTTGTCCCTCTTGCGGGCTGCGTACATGTGCCCCAACAGGGACAAGCTTGTCGCTTAGGTGGGAGGCGGGAAGCATCTGCCCTTGGGCTGGGGACACGTGCCTCGATTCCTGTGCCTGTTGCGGCGGCTGCCCGAGTGTGCAGTGCAGCTCTTGGCTTGTTGCTAGGTTATCCTCCACCTACTCACCAACTCAGATAAACAGTGAGCCGCTGTGCGCTGCCTACTCAGTGAAGTGACGCGGAGGGGTTTTGAACCAAGGTGGATTGAAAGCCAGACGTGCTTTTGAGCCTGCTCGTATGGTGCTGTCCTGGTGTGAGCGACACAGGACTAATTTCTTTCCTAATGCTTGGGAAAAGCTGTATTTGTGTAAGACTCTAGTGTCTGAATTAGTGAAGATATTTACTGTATAGCCAGCCATGGTGTGTGGGTTTCAAGGTCTCAGTGTTTTCGAGCTCGCCAGGTGCAGGGATGAGGAGGAGCGAGACTCGGGCACTTGACCCAAGCTGGCCAACAGGATTGTTTCATACCATGAACGTCACATTCAATATAAATTAGGAAGTCTGCTGCGAGGGGGTTCTCCCCCTGCTCGCGTTCTCCCCCTG
Source organism: Chionis minor (assembly GCA_013398295.1). Classification (NCBI taxonomy): domain Eukaryota; kingdom Metazoa; phylum Chordata; class Aves; order Charadriiformes; family Chionidae; genus Chionis; species Chionis minor. Next base: position 395,814 of record VZSF01004942.1, read on the forward strand.
CTCGCGCTCTCCCCCTTGCTTGTGCTCTTCCCCTTGATGGCTCTCCCTTGATGATGGCGATCCAGAGGACTCCTTGCCCCGGTGCCGGATCCCTGAGGCCTTCCCTTCCTCCTGAAGCTGTAGCGCTCTCAGTGTCTGACATTCACTGTCCACTGCTGGGAGTGCACGGCTTCCAACTGATATAGTTGGCTGAGTATAATCCTTGTACTGTATATTTGGGTATCGGGATCAATATGGGTTCCTTTGTGTTAGTATTGTTAATTATCCATTTCTATCCTATTAAATCTGTTTATCTTTCAACCCCTGGGTTTTCTTGTTTTCTTCCTAATTCCCCTTCCTGGGTGGGGAGGGGTCATCGGGTGAGAGAATAATTGTCTAAGCGACAATAAATTGTTATGGGTTTTCTCAAACCGTAACAGGTGCCGATCCTCCGTGTCCCCGTCTGTGCGTGCTGCCGTTGTCACTGTGTAGATGGAATCTGTTATGTAAAAGCGTCTTGCAGTCAGGAGGAAGAATGTGCCATCACATGCTGGACAGAGCAGAATGGGTGCTACTGAAGCGGTATTAGGAGACGACAGCAGGAGCCAACACCTAATTTGAGGTCCAAGGGGATGACAAGCATGTAAGGAGGAAAGCAAGGACCTGCTTTAAAAGCTGTAGATTCAAGGTTTCTTCTTCAAATGTGGGAATTGAATGAATTGTTCTCCAGGAAGGCAGTCCAGGAGGGACAGCTGTGGTCCTCATTCAGTGGAGACAACTCACTGGTGAACAACAGCGTGAGACCTTACAAAAACCAGAAAGATCAAACAAAAGATAGAAGACCTTGAGATCAGGGTTGTTCCGTGGTCCATGCAGGGAGGGGTTTATGACTCTTCCCCTTTCAAAAAATCTCCTTAACCCACGTACTGACGGACTTACAAAGAGCCACCTCTAATAACAATATAGGGAATCCACTTCTGAAAGCAGTGAAGATCCTCATGTCCTACTGTTAAACTTGTCCATAATATGAGCTTTTTATCTTACACATTCCAAACATAATGAATCAGAACAAAGTTTCTCTGTTACATAATGTAACGAGCGCCAGTACAGACAGCTCTTCTGCAAAGTTTGGTCCAACCACAAAAATTTAGGGATAAAGAAATGGTGACGGGATTTGCCGACAACACTGCCAGAGGATTCCTCCTGAAAATGCTTGCTTTGCAATGTTCAAAGGAGAAATGATAGACAAACTTGCACTGGCACAGTCTGCAAAAGTGAGATGTAAAAAATGCGGTTTAATCTATTTCATCATATTACTGTCTCTGTATGGCCATATATGGTGCAAGCAGGCAACAAAATCCAGCATGAACAGTGTGCTTTTGCACAAAAAAGGGAAGAGGAGGATCATTTGATCAAAGACATTTTTCTTTTGGGTTTTTTTTTTCATCAAAGGAGGTAACTGTGGCTGAAGTTGCTTCTAATTGTGGTAGGACATCCATAGGACATCACAGAGTCCAAACTCAGACATTAAAGGGAAGAGCTTGAAAGGCACTGGATGAGCCAGTTTGTGTTACGAGACTGCACTTCAGTCAACAACTTTGCAAAAGTTACATAAATTAGGGCAGATTTCAGCACGGTATTTGTCATATATGATTCATCCTGGCATGAAGTATCTGGACATGGCTTGACTAATGCCAGTAGCTAAAGTTTTACTGTAAGGAATCTAGCATGCAAATTATGTTCTGCAAGCTCAGGAGATTATCCTTATACTTACTTCATGAATTCTCAGGTTGCTCTGCTTGACGTTCCCTCTGAAGTTCCAGGAAGTTCTTACTGTCATATAGACAGACTGAAAGTTTTGTAATGAGTCACTTTTAGGGGGGAAAAAATCCTTTTTTTAAACTGATATATTCTTCTGTGGAATCAGACATTCAGCTGGTTTATATGTGCAACATTTCTTCCATTCACACTGACTGGTATAAACTGTAATGTCGTGTTCCTTTCAAACTAGCATGCCTAGCAACGTCACACTGTATCCTCCGCTTTCAGATACAGAGATGTTGACATACACAAATATTTCAAGGAATATGAGATGGTGTATTCCTGCTTCAAATATTATGTTTAAATGAATGCTTAATTACTATCCATTCTCCATGCAAGCATTGACAGGCTTATCAGCGGTCACTTTTGCAATGAGCTGGCACCACCCACAAACTACTTACGCTAGGAGTTTGACGATGACTAGGCATAACTGATATTAAATTGTCCTTGGAATCATTCTAGGACAGCCAGTGAATTTCACAAAGTAAAAAGCAAAGACTAACCGCTTTTTTACTGACAGAATGCTTCATGCCTCTCTAACTCTGATAACACCAGACGTGCATGTGTCTGTCCACTTTCAGGCTCGTGTTTTTGTGTATCCTTTCTGTAGCCCTATTATCTACATTTGTTTCTAGCATCTGCTTCCTCCACTTCTCACAGGGTTCAAAGACTATGCTTCAGATTGGTTAGCTAGATGTGAGTCATCATAGCAGGTCAATTCATTCTCCCATGGCATATTTTGTTCCACCTCATGACTGTCATTTTTTCCATTTTGATCTTACCAGTATTACCTGCTTGGCATGGCAGTTTATCAGTGACTAATTAGGTACCTGTTTTCAGGGATGAAGCAGCTAAAGAATTTTTTTCTTTACTATGTAGATGATTCAATGTGCCTTTTCATTCAGTGTACCTAGTGTTTATATGCTAATTATTTAAATGTTCTGGTTTATTGCCCAGAAATATATGCAGTGATTCAACGGTAACCATCTCCGTTTGTATAAAACTCGTATAAGGTTTAAATACATGCACATCAAAATACATGCCCAAAAAGCAGCTCAGTGAGAGATGAGAAATTTTACTTGTGATGTATTATTTGTTAAGAGCAAAGATAAAAATCAAAGATGAAAACTCACCAGAAATTGTTTTTCAGAAGTGCGATAGTTGTACCCAGTAATTTGCACTCTTGGGCTGTGACAGCGTGCCAACTCGGTATCTCATCACAGGCAAACAAAAAGTCCGCTCCAACTTATTTTCTGTCATGTTTTCTAATATAGTCACATGGAATAATAAGCTATGTTTGACAATGGCATATTAGCCAGATTATACACAGGGAAACAGAGGGATTAAGAATAGTGACCTTTTAGGAAATGGAAAAAGGAATGCTGTAGAGAATGGAGGACTGTGGGCGATTATTGCAAACTGAGGTGATGATTCAGAATACTTGTTGTGAAGAAGTACCAAGTTCAGAGTGTCCTGATGAACTCAAGTGCAACATTTTTCGGGCTTTTACATCTTTTGTGAGGAATGTAGGAAGTGAGGGGTTTATTTGCCATAATATCTGGTAAATAACTATAGGTGCATGCAAGGGTCTTTGCAAAGATTTAGGAATGCTTTGTAAATGTTAATTAAGTTAGACAATAATTGAAGCAATTATATATTAACAGACCTGTCTTAAATACAGCAGAGAAATTATTTGCTGGAAAAATTCTCATGCCAGGCCCAGGAGAAGAACCAGGGATTTCTGGTTTAGAAGAATTCATTAACATGTTGTGGCCATCAGCTGTCCCTGTCTCTCTCCTTTTACTTCTTCCATTCCCAAGAACACTTGTACAAGAAAAGGTCTTCCCAAAAAATGAAAAAAATTACCAGACTGGTACTATTTGCTAAAGATCTTTCTGTGTGCAAGTCAGTGTGAAAGCAGTCTGAGGTGTGGCCAAGATGTTCTTTAGAACTTCTCATGCATAGTGCTGAAAAGTCCTATGGGAAACACAGCAATTATGGTACAAGTTAGGGCAACTCTTAGAGCAGCTGGAATTTTTCCAGGAACCAAACTGGCCTGTAGCAACTTCAGAATGGATAAATACATATTTCTTGGATTTGCTTTCTGCTCTGTACTACACCTGAAAGGAACTAAACTGTCTGACATTGTCTGAATTTTCTAGTGCTGTCAATATTACTGTGCTGCGGAGGAGAAACACAACTGCATGAATTACTGTACAAGCAAATAAAAAAATGCTGTCTGAAACAACATACAATTGTAAAGAGCCAACAGATGAAGACAGATGGAAATGTGCAAGTTTACTTATCTAACGCACAGTGCAGGAATTCCTGATGTAGCCCCACCAGAACTAGTTCTCAAAGCAGACGCCTCGAGAAGCACTGCCCCAAGCCAATTAGCTCTGTATTACAGTGCCGAGGTAGCTGTCTTCCCATACTGTACAATCCACACCATTGTTACCATCAAGGAACAAAACACACTTTTCCCCTTCTATCTTAAAAATTCAGTTATAGAGGGAATGAAAAAACTTCAAAACAATTATCATGTAAATCACGTTTCCACCTTTATACTCAGCACTGCCTAAATAAATAGGGGAAACTGATAGAAGTGATAAGGAACTCATTTTTTCTAGCCACAAGATAAAGCTAAAAGTAATAATATTCATGCCATGGTTTGGAATTACTTCCTGAGAGAAGTAGTGTATCTCTTGAATCTACTACCAACTGCAAACGCCATGCTGACAAAATTCATCTCTCAGTGTCAAAAGATTACACTGTACAAAGCTATTATGTATTAATTTATTATTGGATTTTCTTCTTCTTGCAGGATCAGCTCTCTACTTTATGACTACTGACACGTAAAATAAAACACAGTGACCAGAACACATTTGAAATTAAGTCAGATTTTATTTTATAATGGACTTTTGTCAGAGTGGGGGAAAAAAACAGGGCTCATAAACCCAACTGCTAGTTAGTGGTTATGGAAAGAAAGTCAATCTGCAATTAAACTATAATGGTGGTACATTAAATAGGAGTGAGTAATGGCAGCTAAACTTACTTAATTGAAGCTGGAAATATTTAAAATATCAGTAACAGTTTTATACTGAAACCATATGATGAGTCTTGGTTTGATTACTCTGAGAAGGGCCGCTGCTGTACAGCCCTTCAGGCAAAACACCTGCTGAGACCTCTATGCTTATAAAGAGATGTTACAGGCGCATTTTAAAGCTGATAAAGACCTTCTGGATTCAAGCAATGATTACATAGCCGTTGCCCAGTTCTGTGAGATACAGCGTGCATTATCTTTCGGTAGGGTGTGCCTCTCTGTGGAAAAATATTGTTTGGATTAAATATTCATTTACATGGACTACTGGATGCAGTTATGGCTTAGGAAAACTTCTTGTGGTAATTGTGTTCTTGGTTTTTCATAGAATGATCATGTCTTGGCATGGACAGTACAGGGTACGTTTGAAACTGGATTTTGTGATACAGGTTCTGGGATCTTGGCTGTATTGCCTTCTTAGACTGCGCGCTGCCTGAGGCCAGAAACCCCAACTGGCCACTGTCAATTATTTATGCACACTCCGCGGCACCGAGAGAGTAACCTAGTTAAACTAGCAGAGAATCCTCCTCGCACGTCCACCAGTCTGTGCCATGAGGAGGTCTGGGCAGATCTGCTCTCGAGCACGGCTGCTAGGACAACTACAAGGCCACACCACAGCCTGCACCACCAGCAGTTCCCTTCACCTGTGATGTGCTTCTTCAGATATTTTGCAGCACAGGTGGGATATTCAGCCGTCTTGTTTGCTACACTGACTACACCATCACACAGACAAGGCACAAGCGAGGACATCACACCGGACTCCAGCTCCAGAAGGGCTAAGCGCTCGGTGAGTGTTGGAGCCAAAGCCTTCCTCGCACCTACAATGACAAGCTCAAAGCAAAGTTGGTAATAGGCAAGCACAGCCACAGCTGCTATATCTGTGTTTGCGCTTGGGTTTCGCCTGTAGCTGCAGACCTTCCTCCAGCAATGCCAGCTGAACACCAAACCCTGGGATGCCGAGCACTGACCAGTAAGACACTCTGAAGCTGACTGGGACAGACTCTGTTTGGCTACAACTTATGCTAATAAGGACAGCAAAAGTGTTTTGTCTTGGATAATACTCTTTGAACAAAATTCCTGTCTTGGTCAGGAATATGGTCACATAACCACACAAACACCGTACTTCCCGACACCGGGTCTTGGAGGCCGCTTTTGGTTTGCACAAACCCACATCTTTAAACACATAAAGTTGCACAAATATGCACTCAAAAATGCTTTCAAAGCCAAAAGGTCTGATTTCTTTTTCTGACATAACTATAATGTATCCCTATATACAGACATCCCTACAGTAGTGTGGAAGCATCCTGCAGTCTGCAGTGTGGATATGGATAGAGTAACCTCTAATGCAGCATAGACCTTGCCAGCATATCTGCTTCATTCTCTAGGATCAAGTTAGCATTTCTTGAAGCATCATCGAGATATCGATTACCGTGCCTTGAAGAGGGAAAATGTTGCCAGTCTCATCTGTCCCAGTGAAACCCAGAGAGCATAGTCCTTGTGACACTTCCAGGACTCCAGGGAAAAGAAGGTGATGCTACAAAATGCCAGGAATGTCAGAACTTCTCTGAAAGTCTTCTCAGTTAGCAATTATCCGATTGATTGAAGTCTTTGCTTGAAGAAATAAAATGGATGATCCAGATGCACTTTCTTTTCATCATACATGAAAATGAGATTCAGGAAAACGAGGTTGGGGGAATAATACATTCTTATACTCTGTTGAAGCATGTCTCAATTTTTTTCCAAAAGTACATGCAACTGGATTCTAGTTTTGAAAATGTCATCATGCCCCAGGATTGCTTTCATAAATATGAGGAATTGTAGCCATTGCCAAGATGTGTTTCATTCCTATTTTTGGGCATACTTCGGAAGTTCATACTTAAGCAATACTGACTGCACTCAAGGGAAGTTGTGCTTAGGTAAGGACTGACACTAAGCCTCATGATAACAGGATTTTCTGGATTTTCAAATCTCAACCCAAGTCGACAGCTGAAGTTTTGAAACTAGTCCTTAGACTTATCATGGTCCGCAGCAAAACCTCAGAGATGAATAAAAGCGAACTGTGGGTGGAAAATCAAACTCTTATGTTGAACTTTTAGATGCTGTCATTCAGGTCCATCTCAAATTTAAATCTGTAGTTCAGATGGACTGGTTCTACTGCTCTTACTCCTCCTTTACCACGTAGCTTTGTGACAGAAGTGGGATACAAGTTCTCCTACGTTCAGTACCAGACGTTTAAAGCATTTAAGACAAAGGCACACTGCCATTCTCGTGCGCATAGAGAAGTATGTATTTTTACACTTCAGAAAATGACAGAGTATGTAGGGAGGTAAGAAACTCACTTATTGGAATTGCAACCAACAAATCAGAGACCACAAATATACCATTAAATCCACAGTATGAGGACCCTGGGTGCAGTCCCCCAGCAGAGGTCTGCCTGCCTGTGCTGGAGGCCAGCACTGACGTGGTGGAGCTGCATAACCTCGGGTCAGATGGCTGTGAAAAGCCAGTGGGCGAGAAAGAGCTGCAGGAAGCGCCGCCGGAGGCCTTCTCCCTTCACTTGAGAGCTGCATTTAAGCTCCAGCTCTCGCCCTGGGCCCCTGCCTGGGGTATGTGGTGGCTGTGCCGGCACCCAAGTCATGTCCCCCAGTGAGTCAGGCACCTGGTTTGACCCGGGACCTGCCTCGTGACTGCAGACCTGCCTGGTAGCCACCAGGCTGCTGGCTGACCCCAGGCACTGCCAGGGGACCACTCTGCTCACCTTGCTCCGGCACGGCACGGGGCAAGCGAGGCCCCTGCCCCGGCTTGCCTTGTTGTCACCCTCGGCTGGTGGCTTGCCTCCCCTGATGGAGCAGCCTGCTCCGGCTGTAGTGATCCCCCTGAGGTTCGCAGGATCCGACGTGAACCTAGAACGTCTGCTTGATACCAGGATCCTTCAATAGAAGTTACATTGTTAGGACCTAAGAATGAAGAATGCCGTTTTATTAAAGCTGCTGATCACTGAATTGATACTATTTTAGCTGAGGTTGTACAGTCTTTTCCTTCCTGAAGGATCAGGCTCTGGATTGGCATTTAAAACCAGCCAACGTGTTTAACATAAGCAGGTATCTGAACTGAACAAACTTAAACTCTGGTCATAGGTGACATTTGGCTAATCACGCTCACTTTTATACAGTCTCAATTTCCTATGTGTGTCCGTTATGACATCCATTATGGAGCGAATGCAGAATGTTCGGCTGTCCACTGCAAAGACAGCTGCGTACCATGCTGGGCGCAGGGCTTTGCATCTGTTGTCGCTTCGAGCACTCATGCTCACTTACACACTGGACATACCTTCTGGAGAATCCATAGGACAGGATACCTTTGTATGCAGAAATACCCGTATGCAGAAATTTTTATTTCCATAGGATTTCTTTCAATACTTCTAAATAGGCCACTTATTGTCTTTAACTGCTGGCAATGAATACAAGAATGTTTCTGCTGTGAGTCATAAAATATTTAAAAAAAAAAAGGGAATTCATAATTTAGGCATCACAGACAGTATGGTTACTCAGTTAACAGCAGATTAAAAAGAGTCCGCTTCTGCTGCCACAAATTTTCATGATACTACTTGGGATTTTATAGCAAAAAGTTATCTTGTTGCCTATATTATGACATATTTTTCTTGATTTGTCTGTAATGAAATAGTCCCCCAGACCTGCAATGTGGGTAAGTGAGTTCTCCCAGTGGAAAGATAGAGGCTCCAAAAGGAGAACAAAGCCCCTATTCATAATTTGAGTCAAAGAAATTTTGCCTGTTCAAAATGCCTGTGTATCAAATCTGTATGTTCCCTTCCCTAACCATTTCCATTCTAGAATGTAGAAATGGTGAAGAACCTAGAATTTATAATAAGATACTGCCAAATTGGCACCAAAACATTGCTTTATGAAAGTCCTAACTGCAACTTTACGGACTAAGGTAAATGAATATTAAATTCCTTATATATATGTGTCAAAAGGCATCTGCAAACATCAGATAAATTAGTGGCAGTAGAATTTGTTGGGAAGCAAACTGAACATCTACATGGGTTCAATAAATACCAAAAAAAAGTTAGAAGCAGTTTTGAATAATTCTTTGAAACAGGTTGATTTTTTAATTAAATTTGTGCATATTTGTTTATATAACAATTCATCATTTAAGTTCGGACAATTGTATTACACTTCAATTATAAGAAACTTTTACTCATTTTTATTACTTCAATTAATTATTGCTTCCACATACTTTCTTTGAAAGGTCACATCAGTACCTCGACCTCTTCCTGCAAATAAAAAAAGCAAAATAGCAAACCAAATCCCTGATACTGGTCAGGGCTATAGGATCTGAATCCAACCCTCGTTTTCAAAAACCGCTTGAATTTGAGTTGCTTGGATTCATGTGGTTTTGTTACTTGTTTCCCAGTTAGATAACTACGTGACTAAATGCTTTATTTTTTTGACAGCGAGCTATCTGTGGATCATTAAAACACTATGAATTTAACTACGTCTAATTTAAACAGTCCACTTCGGAACCCACATGATACACATACACAAACCCACCCTTACCATCTTCCGCCCATAATCTACCTTACTTTTCCCACTATTTTACTTGATTTACAGTGCTGGTATGTTCACAGCTGTATTTATGCCTCTTATCTCATTTCAGTTTTTTCTAAAATGGTATGATGCACTTTTGCTGGGAAGATCTGTATGAGCCAGCACTTTAACCACAGGAAAACGGGGAGAATAGGTGCACCCTCTGTATTCTTAGAAGCAAATCTTCGGGCTCCCTTCTATTGGCTGGTGCAGCGTTACCAAAAAGCGTGACTCGGCCTCTTTCCCAGGAGACATAAAGAGCCAGCTGCAATGACTCCACCACGCTGCGCAAGAGGTTGCCGGGTTTGTGGCTGCTGCTCTAGTCCCTGATGCTGCAGATGCACATCTTGTCCCCGGTGAGGCACAGGAGGCCGAGACTCGGGCAGCGCAAAAGGGAGAATAGTTGAATTTGGTTTTCCTAAACCATTGGCGGCACTCCTCCTGCGCAGAGTGGGCGGCAAACTTGAGTTCTGAACTGCAAAGTGACTTAGTAAAAACACATCTTTGTACAGCATAGACCCATATTAGTGGGTATTTGGTCAAAGCTGCCGATGGCTGTAATAAGTACCATCTGCTTTAAACTGCACGTTCAGCAGCAACAACCCAGATACAAGAGATTCTAAAGTATTCCAAGCAAGGATAGTATTTTCTTCATTTTAGGGTAAAAAATAAAACCATTCATTACTTTTTTCCCTCCCCGTAACACAAATGAATTCTTACATTTTTTTCGTGTGCATACACATTTACAGAAATTCCCCCAAAATACTGATGGATATTTGCATCCATACCAAACCAGGAGGTTTCTATGTGAGAAGGGTGGGCAGCCAAGCAAAAAATATGATCTGCAACAACTGCTAGCTTCTTTCTTTTTCTGCCCGCCGGTATCCGTAATAGATACGTTAGGTAAAGTTTCAGCGACGTGCCTTTGGACGGGAATACTTGCGAAGATCTTCCAGGAAAGTTTACCACCAGATGGAGCTCTCAAGCAGCCAGACAAGATTTTTTTTCAAACTACAGCGGAAAAGCGTGTGAAAATTAGGCAACAGCCAGAAAAATTCAGTCAGCTTAAATTAATTTAAAAATGTAAATGCATATCCTTTACGAAGGAGCCATTTTAAACTATGCATATGCAACTTTATCTACGCATTAAACTATACGTATGGAAGGAAAACTTTTCCCCTTTCTGAAGAACCCTGCAGCTCCCACTTACCTGAGAAAACCCTTCTTGATCAACACTGGTAACACAGGAATTACTCGAGTAATAAACGATTGCTGAATCTGGTCCCATTTATAGCAGGGTTTGCATTGCAGAAAAAAAGCAAGCCAAACCCAGAGACCAAAAAATTGGATCACACCTTCCCTTTCCCTCCTGCTTCCCATGCAGCAAGAAGCGGGTTGCTTCGCGTAGACGTGGGCACGCTCTGCCCCGGCGCTAGTGTTACTAGGCTGAATATCAACACACTGCCTGGTTTGGAAAGTTGTTTCTATGTAATGTTTCTGCATGTTTTCTTTTTTTTTTTTTTTCCTTTCCTCCCCCCACATTCTTCAGCGCATTCGCTGTCTCGCAAGCTTCCCGCAGATAGTAAGAATGCCATGACTTGTTTTGCAAGAACGGACATTTTGCCAGTCCAAGGCCAAAATACAGCCAGCTGTGCAGTACACCATGTGCTCCCTAGTTTTTCTTTTTCAGGTCAGATGAATCAAGTATTTCGGATCCTTTTCTAGTTCTTTTATTCTGCTGTTAGCAGCATGACAATACAAAGGTAATTACATCTATATTGCAATAGTTCTCACAGGTAGTTTAACTAAAAGTTTAATCAATTTCTTAAGTTTTAGAATTCAGAAAACTTTGGATTGATGGATTGGCATGTTGAGCTATTTCATCGCAAATTTTTCCAGCATGACACAAAATTATTATACAGCTACATTATACAAAGGTGTGGCGCAGAACACAGGCATATTATAGGCCATCACAGAAATTTAAAGATAGAAAAGCCTAAGTGATCAAGGTCTAGCGAACTAAGCTGTTGCACAAAACAGATACAATCATTCTCTTGACAAACAACAGGTTAAGTATCTCTGCCACTAAAGACAAACATTTTTGCCACTGTACAAAAGTGACATAAAGGATATCAAGTTATACAGCAGTGCTTTGAGTAATTATAGAAGACACGATAGACTGACATGATAAAAGAGAAGTGGCCACTTGCACGTTAATTCTGACACTATTTTCTTGATCTGTTTTTACTATTTTTCATTACCCATAGTTTTTCATTTGTTCTTCTCTGTATTGCATGTATCAAGAAAACCAGCAAATGAATCATAAACGATTTATCAGGATGAATTATTTAATTGCAGTACCTACACGTTAAAACATATTTGACAATAAGGAGCGAATTAATGCCTTGGAGTAATCCAGTAATCAGGCATCCGTCTGACTCCCCTTGCACCCCATTTCTGTAATCAAATTGACTTAGTATGTACAAGAAAAATACCAGACTACTAGTTTCAACTTCTGATTGCTTTATAAACAAGCATACGAAAGCCATCTATATTAAACATGTCGTTTCAAGAACATCCATGGCACAAGCCAAAATGTAGCAGAGTTCACCGAGCACATTTTTAATACAGTTACATCCAATTTCATCTTTAAGGCCTTGTGAGAAAAAATGGGGAATATTTCAACTAGCTTGGTACATATATTGCAACATCATTGGAAAAACTTTCCTCCATGAATGAACTGATTTATATTCTGAAGATGTTTATTACTTCATTATTCCAATATTATTAATCTCAGTGGGAAGAAGTCAAATGATTCTTACAAGTTATCAACAGTGACAATTTCAGCTTGAAAAGATACACGTCATCCTTTCACAATTTACGTAAGAAAAGATGTAAAATAAATGCCTATACAACATGGATAACAAAAAATGCCACATTTTGGCTTAAAATAGCACAATATAACAAGATGAATTTTACCTCCTGACAATATTAAGAAAAACCTCGATGTAGTGATTTCCAACCTATAAACAAATAAAAGCCTATGGTTATTCCAGAATACATTAACAGGAAGTGGCACATGATTGAAGGACACCACATCCAAGACGCCATCTGAAAATTTGCTTCAAACCAGCCAGGGTGGAAGATGATGTGGAGGTGCCATCCCGGCTGCTGAGGAATCCGACAGGAATGTAAGGACAACTTTCTCATAGATTGCTTCAGTGTCAACTTAGGCTACGCCAAGTGTAATTTACAGGAATTTTCTGAGTGACTCATGGTTAAATTCACTCTATTTTTATTATTATGGCCTGTGCTTGCTATTTGTGATAGAGTTTTTAATCATGGGGGTTTTATGGTTTCTTTCAGTTACGGGATTACGTCTTCTGTGTAGGAAGGATTTTTCAGAAGGGGAAGTCAGTCTGTGGAAGTAGCTTTTCTGCTCGAATGACTGTCAGGCCCATGACAGAAGATCGATAACTGGGTTGCACAAGGTCTCAGCTTGTTAAAAGCTACTGCTAGGAAAGGAAAGAAGGTAGAAACAAAGCCCGAAACACAGTGAGCCTTTTCTTATCAGCGAAAGGAATGAAGAGCACGGCATTCTCCCTCCCCAGCCTGTTTCTCTGTACGATTCTCGCCTTTTCCAGAACAGGACAACACATGCGATAATTGTGCAGCACGCTCGAATGGGATGGGGGCGTAGAAACAGGTTTGGTGTGCAATTCAGGTTGGAAATGCGCCTCGCTGGATTAGCGTCGTCTACCTCAGCTCCTGCTCTAATCGCTCTGGTTGCTAACATGTCATATTCAGAAGATGGAAAGAAATTTTGATTCTGCGTTCAATTACGGTGCTTAATTGCTCTACAACATATTATGCATTGTACAAATACACAAGAGTAGTGGATTTACGCTCACATGCTTGCATATCAAAAAGAAGATTGCATTCCAAAGGAAGCAATCTCCTTAACTGAGAATAAGAGGCTTTAAAAGATCTTCAGCTTGAATGAAAATGCCTTCTTTTTGGAGCCCAGCCCACATCCCTAGGTATAAAGTCCGCTAGGACTTTGTGAGAATATCCAACAACAAAACTGTGTCCTTTGTCCAAGCTGGAGGACTGCTCTAGGTTCAATATTAGAGCGCTACTCCTGCCTTGCTAAAAAAAGAAGTGAGTATCCAGAAGCTCTATTTGCCAAATCAAAATGCTATTTGTTTGCAGAGGAAAAAATGGACCAACATTTTTTGATCCCGCAAAAAAGATAATTCTGTTCAGTGCTAGGATATCAGAGGAAATTGCCTTGATCTTATCAGAACAGCTCAGCAATAAAAAGGCTACCAATCTTCTAGTGCTGTATCAGCGTCTATGCAGTATAAAGGCACTAGGGCTGGCAGGTAGTAAGAGGATGAAATACAGTATTCTAACCCTCTGATTTTACACCAAGACAATTGTTTTCTTCTGTATTTTCTATTACGTGAAATGTAAAAAAAAAAAAAAAAAGCCACATATCCCAGCATAGCTTTTTGCCCTTAACATAGTTTTGTGATGTCGTCTTTGGATTAACAGAATAGTTTCAGCATTTCAAGTGTGTATCTTATTATACTTTACCCTTCTCCTCAGCTTCAATGCTATTCACAGCAATTAGATAACCTAATCAGTATACTTGCTTTGAACCAAGAGAAACTCAGAAAATCTAGCACCACAAGCTTTACCCAAACAAGCTGTTTGCTTGGGATTTTCTCTGAGATTGACATCAACTTGGCCTATAATGAAATGTAAATTTTTTATTACTTGGGGTCGGTTTTGGTTTGTGGGTTTTTTTCAGTAAGGTTGCTGGGCCGACACTGTTTATAGTTCTTGATACTCCAGAAGTCCAGCACCGCTACTCAGTTCTTTGCTATTCAGCCAATCTTGTTAGTTCAACAGTTACATTTAAAACTTTCACAGCAAGAAATTTATTTTTTAAACTTATAACACCAGTGAATCAGATTCTAGTGCACTGAAGAAATATAACACTGCAGTTTCATTTTTCTGAGATTTGTTTTTCCATTTCCAGCAGTTTCCTGAGTCCCATTTTCAATAAAGGCAATTAGCAATTCCATCTTTGTAATATAGATTAGTAATCTATCTTTGCAAATGGCATTGCACACACAGGACAAGAACTATTCAGCTTCATCCAAAATCATGGTTCTTTATATGTGTACAGGGAAATCCATTGCAAAAGGATGACAAACAGTTCATAATTTTTTTGGTAAAATTATAATGAGCTTGAAATACAATACATACATTTCTGTTTTAAAGGCATCTACAAGCTTTTTAATAATTTTCATTATTTTAATGCCTAGAGCTTCATCAAGCACGGCATCCCAAATTGGCCGTATCACACCAAAAATCAACAAAAGGCTGCTTGCAGTCTTGCCTTCTGCTATGCCTGTGGACATGGATCTTTTTTTTTTTTCCCAGATCAATTCCCTGAACTAGCCCTCTGCAAGGTCACACAGATGTCAATGCATGGGACAGAAAGGAAGTGCAGAATTCCTGAAAATGGGATTTGTGAGAAGCAGGCAAGCGGGACCACTGAAGTACCACTTTAGTTTGGTTTACACTGCTGTGAAACTGCAATTTGCAGGTGTTGTTCCTGTCAGTTTATACCTGTCTAAATCCTGCAGCCAAATGAACGGAGTACCTCACTTCCCTGCAACCTCACCCTTTCCCAGTGTTAGAGGACTAATGAGGCCAGACAGTGCCGTCTTGAAATTGAGTTGAGCTTTCATGACACGACGGCTGTCATCGGAAGAGGTCCCACCAGCCCTCATCTGCACTCGTCTAGCTTCTGGCTGCCTGCTTCTATTTTCCCTGCGCCAATTCTGGCACTTGCTTAACCCCAGAGTGAGGCAATTTAGGAATCTGAATCAGCAAACAGCCAATTCTGGGGAAAAAGAAAAAAAAGGGGGGGAGGGGGGAGAAGAAAAATAAAGGAAAAAAATTATCTCCCTGAATTTTTTTACGTGAAGTTGAATAAACACCAGCTCCGGTGTAAAGAAAGGGAAGGATTGTATACATGACAGCAGGGGAAAAAGCCAGACCGCCCACGTCAACGGCAGCTTCCAGTGTAACATGGAAGCTGCTGCTGCTATCACGGGGATGGCAGACCAACATCACCATCCATTGCCATTGACACGGGATTTACCCGTCCCATCTCCCCAGTCCTCTTTGGACCCGTGAGCTGGCCCCACTCACCGATACCAGCTCTGTCATTTAGCCCGTTAAATCCACCTGAAGCGGACAGTAAGTGCAGGACTCGGCACAGGGGACAAGACTGGGCCCGAGCAGAGGAGCCTGGGCGTGAGGAGGGAGTTTCCCTTTCCCTCTCCCTCTCCCTTTCCCTGCATTTGAAAATGGTACTTTCAGAGGCTTGAAACACACTGAGAAGACAAGGTGGAGGGAGGGACGGCAGGGCAGGACCCCCTTGCCGCTTCCCAACATCAAGGGGACGCAGACCAGTTTCAACCCGCCCTAAAGCACCACCTCGAGCCACCGCCGCGCTGCAGGGCCCCTGTTGGAAACATCGCCACCTCCCCTCAGCGCAGCCCCGAGCACCCTCCGCACCGCCTCCCCTGTTTCTCAACACTCCTTCCTCCTCTTCCTCCTCCTCCGCCGCCGCCACCTGCCCCCAGGGCACCGGCTGGCACGGCGCGCCGCGGCCGGGCCAGCAGCGCAGTGCGCATGCGCGTCCTGCCGCAGCGCCGGGCGGGGCGGGGCGCACGGGCTGGTAGAGGCGGGAGGCTGGGGAAGGGCGTGGCCGCGGAAGGGGAAGGGGGCATGGCCACAGCGCGCCACGCCCAGTCTGGCTGGCGCCGGCCGGGGCGGCCCGCCGCAACTTCCACGGGACGGGGGCGGAGCGGGAGCGGCTGCCCGGGGTGGGAGGGGGCTGGAGCGGACCCGATCCGACCCGACTCGACTCGACTCGACTCGACTCGGTCCGTCGGGAGCTGAGAATCGCCGGGGCGAAGTTTGGAAGCTCTTCCCTCCCCTCCCCGCCGCTGGTCAGCCGGGAAGAGGGGGCCGGAGGTCCGCGCCGCGCCGGGAGCATGAGAGGTCCGCCCCGGCCTCGCCGCCTCCGTGGGAGGACGGGCCGGTGCCCGCGGCGGTGAGAGGCGGCCCCCCGGGATCGCTCCTCGGCGCCTGCGGGCGGGAGGAGAGAGCGAGAGGCGGCGGCGGCTCCCGCCGGGACCCTCTCAGCACTGCGCCACCCCCCCGCCGCCCCGGTCCCGCCGGGCGAGCTTTAGCGCTCCTTCCCGCTCTCAATTTCCCTTCCCCCGGCGGGGGAAGAGGAGGGGCGGCGGCGAGGAGATCCCCTAGGACGAGGCGGAGGCGTCCGGAAAGCCCCCGAGCCTGAGGAGGCGGCTCCCGCCGACCCCTCCGCAGCCTGCCCCTTCCCCCCCCCCCTCTCACCCCCGCCTTGGGGCTTCGCCTTGCGGGCAGGCCCGGGGAGGAAGGAGGCCGGAGGAAGGCGGCGGCGGCAGCGGCGGGCCTGCGGTGCGTGTGCGCATGGAGGCGGCGGGCGCGGAGCCGGGGCGGAGAGGAGGGCGAGGAGAGGCTCCATGAGGGCCGCGGCCCTGCCGGGGATCGCCGCCTCGCCGGGCGTTTCCCTCCCGACGCCGCCCGCCCTGCCCCGGCCGCGCTCCCGCCCCTGAAGCCGGTCGTCTCGTCGTC
This sequence comes from Chionis minor, assembly GCA_013398295.1. Classification (NCBI taxonomy): domain Eukaryota; kingdom Metazoa; phylum Chordata; class Aves; order Charadriiformes; family Chionidae; genus Chionis; species Chionis minor. The sequence goes on from VZSF01004942.1 coordinate 413,028, forward strand.
TCCCAAAAAACTTTTCCGCAGCGGGGCAGGATGGAGGCTGCCGGTATGGATTATTTCTGCGACCAGGTGCAGCAGAAGGACGTGGGCCGCAGGATGCAGGTCGGGCAGGAGCTGCTGGAGTACCTGAGCGACCCGGCGCGGTCCCCCGACCTGGAGCAGGACCAGCAGCGCCTGGACAAAGTGATCGACGAGTTAACAGGATGGGTCAACTCCAGTAATTTTAAGGTAAAGGCTGGCCGGGGGAGGCTGGGTCGAGGAAGACCATGATTCATCATGGTGTAGGGAGGTGCAGAGCGCCGGGTCACTTTCTCATCGCACTCGAGCAGAAATAAAACTACGTTAGTGCAAGTTTTTATTCCTCCCCCCCACCCCGCAAAGGGAAATTCAGAAATTTTAGGAGGGTTGCTTAACATTTTCTTGTTTCCATTCTGTCCTCAAAGAAGCAGTAAGGGTTGTTTTGTTTTGGTTTTTTTTTTGGTTTTGCTTTTATCGTTGGTTAAACGTTTTGGCACATAATATTAACCCCCATTTTACAGACTCGGGCAGCGTTTCTTAATCTGAAACAAGATAGGTGATTTTTTTGTTTTTCTTTTTTTTTTTCCCCTCCCCGCTACCACTCCCATCGTCTCTGTACTTGGGTGTAACGTTTCGTGGGATTGCCATTATTTTCTGTAGGCCGTAAAGAGTGCTGTTTCACCGAGTTTGTGTTAACACCGTGTGCGTTTTTATAGGGTTTAATGAATAATTTGCTTCTTGGGGTTCCACCATTGAAAGTTTAAAGTTCTTTATGTCGCCTTCAGGTGACTTTCCTGTACGTGGGAAGTTACATAGTATCTTCATAGCAGCCCAATGATGACTCACGTTTCGCTTTTTTATTTTTTTTTTGGTGCGTTTTAGGCTGAGCTGCGGGAAAACACTGATTACTCTCGCACACTTCTCTTATAATATTTTTAGGCTTTTCTGACCTTGGTCAACCGATAACACGATTGACAGGGTAGTTTTACTACCAAGGACAACCGTATTCGCATTAGGGATTTTTTTTATTTTTATTTTTTTCCTTTTTTTTTTCCCCGGTGTGTGGGCTGCGGTCCCACCGGCGGGTGGCGGTGTGGGTCCACGATGCCGAGCCAGATCCGCCCTTCCCTCTGCGCTTACTCCCTTTACCTCCCTGTCCTGCCTTCTGAGATGATTGACTTGCACTTTGGGCCTTTGAACTTAGTTTAATGAGGCTATTGTAATTTTTTCCTATTTGCTTAGGCTCGGGAGGCGAACGTAGGAGTAACTTGTAAGGGCAATATGCTCATGAAATTTTTCATTTATTTATTGTTTTCCTCCGTTGACTTCACGGTGCTGTGTACTTGCCAGTGTTTGCACATGGCAATTCTCAGTTTGAGGTCCGAAACTAATAAGGCTTAACTCTATTTGCGCGTATGATTTATTTTTTTGGAAAGTGTATTTGTCATGAAAGGTCAGGTTAAGCTTGAGGGAATAATGTTACCTTGGATGCGTATAATTTATTTGCTTTTAAATTCCTAATCTGAGGGGAGTTGTTGGTGGTAATTAATTACTGTGAAAGCTAGACTGGTCTTTAAAAGTACCTTTTCGTGTAATGAGGACGAGATACTTATCTCAACAGGGCAGTGTAAAAGTATTTTCCTGCACTTTTAAATTAACAAAATTGGGCGTTAATACTTGAAATCTGCTTTGCGAGGTGTATTTTTTCATAATGCAAAATGTTCTGCTTGCTGTTGATGTAAGATGACAGAAGCCTTTGGCTGTTGGAATTGCAGGACAGATGAGGAATATGCAGTACTCCAGATCACAAGCCTCAGTCGTACAAGATGAGATTAAGAGGGCTACAAATTCTAAGAGTTTTAAAAATAGCTTGCATAATAATAAAAACCTATTTTTTTACCTCTTCTGTCTTTATACGTGCCACGTTCCGGTTGAAAGCATATTATATGTGCTATATTACTGTAAGAGCACAAGATCTTGGATATTTTGCTCATGATCGGTTGCAGTGTTCCTGGCTGCGATGGTGATTGCCAGCATCTGCTGCTTCAAAAGGAAAATGAAAAATATTCTGGAAAACTGTGGTTTGCATCACATTTGCATATTTTATCTTATGCAAGCATAGGTCCAACATTTAAACATTTTACATCCAAGTTTGTTATTAAACTCAAGGCCTGAATGATATCGTAAAGTCGTTAGTACCACAGACTTACATGTATTTTCAATAAAAATATTAAGGTAATCTTTATTTTTGATTACTGCATTTTCAATAATTTGTTGGTTACCTTTTCCCCAGCTGAGGAACGGATATGTAGAGCACTTAGACAATTCTGCTTATCATCTCTTTCTTCTTATATCTTGCTAGAGGTCTTGCAGGTCTTCAGGGTCCCAAAGTAATTAATCCCTCCCTGTTGACATGGCTGTTTAATCGAGCAGTGATAATGGCTGGCGACTGCTGTATTTATCAGAACTGCTGAGCTAAATGAATTGGAGTGACGAGTGGGGGAAGCTGGAGGAAGTTGTGAGGGGGTGGCATTATTTCCACTGTAGGTGACCAGTATGGATAATGAGGGAATAACTAATGTAACTTGCCCTGGATGTGCCGTTTCTTTCTTTTTGTGCAAAAATTTGTGCAAAAGTTCTTACACGCGGTGCGCTGTGCTGACCATACTGAAAGGGAAGATCTGCTGAGCTCTAGACTCCATTCTATCCTGTGCCCGAGAAGAGAACTTCCAGTGAAATGCAACCCTAGAAAGTTTCTGCCTCATAACCGGAAGGGAAAGGATCTGGAGGGAACGGGAGTGAGGAAGGTTGGTTTGGCAGACTTGGTAACGAGTGGGGAAAAAGAGAATAGCTGTTCAATAAAGAAGTATGGACTCCTTATTGAATGTCTATTTAATACTCGTTATTGAATTAACTTGCCTTAAAAAAATTTTGGCCATGTAAATAGCACTTTTGCTTTCTGAAGTTTGCAGTTGTTTATGGTGGTTTAATAAATAATCTGGCAGTTCCAAACTAAGAAAGCAGATGGGAAAATTTCTGAGTTCATCTAGCTCATTGAAGTGGAAAATGCAATTACCAGTTTGAGTTACTGATAAATCAAAAGGATGGGATTAAGAATGTGTTGACTCATCTGCAAACGGTGCGTTGCAGAGTTCGAGTGAAAGTTGGTTGCAGAACATGGGGAAGTGACCTAGAGAGAGAGAGAGATGAGTCACCTTTAAAGGCTGACCGTAATGGTGTTTTGTGGGGACTTCGGTTACAATGCCGGTGCAGTCGGTGATGTGATAGCTTCCAGAGACTGGTGAAAACTTTGCAACACCAGGGAGTATGGAGAAGATAATGAGCATAATGTAAGCTTTTATTTTGGATCTCATTAGAATGAAGGAGTTACTTGCTGAACTGAAGGTTGTTTCCTTGGTGTCTCAGTACCGCAGTCTGGTTTATTTCATAGTGGTTGGGATTGACCTCTCTTGCTACAATACAGAGCTTTATGCTTTGGGGGTTTTTGTTGGTTGTGTGTTGTTTTTGTTTGCTTTCCTTCCGAAATTTTGTCAATTTTTTTCCCAAGGCTATAAGGAATACCGAAGTAAAAAAAAATACAGGGCAGTGAATTCTGAAATCTTTCTAGGGAGCAGGTAGGTTAGTGCGAAGTGTTAGGAGTTGGGTGATGATATTGTTCTGCTGGTATTTGTTTTTATTGAACTTTGAAATATTTGACAGTCTCAGAAAATTGGAACGACGCTCATGTTTGAGTTCAGACTCTCAGGTGAACTTCAAGCAGTAAATAAATTCCCTGTTCTGAGGGTATCACTGCTGATAGATATTTTTTGGCTTTACTGGGTTAACATGGATGTTCATTCATGTATACATGAGTTTTAATTAATATGTCTCTTATGTCTGTCTTGTAATCGATAGTCACTTGAAATAATTACAAGATTACCTAACTTTTTCCAGTCTGGTAGCTGAAACTCTTCTGTGTCTGACTCAATCTGGAAATCTGCTTTGAACCTCTGCTAAAGAGATACAGGGTGGAGAAATACTGCTTTCCAAGTAGAGCCTTGCAAGTCTACTCTTGGCTGTTAACCTGTTGTGATGTTTGGTTGTTCTTTGGTGGGGGTTTTTTTGGTGCTTTTCTTTTTTTTCAATTGAGTAGTTACCTTCATAAAACTTATTTTTGAGCAATAAAGCCAGCTTTCAATTCTTTATGCAAATCACACCTGATCAGAAGTAATAAAAATGATGACTAAAACTGTGGTAGTTTCTCAAGGTATTTTTACGTGAGAAGAGTAATCAGTAATGTTTGTGATTGCGAGTCCTCTCTGGATGTCTTAACCTTTATAGTTGATGTTTTAGCTTGTTTTATTCCTCAACTGCAGTAGGAAAATAATTAATAATGGCTGTTCCTATGTCAGAGCAGCCATTGTTTGCCATGAAAGAAGAAATGGAATTTCACACTATCTGTTTCTGATAGTGAGGATAATCTGTTTCTTTTAGCAAATCCTTGGAGTTATCTTTTATTCTATGCTTCCTGTAGTGTGAGATTATTCTTAGCTTTGTTTGTCTCAACGCCAAATACTGAAAGATACTGAAATACCAGTAATGTTGTTGTTGCATTTTTGTATTTCCTTGGTTTGGCAAGTATTTATTTTGGTTTCTCTTTAGTTCAACAAAAGGCCAGCAGGAGGAGCTTTCAGTTTCCAGAAAGGAAGATTTGAACTGTAATTTTGCAATTAGTTAAGACAAGTGGTTAGGATGTTTGTGTGTAGTCCTTGCAAAGAGATGTCGGCAGTTATAATTTCGTTGACTGCATGTAAGCCTGTGAGGTGGAAGCTAGAATTTAAAATTGTTTGAACAAAATGGAGATGCTGAGATTTGAATAAAAGGAAAGCTCAGAAATAAAAAATGGGAAGTCCTACGCTTCAGTAAGAATGATTGAACGTACAAATACAGGATGTGGGGCATGTGATTGAGTAGCAGTCCTTAGGAAGAAAACGTCTGGGTTATTTTGGATCTGAAGTTGAACACAAGCCAACATATGCTACACAAAAGGCAAATGTAGTGAGCTGTAGGACTGTAACTTGCAGAACAGAAAAATTAAATAAGAGAACCCAAACTTTGTCTTTCAGTTACTATATAGATACTGTTACTTCCCTAGCATTTGTTAGCAAATAGTGGTAATTTAAATGTCTTTGTTGGTGGAGAAATGTTCGACTTTGAGCTCTTTGCTGAATTTCATTATTCCTTTTTTCAAGTTGTTCGTTTTGTCTCGACTATGTGGGAGCTACTTCCTTTACTTCTAGTGAGGAGAATGTATTTCAACCTATCCATGTATGAATCCAGTTTTAGTTTTCAAGCTCAATGATTCAATTCTTGAGTAACAATAATTATTCTTTTCATGTATTGTTTATGTTCTGTTCACAGAATGTTAAATAAACTATTGAATGTTAGCTGAGTAATCAAGCAGATCTCCAGAAGACAAGGGAAACTTGCAAGAAGTTTTAATTATGCTAAGTTTAATTAAAAGTAATCATGTCCAGCCTTTAATTAGAAGTGTGGAATATGTTGTCTCAAACTCTCCGGCATCTCCTCCAGAGGTGGAATTGACGATTCTCTATTGTTTTGTAGCTTTAGTTTGTGTAATCCAGCCTAACTGTAGTCCCTGTTGAAACAGCAGCTCCGCTTCTCCTGCGGCCAGGCATTCTCACCCTCATTCGTGAGGCAATTAACTTTCTGTGGTGTTGAATTAATTTTCCAGTGTTTCAACAAACTGATGGGACTGATGCTGCAGGAGACCTAAGTGCACCTGATCAAATAAGCCTGTAAGTCAAGATGGAGAGCAGGGGGGCTATCCCTGTTATCCCACAGTTTGATTGATTTGGCTGTGAATAGAGACGCTTTCCCAGCCCCGTGCGGCGTGCGAGAGGAGAGGTGCATCCTTCAGGACAGAATGCACAGCAGGCGACGCATGCGAGCCATAGGTAGTTCAGCGCCTGTTTTTAGCAGCGCTGCTGATTTAAGCAGTTTCTTTCCCTGGCTGCTGAATGGTGATGGTGCGTCATGCCTCCATTGCTCTGCTGGCGAGCGCTTGTGAGGCTGCACGGTGAACAGGCTCGGGGAAGAGATCTGGCTGAGAAGATGCTTTCTTTTGTTTATTGGACTGGTTACCTAAAGCAGGTTACTACTCAGCTGCACGAGTTGTTGTCTTCTCACAGTACAGGAGGAGAAGTAGCAGAGAATGGGAATCACTGTATGTTTAGTCCAATTTAAATAAGAGGAAAAGCGAAAGACAATAAGAGAGCTTGGGCATGAAAAGAATGATATTTTTTTTGAAGTACTGAGTCCTTAAATAAAGCATTTCTTTGTTCTGCTCCTTCAACATGCTTAAAAAGGCTTTCAAGGGCAGTTTTCTTGTGGGGTAACCCTCCCTTTTTTTACTTATTATATATTCTAAAGAGAAATACCATACATCTCATCGTCTTCCCACAGAGCCCTGCTTTTAAAGAGACACTGTCTTTAAACCTTTTCCACTGCGGCACATAAAAGTTTAAGCCAGACAATCTCAAAAAGAAAATAGCTTAAAATGTTGGGTGTTGCTGTATCGTATACTTTTGTTTTACACTTACTGTCTTTGGAACAACGTCTATGAAAAATTTGTGACAGTGGTCAAGGGAGGGATGTTTAATGAACCTACACAGCAAACTGTAGATATTCCTGTAATGGATCCAGCTGGAAGGCGGTACATGACATGTTTTAGAGTACTGACCACTGTATTCTCTACAGAACACAGAACAAGTTGGAGATCATACTTTCAGTCTGAACTGAAGTCAGTTTGAAGATCATGAGAGATTCTGAAATAACAGAAGATTGTAAGCACTTTTCCAGTAACCATTTTCAGTGTTACACTAATGCGTTCTTCAAAATTGGGTAAATGTTTCTTAATTAATGTAGGGGGGAGGAGTGTTACAGTTCCCATAATGGGGAAAGGGCAGTAAAAGAGATTGATTATTTTTTATATAAGCTTTAAAATTTTTTATGACAGCACTATGCTTGCTTGTTTTGGCCGCTATACAGGGGAGGTCAAAATAACAAGGACCTCCCAGACTTATGCCTGTCAAAGGACCTCTGAAGAAACCAAACCTTTTCAGTGTTGAACTACACTCATAAATCTCTAGATAAATATATGTGATTCATTCAGTAGTCCTCTGCTAGTGTGGTTACTTGCACTGTGACGCTGGAATGATTTGTGGTCAGCTATCACAGAAGAATTATGAAAGGAAGATTACCATGAGAAGTTTGGTGGTCCCTACCCCTTTTGAGACTACAGCTGGTGTGTAGTTTTAACATTAGCAAAGATTTGATACTCCTGGGAGAGTCTTCACTTGTAGTCCAAATTATAGTTGCAAAGCATTACTTTGAAGTCAGTAAACTTGCATTTTTAGTTAGGGAAGGCTCTGCATTTGCGAAAGAACTTGAGACTCAAGTTGAGCTTGAAGATTTTATGTGAGGTTTATCAGCAGCCTCTCTCTCTCCTGGCTATGTGAAGTGATGTGATATACATTAAAAAAAAAGAAAAGAAGATTGTACACATCTTTGAAAGTGTATCATTTGTACCCTTGAAGATGAAAGAAGCAAGAGAATGGAAATAATGCTTTCTTGTCAGCTAAAGTATCTGAACTATAGGTGACGCGTGTGGTAGCTTCAGCAGCTGGGGCTGCAATTTTGGCTGCTGCCAGCAGAGGCAGCTGCCCACTGATGCTGAGTGGGAGAATTGCAGCAGTGCGTTTTCTTGTACATGGATGAACGGAGTCTGAAGATGACCTGGCTGAGACTGAAAAACCACCTGGATTAAATAAATGACCCAGGAAAATCGAAGCTTCCTTCTGCCCACGGAGGCAGGGGCAATTTTTGGTGTCTCTGCAAGTTTTGAGTTAAGGGAGGGAGTGGAATATGGGTAGAGCTCAGAGAAGCGGGTGATGTGGAGAGAACTGGAGTGGGAAACAGTAAAGGGAGCAAAATGTGATTGAGTATCCTGTGAAATAGGAGAGAAGTGTATTCAGGGAGATGAGTAAAGAGAACTGTGAATAAAAACTTCAAGAAGCGAAGTAGAAGAGACTGCACGTACATACACATTTTTGTTTCGTGTTTAGGTACTTGCAAGGTGCTTGAGATTCTTTGAGAAAGTACACCTTTGGGATTGGCTGATGATACTTTAAAAAAAAAAAATCCTGTTATGTTCTTGCACTGCAAGATGCAGTGCATTGCAGTGCTGGAACAATGCTTGCTCTTTCAGGGCGTAGATATTTGGCACGCTGTTTTGTGTTTGTCAGTTGATTGTTAGTGATACCACAGGTGTCCCCATGGTGACGGGAAGCCCAATTCCTTAACTTCATTCTTTCGGAGTTCCAGACAGTGACCTCTATAATTCCCCCATTAGCTTCTCATGACTAGTTCGCAGATTGTGATCTACAGAGCCTGTATTTCCATATAGAGTTCAGACATCCTATGACCAAATCCAAGGACGTTCCTATTAAGGTCATTTGGCAACTTACGTAACTAGAGATAGTTTCCTGGCAGTGTCCTGCCCCTAGATATCCCCCACAGGGATGGGAAATTACAGAACAATAGTGAGAATAATAATAAGCATGCATGGTCCTCAAACCAGGACAATGGTTAACCAGGTATGGTTTGAAGGACAGCATTTCTTTTCCTAGCAAAGGCTTAGATGCCTGGAAGCTGCCCACCGAAGAGCAGTGACGTTGCTGCAAAAAGTATGCAGAAGGAGAGCTGGAAAAGGAACAAGCTGCAGAGCAAGAAGTGGGCTCAGTTCCTAATCACTGGCTCAGTCCATAATTGCATTTTGGTTGAAACATCTTGATTTCACTAAAGAGTCTGGTCCTTTCCAGAACAGATAAAGTATTTCTCGCTTGGGTTGGCAATTCTGTTGTGATCTGAGAAGTCAAGGACAATCCTGAACACTGGCTTGTTAAAAAGTAGCTCAACAACCAGCGAATCAGTTCAAATAAACCTAAATTTCTTTTTGTTTGTGAACCTCAAAAGCAGTGTTTAAAAGCATCAAACAATAGTGAGCTGATGAATCGGGTCTCAACATACAAAGGCTCTTTCTAGGCAGCAGGGTTAATGAATGCAGAGTGAGAAACAGATCCAATGGTTTTAATCCCAGAAGAAATACACAGAATTACAGAATTGCCTAGGTTGGAAGGGACCTTTAAGATTATCGAGTCCAACCATCAACCTAACCCTGCTAAAACCACCACTAAACCATGTCCCTCAGCACCATGTCTGCCCATCTTTTAACTACCTCCAGGGTTGGTGACTCTGCCACCTCCCTTGTCAGCCTGTTCCAATGCTTAAAAACCCTTTCTGTGAAGATTTCTTTTCTTGCGTCCAATCTGAACTCCCCTGGTGCAACTTGGGGCCATTTCTTCTTGTCCTATGAATTACTACTTGGGAAAAGGGATCGAGCCCCACCTTTCTACAAGTTCCTTTCAGGTAGTTGTAGAAAGTGATAAGGTCTGCCCTCAGCCTCCTTTTCTCCAGGCTGAACAACCCCAGTTCTCTCAGCCGCTCCTCATTAGATTTGTTCTTCAGGCCCTTCACCAGCTTTGCTGCTATTCTCTGGACACGCTCCAGCACCTCAATGTCTGTCTTGCAGTGAGGGGCCCAAAACTGAGCACAGTATTCCAGGTGGGGCTTTACCAGTGCTGAGTACAGGGGGGCAATCACTTCCCTGCTCCTGCTGGCCACGCGATTCCCGATACAAGCCAGGATGCTGTTGGCCTTCTTGGCCACCTGGGCACACTGGTGGCTCGTGTTCAGCCGACTGTCCACCAGGACCCCCAGGTCCTTTTCTGGCAGGCAGCTTTCCGTCTTTCCGTCTGCTCTTCCGCAAGCCTGTAGCGCTGCCTGGGGCTGTTGTGACCCAAGTGCAGGACCTGGCACTTGGCCTTGTTGAACCTCGTACCAATGGCCTTGGCCCATCGATCCAGCCTGTCCAGATCCTTCTGTAGAGCCATGCTATGCTAAAGCAGATCAACGCCCAACTTGCTGTGATCGGCAAGCTTACTGAGGGTGCGCTCGATCCCCTCATCCAGGCCGTTGATAAAAATACTAAACGGAACCTCCTTGAAGCTGGTGGGGAAAGAGTCACGATGCTGATGAGGGGTTTTCTGTTGATAGTGGAGGGCCTGTGTTGGTACATGTACCCGCACAGTGTCTTAATAGTTCGAAACCTTTTTCTGCTTTAACTTGTGACTTTTTTTTTAAAGTTATTTTTATTTTTTTGAATGCTGCTGATGTGACCCCATATGAATTGTTAAAGACTCCTTCCAAAAGGCTACTTGATTACTATATGGATGGTACCTACTAGGAGATGCTTAAACTCAGAATGTTGCATATGAAAGCAGAGAAATGTTAAGACAGATTTACAAAAACACTATGAGCTAGTTTATTTGGTGTACTCTGTAGTGGTATGCTTCAGCTGTCTTGTTTTGAAATGTGGAATGAGAGTCAATCTTGTAGCTAGAGCAGTTTTCCATTATTTGCAGCCTGAGGGCACATCATACTTTCTCACTGTGCAGATATCGTGATGTTTCATACCTGTTATCTTTCCAAAGTTGCAGACCATAGAGGACTTTGTATGAGCTAAAGAGCATCATGTTGTAGGTAAAGGATTGCTCCTTTAAGACCACAGTAACTGGTTCCATTACCTCTTATCTGTAAAGGTTCTTGTTTAGGAGCTGTTAGGGATGAGAATTTCACAGCAGTGTTTGCTACTTTTTCTTAAAGTCAGGGTTAGTCTCATACCTTACTCTGACTTAGGTAACTTTTGGAAGCTTTACTTCATCCCATGCAGTCTGAACTGTATTCATGCAATAAGAACATCACAAAACAGGACTACTCATCAGGATATTTAAATTTAGAGTATTTACTGAAGTGGCTTTTGTACACTCGTTATTGAAGTAGAACCCCTACTGCATTCATTAAGCAAATCTTTGATAGACAGTTACAAAGAGCCAACGCCATATTGACAACTGCTCAATTGGTTAATTAAGATAAATGTGACTTGCATAATAAAAAGTGATTAAACTTTACCCATTCACAGGGAGGGGNGTCCCTCAGCACCATGTCTGCCCATCTTTTAACTACCTCCAGGGTTGGTGACTCTGCCACCTCCCTTGTCAGCCTGTTCCAATGCTTAAAAACCCTTTCTGTGAAGATTTCTTTTCTTGCGTCCAATCTGAACTCCCCTGGTGCAACTTGGGGCCATTTCTTCTTGTCCTATGAATTACTACTTGGGAAAAGGGATCGAGCCCCACCTTTCTACAAGTTCCTTTCAGGTAGTTGTAGAAAGTGATAAGGTCTGCCCTCAGCCTCCTTTTCTCCAGGCTGAACAACCCCAGTTCTCTCAGCCGCTCCTCATTAGATTTGTTCTTCAGGCCCTTCACCAGCTTTGCTGCTATTCTCTGGACACGCTCCAGCACCTCAATGTCTGTCTTGCAGTGAGGGGCCCAAAACTGAGCACAGTATTCCAGGTGGGGCTTTACCAGTGCTGAGTACAGGGGGGCAATCACTTCCCTGCTCCTGCTGGCCACGCGATTCCCGATACAAGCCAGGATGCTGTTGGCCTTCTTGGCCACCTGGGCACACTGGTGGCTCGTGTTCAGCCGACTGTCCACCAGGACCCCCAGGTCCTTTTCTGGCAGGCAGCTTTCCGTCTTTCCGTCTGCTCTTCCGCAAGCCTGTAGCGCTGCCTGGGGCTGTTGTGACCCAAGTGCAGGACCTGGCACTTGGCCTTGTTGAACCTCGTACCAATGGCCTTGGCCCATCGATCCAGCCTGTCCAGATCCTTCTGTAGAGCCATGCTATGCTAAAGCAGATCAACGCCCAACTTGCTGTGATCGGCAAGCTTACTGAGGGTGCGCTCGATCCCCTCATCCAGGCCGTTGATAAAAATACTAAACGGAACCTCCTTGAAGCTGGTGGGGAAAGAGTCACGATGCTGATGAGGGGTTTTCTGTTGATAGTGGAGGGCCTGTGTTGGTACATGTACCCGCACAGTGTCTTAATAGTTCGAAACCTTTTTCTGCTTTAACTTGTGACTTTTTTTTTAAAGTTATTTTTATTTTTTTGAATGCTGCTGATGTGACCCCATATGAATTGTTAAAGACTCCTTCCAAAAGGCTACTTGATTACTATATGGATGGTACCTACTAGGAGATGCTTAAACTCAGAATGTTGCATATGAAAGCAGAGAAATGTTAAGACAGATTTACAAAAACACTATGAGCTAGTTTATTTGGTGTACTCTGTAGTGGTATGCTTCAGCTGTCTTGTTTTGAAATGTGGAATGAGAGTCAATCTTGTAGCTAGAGCAGTTTTCCATTATTTGCAGCCTGAGGGCACATCATACTTTCTCACTGTGCAGATATCGTGATGTTTCATACCTGTTATCTTTCCAAAGTTGCAGACCATAGAGGACTTTGTATGAGCTAAAGAGCATCATGTTGTAGGTAAAGGATTGCTCCTTTAAGACCACAGTAACTGGTTCCATTACCTCTTATCTGTAAAGGTTCTTGTTTAGGAGCTGTTAGGGATGAGAATTTCACAGCAGTGTTTGCTACTTTTTCTTAAAGTCAGGGTTAGTCTCATACCTTACTCTGACTTAGGTAACTTTTGGAAGCTTTACTTCATCCCATGCAGTCTGAACTGTATTCATGCAATAAGAACATCACAAAACAGGACTACTCATCAGGATATTTAAATTTAGAGTATTTACTGAAGTGGCTTTTGTACACTCGTTATTGAAGTAGAACCCCTACTGCATTCATTAAGCAAATCTTTGATAGACAGTTACAAAGAGCCAACGCCATATTGACAACTGCTCAATTGGTTAATTAAGATAAATGTGACTTGCATAATAAAAAGTGATTAAACTTTACCCATTCACAGGGAGGGGTACAAAAATATGGAATATGCAGGCATTCCCTCAGTGTGTGCTCTTGATCAAAACAAAATACTCTTACGCAAATGGAATAGAAGTGATCAGATTCTTTGTTGGCAGTAGGTCATGGTAGCATGAATAGCCATTTCTCTGGTATTTACCAAGCCTCTGACCCTTAGGTGTGTGGAGGTGCAAATATTCCATATGGCCACTGTTTTTACCCAGGTGAGACTTTTTAAAAACAAACAATCCCTGCCCCCTCGCTCCCCAGCCAAACCCAACCAACTGAACCAAAGGCGAAAAACTTCCTGCAAACCCTAGAGGCTAAGTATTGGAAGAATTGATCAAGAAGTACTCTCTGACTTACTCAGAAGTCCTCTTTGGGATGAGTAAAGAGTAGATCTTCAGTAAAAAACAGCCATGCATGCTTTACTTTTTTAAATCTCTGAGCTGCTGTTGTTCGGAGTAGTAGAAGTCTTCAGGAGAGGTGTTAGAAAGATTATCAAATGTGTGGAGAAGAGAGAGGCTCCCTGTAAGTACCTTTACAGGAGAAGCTGCAGTTTTTGCGTTAATGGACCCCAAAATACTTGCACAGGAAAGGTAGCTTAAAAGTTGTCTTTGGAAAACAAGTCTGAGGAGGGGCTTGTAGTTAGGAAACAGAAGCGTAGGAAAACAATGTATATCCAGAATGAACATCTTTCAGACATCGCTTCTTCAATTGAGATCTTGTCTCCGGTCTCATATAGCTTGACAATCTGGAAAAGAACATTAAAGGAAAGAGCTTTTGGGAAGCCTTGACATTACCATAAAAGCTGACTTACACTTTTTTTGGTCTAAGTTATCAATTATAGTATTCTGTTTTCTCATACTAAGCTGTAGATGCAGTTGCTTGTTAGCAGTGTGTTAGTTTAAGCCAGTGATGCCGTCCACTTATATTTGGTATTCTCTGTCCTAGTATGTAATAAAATTGTGTAAATTTCCAAGTCAGTTGTACTACTGTGGAACTAAGTTTTATACCTCCTGTTCACAAGGAGATCTATTTTACTAGTACTGAATTTATTAAAAACTGCCTAATTACGCAGTTGCTTCAGATCCTAGATTTTACAAGGACCTTATTTGTTTAATTCCCTGTGAAAACACAGCTCATGTGATCCTGTGTATTCACATTCATCTCCAGTGAAATTTTTTTTGGCCTGTTGTCTTGTGTGGACAATTGTGACAGATAAGGATATTAAGGCAATGGAGTTGTCCAAGAAAATGTGGTTCCATGTGGTTCCAAGTTTAGTGAAAATACCCAGCTGATAGAGGGGAGTAATTCTGCTCATGTCTTCATGGGGAAAAAATTGCGGTGGATGTCTTAATAGCAAATAAGGAGGAGGAAAACCTGTTACGAATGCCTAAGCTTCAGGAGGTCCTTCCTTTGGCATTTGCACCTTCATGGGCAGCAAATTGAGTTAACTGCAAGATGTGAGAGTGCTGGTTCCAGCGTTCATAATGAACTACGATAGGAAATTAAGAATGAAGTCTCGGAAGAGTATGCAGGATAGATAGGGGTGAGAAAGCATCCAGGCTTATTAAAATAATTTAGTTTAACTGATCATTTCTGATCATGTTTCTGTATTAGTGGATATAGTCTTCTCATCTAGTTTCTGTTGATAGATGGGAGCTTCCTCACAATCCCGGTAGTATTTTGAAATTCTTTTGTGTTCTGATTTTTATTTTTATTTTATTTTGAACAAGAGCAAATGAAGAGGAATAAAACTTTCCTAGTTTAACACGCAGGTGGACAAATGGTGTGGTCTGAACTGCTAGGGAACACAGTATTAGCTTCTCTCAGTTGTTTTCTTTTGGGAGTTTGGAAAACGATGTAATGACCTTAGTGGATGAGCTAAGTAGCCAGATTGAAGTAAGCTCTTAGCATCTGGGAAACTGTTTAAACCATGGATTTTTTTTCCCAGTCTGTATTAGTACTTAGGTTTGAGACCTTATTGTTGCATTTTAAGTTGTTTGCTTTTTCTGAGTCTGGTAGTTACGTACACACACCCTCCCCCCCTCCTTTATTTTTTATTGTTATTCTTAAGGCATTCTGTTGTGTTTTGTTCAGAGGAAAGAAACCTGGTAGAGGAGGTAAGGCCTAAAGCCTTACCGGTACCTGTTTCAAAGGAATTTTTATTTACAGTTAATTCTGAGTTAGACCTCTAGAGTCATCTTCAAAAGAAAATGAGGGACAGAACTGCACTCCTAATATATGATCTGGAAAAACTTAAAGGAGGGCTTCTTCCAACTCCTTAGTCTTCATAATTATTTGAATTGTAATCATTTGTAGTTGAAAATACTAAAACACTGGATTTCTGATACTGATTTTCTTTCTGTTTTAAGATGAATACTCAAAAATCTGAACTGCTCTGTATGCAAATATACTTGATCTATTCCAAGCATATTCTGATAAACCTTGTCTTAATGAAAGCTTTCAAGGAATTACCAGCTCTCTAATTGGAAGTTTAATTTACCATTAGGTTAAGATACAATCTTTCAGCATGCTTGCATATATGTGTCTAATTTCCTTAAAATATATTCTGAAGAATTCTTTAGTGATCTGTTTTGTATATCTAATGCTTTTGTTTCAACAGGTAGCATTACTGGGATTAGATGTTTTAGGTGCCTTTGTCAACAGACTATCAGGACGCTTTAAATCCTATATAGGAACTGGTAAGTGAAGTATAACTTTCTTTTTCTTAAGACTGAAAAGTAAAAGACACTTTCTCCCCCTCCCAGCAACTAAAGTGGAACATGTTGAAAGCTTTCTGAGCTAATTATAATATATTGTTAGGTATCTTATTGCTATTTTTAGAATTGAAGTAATTTTATATTAACTTGTAAATATTCATTTGTCATGCGATCACTGATTTCTAGGTGGTGGCTGGGAGTTTTTTTTTAAGAGTTCCAGGAGTATCTTTTCAATAATGAGTTTCATGCCATATAGTTACTTACCACTCCCATGCTATGTTCTTGCTTACCAGTCCCCAAGACAGTCATCTAAAAATTGTTTTGAAACATAAGTGTTAGCTTTAACTTGTGTTAAAGATTGAAGGTTTTATTTGCAGATGGCTTTAATTAGAGCCTTATGTCTGCTGAAGCCTCTGGTCTCAGAGGACTATGTGGTCCACCTCCTGTTAGACAACTGGACTGTAGTTTTAGTAGTCTGAACTTTTTATGGGATGAAAAAAAGTACTAACTGTTACTGTTGTGAGAGAAGTTTACTCGAATTTCAAATTAATGGATCTACATATGCCTGAGTATGAAACAGTTGTTCTGAGAAGTATGAGCAAACTACACTGTACAGCTCATTTTGCTGCTGTCCTTGAAAAGAGATAGTGGTACTAGGGCATTAACATTGTTGTTATATCACTGGCTATTTTTAACAGAAGTTTCTAGCTTAATGTCCTTTTCCAAAATTTTTGTGAATCATCTTGCATCTCGTTCCCACATCCTGAAGCTAACTCAAATTGCCTGTCAAAATGTTAAGCTTCCTCTTCTTTACTTGTGTACTTTTGTATTTTAAGAGTTAAGAAATGAGCAAGACGTTACAGTTTAGGAATACAGAGTATAGTTTATGAGAAATTACTAACTAAATTCATTGGAAGCATATTTCATGATGCTGTAGAACTACTGCAGTAGAGTGCTACAGAATTTAAATCTGTTCTAGTGCATAGCATTTTTCTTTGGCTGGTTAGTTTTGTATTGGAGCAGCATAAGGGAACTGGAGGCATAATTGTGCAGAAGCAGAGTATCGATTAAGTAGTTTCTATTTGTAGCTACAACCAGTGCTAGGCTTCAGAGTTTTACTATGTTGATTTATATTTTAGTGGTGTGTAGAACTTAAAATTACAGCACCTTCATTAAAGGTCGGAAAGCTTTTTTTCATTTCTTCTCTTTTTGGTTTTTTTTTTTTTTTTTAAGTGTGAACTATTTGAGAACAGCTTGGAAATGTTGGGTTTTTTTGTCCCTGTATTTGAGTAGTTTGAAATTATGAGAAAATTAAACATTTAAGTTTCAGTAGTCAGTAGCATTTATATTTAAAAGAATAATAACACTAGCACTGGGTGACCATTGAACACGTGTAACGTCAATAGGCATCTGAAGCTGTGTATTCCAGAGTACTTTTTAGAGAAGCTGAGTGAAGCTAAAGTGAAGCGCCTTCAACTGAAATTGGTCTTCTGAGTGTCTCCATAATCAGACCTGTAGAGTGCGTTATGCTGAATATGCAAGTCACTGTTGCGCATGATCAGCTTTTATGTAAGCTTAACAGATGCAGAAACATTAGTCTCAGTAAAGGCAGAAAACAATCTTTGTTTTAGATGACTTTTTAAAACCATGATTTATAGTAGGAATTCTCTTCAGTTACTAGCTGTCTCTCCAAGTCTTATAACAAGATTTGGATCATTTTCAGTTTTTGTCAGCGAAGCGGTAACACAAAAACTTGATTGTAAATGTCTGGGCGTATGGATAGTCCAGGGTTTATGGAAGTAATTAAAAGCACAGTAGTGAGCAAGAAAAATGCTTCCTTCAACAAAACCTAAAGAACCAGCAGCTTCCCAAATCATGTTCTGTTGACTCCGCAGATTTGGCTTCTAACGTAATCTGAGAACGACTCCAGTAAGTCAGATCAAAGACTCGTGTCTGACAGCAGTGCATTTGTGGACAGCTGAGGAGAAAGTAAGGACAGGACAAATACGCAGTGATAACTCCTTCAGTGTGACCCCCTAGCTGTCAGCAGTCTTGGGCCTGATGAAGCAGATGGTATCTTCAGTGTCTCCCGTCACCCTGTTTTCCTACAGCTTTATCTGGTTAGTTTTTGAACCCACATAGACCTTTGGCTTCTACTGTGTTCCGTCGTAATACTTAATTATGCAAAACTCTTGTTTTGAACTGGCTGCCCAATAACTTGATGCTTGCTAGATCTGGCGTTGGAGAGGTGAGCCGTCATTTCTTATCTTCTTGACTGCCAGCCTTCATTTTAAGGATCTCTTCTGTGCCTCTCCTCTGCTACCCTTCCTCCCTCCCTGCCCCTAGGCAGAGTCCTGGTCTAATTGTTTCTTGTATATACATGGTTCCACAGTTTTTATTGTTCTTGTTTCCGCTTTCAGTGCCTTTCTGTTGTTGTGCTTTTGAGTTGAGGAAGCCATAACAGCACAGATGCAGCATATGTTTATAGTGGCATAATTCTGTTTGATATTACTTTGTCATCTATTACTTTCATAATAATTTATAACCTATTTCTTTGTTGCATTGCTGCTTCCTAAAAATTGACCTGATATATTCATGAGACTATCTACTGTAATAACCCTGTTTTCTGTGCAGTGATGGGGGCTTTAGGGTCCACTGTCCAGGGTGGTGTCTCTTCCTCCATGCCTTTATCTTTATGGTACTCCTTCCTGTAAGACCTCTTCTTGAGAACTATGTGAAGATTCAACTGCACTCTGTTAGCTGAGTTACTTTCTGCACAGCTGGTCTGCAGGGAGCTCTTACAAGTTTGTGAGGTACCACTTCTTTTTTATAAAAGCTATGTTGTCTCTTCTATGCAATAGCTGACTTGGTGCGTACTAACTCTACCTATAGTGAGTTCTTTACAGATGCCAGAAGAAAGTAGAGTCCTAGAACCATTTAGGTTGGAAAAGACCTTGAAGATTGAGTCCAGCTGTTAACGCTGCCAAGTCCACCACTAAACCATGCCCCTAAGCACTACATCTACAGGTCTCTGAAGTACCCCCAGGGATGATGACTCCACCACTTCCTTGGGCAGCCTGTTCCAATGCTTAACAACCCTTTCAGTCAAGAATTTTTTCTTAATGTCCAATCTAAACCTCCCCTGGCACAACCTGGGGCCATTCCCTCTTGTCGTATGACTTAACACTTTGGGAAAAGAGACCAGCAGCCACCTCACTACAAGTTCCTTTCAGGTAGTTGCAGAGGGTGAAAAGGTCTGCGCTCAGCCTCCTTTTCTCCAGGCTGAACAACCCCAGTTCCCTCAGCCACTCCTCATTAGATTTGTTCTCCAGGCCCTTCACCAGCTTTGCTGCTATTCTCTGGACACGCTCCAGCCCCTCAATGTCTTGGCAGCGAGGGGCCCAAAACTGAGCACAGTATTCCAGGTGGGGCTTTACCAGTGCTGAGTACAGGGGGGCAATCACTTCCCTGCTCCTGCTGGCCACGCGATTCCCGATACAAGCCAGGATGCTGTTGGCCTTCTTGGCCACCTGGGCACACTGGTGGCTCACGTTCAGCCGACTGTCCACCAGGACCCCCAGGTCCTTTTCTGGCAGGCAGCTTTCCGTCTTTCCGTCTGCTCTTCCGCAAGCCTGTAGCGCTGCCTGGGGCTGTTGTGACCCAAGTGCAGGACCTGGCACTTGGCCTTGTTGAACCTCGTACCAATGGCCTTGGCCCATCGATCCAGCCTGTCCAGATCCTTCTGTAGAGCCATGCTATGCTAAAGCAGATCAACGCCCAACTTGCTGTGATCGGCAAGCTTACTGAGGGTGCGCTCGATCCCCTCATCCAGGCCGTTGATAAAAATACTAAACAGAACTAGCCCGAATACTGAGCCCTGGGGAACACCACTTGTGAGCGGCCGCCAGCAGGATATAACTCCTTTCACCACCACTCTTTGGGCCTGACCATCCAGCCAGTTTTTAACCCAGTGAAGAGTATGCCCATCCAGTCCACGAGCAGCCAGTTTCTCCAGGAGACTGCTGTGGGAGTACTTTTGGTTCAGGTTTTATGTGAACCGCTTTGTTATATCTGCATGATGAAAATGGTTTAGAAGTAGAAAAAAACAAGGTTCCCTTCCCGAAACGTCTACAGTTTCCATTGTTATGCATTTGAGAAGAATCAACTGTTGTCTGCAAACTGCCATTTTAACTTTTTTTTTTGTACCTTGGTTATTATGTACAATTAGGTCATTGTTTGATGTCAACATAGTTAATGAGGAGGGTAATTATGATAGTGGTATCAAGCCTGAAAATATTGGGAAATTTGGAAGCAACACAGTTCAGCTAAGTAACAAGGTTTTTGCAGCACCGCAAGAAGTCTCAGTAGTATTTTATATAGTAGGCATTTACTTTCTTCTGTTTCGGTTAAATAAATATGAGTATATTCTTTTTCAAAGACAAGCGTAATAGAACTTTTCTAGGCACTTTGAAATTTTACTTTGAAATATTCAAAATATAGTTAACTTCTTGCTTACTGCAGTAAGTTATTGTAGGTAGTTGCCTGCTTGCTAAAGATCATGATTGCACCATGAATATATTGAAGGAAGATTTATATGTAAAATATCTACCTTTTTAAAAATACAGTCCTATTTTCTGGATGAAGTTTAACTTTCACAGCTGTATTTTGTCATAAAATAACTAGAACCTTAAATGTATTTTCATCTTAATAAAGAGCATTACGTTTTTGTAATGTTTCTATTCATGATTCAGAAATCACTAAATGATGGAAATATAATAACATATTACCCAATATAACATGGCAAAACATATTTCCCCCTCCTTCCCATTTCATTTCCTGTTTAATTATGATGAGGATATATTTCTTTAAGTGCAGAGAAAAATAACTGATGTGACTGAATATTCATCCCTGTAAGCCTTACAGGCTTTTTGCTAAGAAGAAAAAAAACCAGTAATGCTTTATTACTATTATTTCCATCTTTACAGCCTACATATATGCTGTAAATTCAATTTGGGCGAAATCAGGACAATAGTTGTAGGACAGATTCTTTCTAATATTCTGAAGAGCATGTTTGTGATCTTTGCATTGAAGTATAATGCCTGATAAGAGACTTAATTCAGTTTCCTAGGCAACAATCTAATGCTGCAGTACCTTTCTTCCAAGGTGTTACCCTTTTATAATTAACCACACTGCACGCTCTCTGCAGCTGGCATTTGTGTTCTGGGAACTTGGTCACACAAATTTGGAATCCCTTTTTTAATGCTTCCAGTGAAGATGCTTGAAAATACTTTGCAAGCAATAAATATCAGGCTACATGTTAGTTCGTAAGACTACGTGACTGTGTTCTGGAAAAAAATAATGCAGATTAAGGAGTGTTTGAGCATTGCATCTTTCAGTATTTAAAACTTACTGCTTGTTCTGTGATTAAAAGAGATTACATAAGAGTACATAATTACCCTGTCACAATCTCTTTTCCCAGGTGATGGCATTAATTATTAAAATAAATCAGAAACAAAACAGAATATTAGTGTTGGGGCCAAATGGGACAGGATGATAGAGTTTCTGGGAGAAGTATCTACTCATACTTGTAGTTTCATTTTCTATGATGAGTGGATGTTACTTTGCCCCCTTGTTATTGTCAAAGGAATTGAAAAAGTGTAATAAAGGTATATGGAATCTTTTTTAGTTTTAATGTGGTGTTATATCATGACACATTTTTCTGTGTATATTGAACTGTCCATTGGTCTATGATATAATTATATTGTCATTCACTTTCACATACAACCTTACAAGGTGTTGCAAAATATATTTTACTGGCAAATTATAGGAAAGATACTTGACATTTAAAAAAGACTAAACACAGATACACATATTTATATATGTACATATATGTATAAGTCTGAATATAGATACACATTTTACACACAAACCCCTCATATGTAAAGGTGGGTGTATCTGTAATCGCAGTTTCAAATTCTTCTTACGGTAAAAAGAAACCAGTGGGCAAAAACAATATTGGAAGATAGTCGTAGTACCATATAGTAAGATATGAAACCCATTTGAAGTGTTTAAATTCTTTCCCAGGTGGCTTCTAGAAGTGGTAGAATAACCTTTGAATTAGACTCTTCAGAATAATTAAAATGCTCTTTCAAATTTATTGACATAATTAAACATGCAAATATATTGCCTGATTTATTTTAAAGCAGTTGTAAGGACTTGCAATGTGCATTAATTTTTTTAGTGAATTTGGATTAAAAGCATTTGGTACAAGAATTTGGAAGTACTTGTTTGAGTAAGACTGCATTTAGATAAGTGACACCCAGGTTCTTAATTTTTGCTTTTTCTCCTACTTAATGGTTGAAATTTTTGGATGCAAAAGACTTAAATGCGCGGTTTAATCAAGACTCTTCAATAAGTGGTTTTAATGATGTGCAGAGAAATGCTTTCCTCAACACCATGAAAACCAAGAACTGTTGTAGTATGAGCTACCATGTTTATATAGCATGTAGAAAAATACTGGCTCTTCAGGTTTTAGGGACTGACTGGTTTTTATTCTTCTTTTTCATTTTCATAAATTTCATTTGCATGTTGAGACTAATGGCATGATTTACTGTAGAATTATAGATTACAAATGCTTGCAGAACACCTAAACATAAAACCTGCAAAAATTTATGTTGGAAGTGACTTTCAGGATCATCTGGCCGATGTCTTTGCTTAGAGTATGGCCAGCCTCAGATGTTAGAGAAAACTTTGAAATTAAATCACATAATTCAAGAAATTGAATTCCTCAGATAATGTAAAGCAAGCTTTTCTATTTATGTGAGAGAAGTCTTGTCTCAAAGATACCTTGCTGCATGTAAATGCAACTTGGGTGTTTTTCCTGATACTGCCTTTTCATTTTATTGCTTATTGACCTCAGGAAAAGCTGTGTTGGTTATGCATTGTAGCATTTTCTTAAACAGTAAAATGTTGACCATTTCAGACCTTTTTTAGAAAAGGCTTTTAGAGGAGACGTCATTATTTGTAATTTTTTCTCCAGCGTAGATGTTTTGAGTTGGTTTTATATTTTCAAATTCAACAAAAAGATGAACTTCCTGCAACATCTCAGAAAATCCTTGTCTTTCCCTCTGTAGTTAATGATCATAGGTAAGGGTCATAGCTGATTTAAGCTGTGACTTTTTTCATCTTGGTGACAGATTCTCTAAAGCTTTAGTTAAAAAAGCCCAAACAAACAAGAAAAAACAACTGTGCAGCCTTTCAAAGCTTTCTGTGTCCTGGCTGGCTAGCACTGGAATTTATTAGGAGTAGGAATGCATTTTACCTGAAGTGATTCACGCTTGAGTGATAGGCTGTGATTTAGAGTACTGTCTGTGGACTCTTCAGTGTCTGACACCTAGAAATGCAGTGCTGTTAAATAAGAATACAGAAACCCCAGCCTTCTTTGGTTTCTGTTTGGTTTTAATTAGTCTTAATTCTGTAAAAACCTAGCCGAGAGCTAAAAAAATTTCAGAAGACGACATGATCATCTGTTCTCTACCTTCTAGTTTTCTTACTATTCCAATACACCTATTGAAACCCTTTGGACTTGAAGGCTGTCTTCTCATGTTTCCTGAGACTGAGACCCTGATAGAGTCATGGATGTATCATATTTAAAAAAATAAACTACTGATGATGAACAGTGTATCTCGTTAATCCCATCAATGCTGTTCTGAGTTGGCTCGTGGAGAGACCCAAAGAAGCACGTTTATGTGGACTGGGCTTTATCGTGAGGAGGGGAGCAGTGAGGCCCTCTCTGAGATCCTGCTTGTCATTCTTTGCTTAGAAGTAGCCCCTGGCCACGTGGGTCTGTTGGACCAGCCCCGTTGCTGGCCCTGTAGGCGCCTCTGTGGGATTCCTTTCTCTATGGTGTGCCTTATCCAGAAGAACAGAGCCCGCTCTAATTGCAGAGGCAGCTGTTTCCCTCCCTCCTTTTTAATGGCAGCTGTTTAATTGCTTTTGCCTGAGCTGGCAAGCTTGCAGAGAATGCTAGGAAGGTATCGCTGCTGAGGTTTAGTCGGTTTCTGTCCTGAAAGCCTTTTCTTTTAATGTCGAAGAGAAGAAGTTAGACTTTCTAGTAACATAATTTTTGCCAATGCTGATGTTATTTACTCCATAAAGACTCTTATTTGCTTGATGCTTTTTTGGTGAGGCTTTGCGGTAGGGCAGACATGGACTGTCTAAAGTGGGTTCATAGAAATGTGTAGGTGTGAGAGGGTATACGTAAAATGGTCATTTACAAAGAACAGGTATACGTGGTCAAGAGGAAAAGAATAGAGAAGCTGTAAGCAATAATACAAACTGAAAAGCTCCATATTTTTGTCATGACAGAAGGAACTCTTGTTAAAGTTTAACAAAAGGAAACTGTCGGTGCTACCTATGGCGTTCTTAGCTGCAGGGGGTCATACAGTTAAGCTGCTCAGGATTTTTAAAAATACATTGGGTGCCATTCTAGGCCCTGACTTCTGTGATTTACTTGTTTATCCTCTTCAGTCCTGGCAGAGGAAATAAATATTTAATCTCTCAAGGCTGTACTCTGACTCTCTAGGCTAGTTTTGGCCTTAACTCCTGTATTTACTGTCCAGCTAGTGGTGATAAAATCAATATGTGAATATGTATAAATGAAAATTTATTTAGGTTTACCAAACCGAGAGAAGGAAGATAAACAACGGAAAAGAAACCAATGGGATAATAAGGTCTGCTAGGGATCTAACAGAAAGGTAGCTATTCCACAATTAGAAAGGAAAAAGGCATAAAGAGCAGCTCAGCCGTAAATAGCAGGTCAGTTTGATGTAGATCTGGTAGAATTAACATGTATTGTAGCATACTTTTGCTGCCACTTGTAAGTTTTCTTCAGTAATCAATACCTGTAAAATTGTGGTATAATAGTGTAGAAATCTTAACAGGAAGAGCTCAAGAGTGGTTGGTAGTGATAGGAAACTTTGATAATGTGCTAAAATGTGGCAAAAAGGCAAATTGAATGGGATATAGTACTTCTCGGCTGTGCAAAAAATAAGCAGCAACTGCAAAGGGAATCAGTGTCTCCTCAATTTAATCTAATGGTTCTCTGCATATCAGCACAAATAAATAAAAGGAAGAAAGTCATCCTATGTTATTAGGTTTTCCAAAATCTCTTTGAAATTATTGAAGAAACAAGGCAACAGAAGGAATAAGTTGGATGAGGTTAATGTAAAACAGTAGGAGCATGTGAATCCATGCTGAATGTGACAAATTACATACTTCACTGGGTAGCTTGTTAGGAGACTGCCACTTTGAATGCTGCCTTCATGCATGGTCCTGCTTCTTCCTCCTCACCTTTCTTTTAACTCCGACATCTATTTGAGATTGTTTAGCTTGTAGACTGACGCCAGAAATGACCAAATACCTATATTTGCACTGCAGCATAAAGAAGGATACTGATTTCATAATGCTGATGAGAAAGCATATAAAACTCAAAGGAAAAGTATCAGCCAAAATGATTGTTCAGTTGTTTTTGGAATTAAGTTGGGGGGGGCAGGGGAGGGGTAAGTATTGTTCTTAGTGATGTGTTTTCTGGTCATCCATTCTTTGGGATGTAGTAGCTCTCTAATCTTCTAAAGCAGAGACTTGATTTTTGGTGAAGGGTGCCCTTGTATCGCGAGTATGACTTCAGCTGTTCTTGGTAGGGATAGAAACCTGTCTAAAGCTGGCCAAGGTAAAAATCTTTTTATAAAGTCTTAGTGCACAAACACCCAGCAGAGACTACCTAAGGTGCCAAAGCCTCCACACGCTGTTCCTGTTGTCTCGGTTCCAACGTACCTCTTAGCTCCTGCTTTTGAATGACATGTGTATCATCTCGAATGTCTTGAGTACGTCCTCGCTTCACTTTGTAAACAGCCAGATACTGGTATAAGGGGTGATAACGGGCTGTGAGGGGGCAGCAGTGGTTGGGGTGGTGGGTAGGCAAAGCTGCTGCTTTCTAGTGACCACACTGGCTTATCCTGTGTCGTACTGTCATCTCTCATGCTCAGCTGCAATTACTGCTCTGGGCTTAGGTGAAGTTTCTTACGGGAACTCAGAGTTTGTTGTGCTCTGTGATTTTGGTTGGGCAGGACTAGAGAGGAGCAAGGAGAGGCTGGGAGGCTTGGAGGAGGGGAGACAGAAGGGTAGTCAGCAAAACAGGATGCTGGGGTGGACCTGAGCATCTCAAATGTAAGCAGAATTTTTAGGCAAGGAGATGTGTTTCCCACTCATTCATAAAAAGGACAGCCAACACAATTCAGCTATATTTTACTATAGCTCTGCCTAGACCTGTCTTAACATTTGGAGGAAA
Organism: Chionis minor; assembly: GCA_013398295.1. NCBI lineage: Eukaryota > Metazoa > Chordata > Aves > Charadriiformes > Chionidae > Chionis > Chionis minor. The sequence goes on from VZSF01004942.1 coordinate 439,079, forward strand.
AAGTGATAAAGTCATTAGGAATTCAAATTGCAATATGTTTGGGGGAGATCCCCTTCTGGTTGAGCGTTCTGAAACTTCTCAATAGGCAACCAACTTCAAATAATTTATTGCTGGAGCTTATTCTGACAGAGAAAAGATGAACTACCAAGCTGAAAACCAGCTGGTGGTTGCCAACATTCGACAGCCTAATTTCATTCGTCTTATGCAAACAGAACACATCATGCCTTATATGGGGTCTTAGAGAAACTTGAGATTTAGGCAGGGGTTGGGGAGAAGTGAAGCCTGCAGATATTTGGGCCCTTTAACAGCTCCCACAGGAGATTCCACGAGGGACAAAGGCTGGGGTGTTCAGTAGCTACGCGCACCGCGATCCGCCGGCTGTGTCATCGCTTAGTTTAACTCGATGACCTCACCTCTGTTCAGTGGCTTCTAGTAGCTGTTCTCTGTGCTTGCCTTGGTGGTGTGAGCAGAGCCCTGGTATCTGCAGCTCCGTCAACTGACTCAGCGTGCTAATGAGTCACACAGGAGCCCTGTTGTTCCCGCAGGACTGGCACTCGCTGTGTTTCCCTCTGCTGGACCAGCTCCTCTCTGCCGGTGGTTGTTTCCCTCTCTGTAAAGCACGAGTTGCCTTCAGCTGCCCCTGAGTTGGGTTAACGCAGCAGACCTCACCAGTAAAACGTATGGTCCGGGTGAAAGGACAGTTTAGAAGTGCTGCAAGTATTTACGAAAAATATGCTTGGGAAGGAAAATGTAATCAGTAAGTATATGAGCGATGGGAAATTTAGGGGAGAGGTCAGCCTTGTACTCCCAAAATCTGCTTCTCCAGTTCTGGATGTTTCTTCTGTGTTCACAAAATGGAAAAAAAAAAAAAACCCAACCCTGCCAAACAAAACAAACAAACAAACAAAACAAACCCAGCCCAAAAGAATACAAAAACCCCCCCACCCCATACCAACAAAACAACAACAAAACCCCCAAACCAAAACAAAAAACCCCCCAAATCCTTCACTTCAAACTGTAAAACGAAGGTAACTGTAATAATTCATTCAGAGGAGAAAGGGAAGATGCATGAAAAAGTGCTGAAATTTGATAGTGGTAGCTGAAGATGTCGGTGGAATATCCAGAGCCAGTAGAATTAAATATTCAGGTTAAGACGAGTAGATAGTGTTCCGATACAGCAGGAGGGAAATTCAAGCTCAGCAGTGTATTCGTCCAGTAATAATCATGGTACGGAAATGGCTGCTGTTCTTAATGTAGGAACAGAGGACTGAGGAGACCTCCAGAGTTACTGATTCCGTTCCCTTTCTTTTGCTGACAACCCTATTGTTTAGTTATTACTATAAAATCATTAAGTACTCTTCAAATTCTTTCAGAACTCCCTTTCAAAAAATAGTGCGATACAGGCATTTCCTCTGTGAGCAGAAGAAGAAAATCAATTTTATAGCAGTCAGCAGCTGGGAGAGACCAGGCAGCAACAGTAAAATACTTTCAGGTGTTCAGAGATGTAACACCAAACACAGCGAGAGGTGGTCTTTGCTGTTACTGTGTCTTTTTTTTTTTTTTTTTTTNTTTTTTTGAATAGGAGCAAGTCTCCAAAAGACTCGAGGTGGCCATCATGCTAGTTTTAGAAGTTTGGATTAAATGGCATGGTAATTGCAAACTTAGCCCCAGCTTAACTAGAGTGCAGGAGCAGAAGGATGGGGCTGGGTGGGTGTTGTGGTCTGTGCTGAGGAAGTTCCGCCTAGATTGTGTGACTGATACTTGCAGCTCTTAGAACACTGTGGATCAGGTCAGAAATGAAAGCTAATGCAGAAGGTTGAGCTGTTGACAGGTAAATGTTACTGTTAGCGTGTGACACTACTTTTTCTAGGTGGTGTTTCTCGTGCTTACACCAACTTTAAGAGCCCTGTCCCGTGGGAGGTGACATCCCCACCAATTCCGTATCAGTTGTACTTGCATATTCAGCGTCGTCATCCCTCGTTTAAAGAACTGGTACCAAAAGCACATGGGGGAAGAGTCTCATGAAGCATGCGTGTTGACCCCAGATGGAGGACTGGGAACCGGTATAGCAGGGTGTCTTGCACCACACTGATCTAAGCATTCGTTTAGATAGCTTTCCTAAATATCATAATATTAATTTACCAGATGTAATTATAAACTGCTCTCTGGATAAGCAAACAAAAAGATTTGGCAAGTCCTTTCGTTTTGAGTGAGTTCTGGTTTTTAGGATGTGAAATCAGCAATTTTAGTTAAATATTATTTGAGGACCCTTGCTTAAAAATAGTAACTTTTACTGATACTTTTCCTGAAGTAAGGCTAAGTTTCCAGAAAATACAGTGTGTCAATAGGAGGATTTGAAACTTAACATTTTTGTAATTAAACAGCAATATCCCACTGATTTTGAAATAATCCCTTTTTCCTATCCCTATTCTTTCCCACTCACCAGACCTAGCATTTATTTTTCAGAAAAGCCAGATACTCAGAAGCTACTGGTATACTTTTCGAAAATTAAATTGAAGTAATTCATACAGTTTGTAAGACAGAAAGCTTTCTTTTTAGCCCATTGGAGAATACTGTTTTCTTCAATTTCAGTGCAATGCATTTGTTGTTAGTCTTGTAACATACTCAAAAATATATTTGAAACTTTAAAATATTTTGACCAACTTAAAATCAGCTCCTATTTTTGAATGAAATGTATCTCAAATGTGTTTTGGGAAGTATCCTTAAGTATTAGAAAGTCTTCGTTGGGTGTTTAATTTTTTTTTTCTTTTTTTTTTTCCCCCCTCTCCTGTAGTTCTCCTGCCTTTGATAGATCGTATGGGAGATGCCAAAGACCAAGTTCGAGAGCAAGCACAGAACCTTATATTGAAATTGATGGACGAAGCAGCACCGCCCATGGTATGATTACTTAATGTAGATTCAGATGTAGGCCTCCACTGAACTTATGACTTATGCATAAGCTTGACTTTGAATATGTCACAACGTTATAGTGACTGTTAATGGTGTAAATATTAAAGATATTCTTAATGGATTGAGATACTCTCAATGGATTGACACTGATGCATTGTTCAGCTAAAGATAAAAATCCAGCACGGTGCAATTCTGCAATTTTTACATATTGTAGCTAAATTCTGAGTAGATGTTTTCATGTCATGTGGCAGAACTTTGTTAATTAAAGCATGTTTGAAACACCCTCCTGGGATTGAGTTTGCATAATTAAATAACTAAGTTTGTTTAGCTCTGAATTTATTTTAAAATTAGTTTTGTACTTGGACACATAGGAGTAGTCCTGCAGTTGAGACGGTGCATTCATCTGGCTTTATAGATGTGTGACAAACGTGCTGTGTGAACCTTGGACAAACTGAGGTGGGGATAAGTTGCCCTCTGACTTGTTGTCTTAGGCTGAAGTTTGAGTTCAGCAAACCTTCTCACAGTTCTTAGCATTATGTGGCTTCCAAGTGCTAAATCTTGTATTTCTTCTCTCTGAGTCTGAAAAATGTAGGATTATTTAACAGGATTATATTGTTTGAGCAATGATATCATTTGGAACTCTGAGGACCGTGGTTGTCAGTAAGAATTTACTATTTGAGTTTAATTTTTGAAGAAAACCTGTTTTTTGGGAACAAAAATGAGGTTCTTTTATGTGGTAATTCCTGGCTTTGTTTATTCATAGGTACAGGTTTGAATGTGTGTGCTCAGGAAATAAGATTTGGCAAACTTCATCTGCAGTGAGAAAATTGTTGTCAGTTTTGGCTTTGTTTGCCTGATAGGAGAAACAGGTAGCATGTTAGGCAACTGTAGAAATATATTTATCTCCCTTCCAACATGAGGCGTTTTCTCACATGATTTGGTCACGGATCTGACTGGGATTCAGGCAGCAAAGCCTAGTGGTGTCATACAGAAAGACATGCCTTTACCTTTTCATGAGATCTAGTTTTGATCATATTCACTGACAAAGAGGCATCACAGCATTTCTTCATGCCCAAGTGCAAGTAGTTCATGAGTGGCATGTTCCAGTGCCCAAGATGCTCCCGAGTACCTGCAGACCTGAAAGTAACGCCTGCCTCTACAAAAATAGCAGTTGGATAAATGCATAGCAGAGCATCTTGTAGATGCCTTGGTCTGAACAATTGCTGGTAAAGAATGTGGTGACAGTTGCTTCCTGCCAGGTCCTCAGCATGAAAGAGTTTTAGATTACTGGGCCATCTCTCAGTTTCTGAAGAGTTCTTAGGCTGTACACCAAGGTGGTGGAAGGAAGCTTCCGTCTCCTTTGAAGCTTATTCACAGTGTCAGGAAGAATACAAGGTTCGTGGGGTCCAAGAAATAGCATGTGTAAGTAAGAGAAGGTACGGCTCTTCTGGTAACTCCCCTAGGGCAGGAGAAACCTGGCTTCAGTTGCTTGCTCTCAGGACAGCTTATGTATCATTAAAAATTTGGGTGAAAAGCATCAGTCATCCTCACAGCAGGGAACAAAACAGAAAAGTTTCTCCTGTGCCTCCAACACTGAAATAGGGTGTTCTAGGCTCCTTTTGCCACAGAGAAATGTCCCTTTGGAAGAGCTGGGTGAAGCAACTTTTGGAGGATAAATCCTGCAAGTTTCTTTGCAATCAAGCCATCTTGTCTGTTCTCATATGTTGTTGAATAATACTTAATTTGTCCTGTTGTCAAATCCCTTTTCTTGTTGTAAATGTGTTTGTGGGTTTTGTTTGTTTGTTGTTTTCTTGGTTTGTGGGGTTTTTTTGGTTTTTTGTTTTCTTGGGTTTTTTTTATGAGGGGGAACTAGATGTAGCTGTTTATGGGCAGGAAAGCATAAAAGTAAGAATATAGGTGGTATAAATGCATGAATGGGACAAAGGGAGGTTGACACCAACTGTTGCTAGCAAGTTGTGAGAGTTGAAATTTCTAAGCAGCCATTTGAATTTCTCTGTTTAGAAGACTTCAGTTCTTAAAATAGGGTTAATGTAGTGAAAGACTAGATTTCTCTTGGCTGCTTTGTTTATTTCGGTACTTTATGGTCAGCCGTTCTACCTGTAATTTTGTAGACTTAGCAAGGAGATTTCCTTTTTTGCATGTTTGTCTGGGATAGGGAGTTAATTGGAAGGATGTTTTCTTCCGTAAAATCCTGTTCTTTGTTGTTCAGCTGCGCAGTTTTGGCAAGCCTTATCCTGCTTGTCTAAGGTTTGTTTTCTCTAAATGTAATGAAGTATAAAACAAACAAACAAACAGAAACCCACAGATGGGACCAAACGATCAAGCAGGGCTCTAATTGGAAAATGTTACGTCTGCTGTCAAGTGTGCTACCTCATTAATAAAGAGGGTGCAGTATTCTCTGCTTTTACGCTGTCTTTGTTCATCCGTCGCTGTTGGTGAGGTTTCGGGGTGGTTTTTTTCCCAGAAAGCCAAACACGCTGGCAATAACTGGTGTCTAATACATTTTAGCAGATTTATATGGAATCGTACCGCGGCGGGGAGGAGGGGGTAGAAATGAGGGTGGTGCCCAGGCTGGGAAATGTGCAATTGCCAGTGTGCATCCATCACTAGGCAACGCTCCCGGCGGATGCTGGCGAGGCTGCAATGGCAGCGCTGCAGCCGGGAGGGTTGCAGTCGGAGCCTGTGCATCCACTGCCAAATGCCGCCGAGAATCCCAGGGCTCCGTAAGCTTCATGTTTGCACTTTTCGCACCGTAACGTGCAGCTAGAGCGCGGCGAGGAGATGGAAAGGTAAAAAGATAAAGCGAGGGAGGGAAAGGCTAAAAGGCAGGCAATGAGAAAACCAGTGCGCAAGAAGGTAAATGAGGGTTTAGGGAACCAGGGAGTCGTGCTGTGGGACGCGGCGCCAGCACAAAAGGAGAAACGAAAGCAGAGCAAAAATGGAAGCAAAGGAATTAGAGCGAATGGGCAAGAAATCATTGAAAAAGGGAGAAATAAATTTAAAGCGAAAGTGGGAGAGAAGTGGACTGCGGGGGTATGGATAAGGACGAGCTGAAATGGACAAGGGGAAATTTTGGCAGGGAAACAGAATATGTGGCAAAAAAAGAATATAGCAAGTTCTGCTTGAGTCAGTAGTCTGTAATGTTAGTGTTTGTTTTGTCTGCGTTATCTGTAACGATTCTGTATGTTTTTAAGAGCTGTTTCTCAAATGATAAAAATATTCAGCTAGATGTTTTTTGGAAATTGTTTTTGGCATAGGAATAATCTGCGTTATGTTCCATACTGTGCATTTTATAACTTGATTTTATCTGAGAAGTGCCTTTACTTTTCCAGTGGACCTGTTTTCTGTTATTTTTTTGCAACCGTTGTGAATGTAATAACATACGGATAGCATTACGTTGTTTTGTGCTCCTGGTAATCAAAGACAATTATTTCTGTTTTTGTAGTACATTTGGGAACGCCTTGCTGTTGGTTTTAAACACAAGAATTACCGATCCCGAGAAGGAGTGTGTTTGTGTCTTATTGCTACCTTAAACATGTAAGCTTTTTGTTTCTATGGAGATGTAAGGGTTCTGTCCTTCTGAATGTCATTTTTCTCTGAAACGAATACTTTAGGAAGTCTGATTCAATTAAATTAATAGATAGGAAAAATCAAACGACTTAACTTGTGAGCTTTGCTAAAGGAAGACTAAAGGTATAGTAGTATTGTCTTATTTAAAAGTAAACAAAGGACTAGTGGGAGAGAGACACAGCTTGATTGAAATAAGTTTGTATTATATCAGTGCTAAGCTAAAAGTTCAGTTCTGCATAAAGTATTTTCTGGTTTTCTTTAAAAAAAAAAATTAACTTTTTTTTCTTTTTAGTTACGGTGCACAGCCATTAATCCTTAGCAAGTTGGTACCACATCTGTGTACAGCATTTGGTGACTCAAATAGTCAGGTAAGGATTTCATTACTTAGTAGTACTTCAGCCACTCTACTTGGACAGAGGACTAAACCTAAAATAAATGTAGGCATTTAAGAAAAGCTGATAGGGTTGCTTCTATAGAACAGATAATTATTTTCTACCATGAGAAACAGTAAACCCATTTTCTTCTGAATCGGTCCATCCATTGGAAGATGAAAGTAGAGTTGCAAAGGCAGTGGTATTGTGATATACTGGCCCCTTTAGTTTTTTCTTCAGAGATTGAAACTAGTCATTACTGAAAATAGTTGTTTCTTATAGCGCATGTTGAAAGAAAAGAAAAGAAAAAAAATTGACAGGAAGAATTATCTCCAGAAGGAGTCTCTACATGAGACCTGTAATAGTCTGCCAGATTTGCTGAAGATAACATTATCATGTGCAGGACAGGTAATAATTTCCTAATGGCATTTGGAACCCAAATAGCGTTTGAGCCACGTGCAAGGACTGTAGTTAAAATTGGTTAATTAAGTAAGAACAACTGCAGGGAAAATCAAGATGCAATTCATAATGGTGACATCTGAACTTCAGAAGACCTTCAAATGGAACTGGATAAGACCTGTCTTGATTTATCTGAAGTTGTGTCTGAGAGAACAGACTAAGAATACAGGAAGATGGTCTTTATGCTTCTTTTCTGGGTGCAGCAACAACCTTTTCTGCTCTCTATAGTGTAGCATTGTTCTATTCTAGAGAAAATCCGTTAAGAATTTGTCTTGTTTGTTGATCATTAGTATAGATATAGTTCATGTTTTGATAGAGCAGTTGTGAGTTTAGTTCAAACTGTTACAAAGAACAATACTAAAGCCATTCCAGTAATTCTTTATAGAGAATAATGGCATTTACTAACATGCGTTTTTGGCAGTTTTTATTGGGATGACTACAATTTAAATTTTTTAAAGAGGCACTCCATCTCCTTGCTTTAACTGTTATTTCCCCTTTCCTGTCTTGTCTTACTCCCTTTCTTGTGCTTATGTGATGCCATGTAATTCCTGTTGAAGGAAATAAAGAAAATGCTGATCACTTTGGCCCATTCTCATGGTCAGTCAGCTTCCTTTTCCAGAATGGCCTTGCTGCATGTAGAAACAAATGAAAGCAAGACAAAGTGTCAAGACTGAGTGCAGAGACTAACTTTTGGAAGTATTGTCTACTGTGATAGAGTCCTAAATAAAGCACATTTTTTCCACAAATATTATTCTTATGTCAACCCCAGAAATCCCCTCTAGAGATTTTATGTCCAGGATTTTTCATTTACCATCTGGAGATGCTCTAACTTGGAACAAATACCATCTTGAAATAACAGTTGTATTCCCTTTCCCTTCCATCCTCACTGTTTCAACTGTTTTGTGAAATGAGTTGGCATGCAGATGGATGGAAACTGGAAGATTAGTGGGTTGTCAGCAAATGTTTTGGTTTCTGTAACCCTGGAGTTAACAGCTTAAACTCTGTGTTCACAGGTGAGAGATGCTGCCATACTAGCCATTGTAGAGGTTTATAGACATGTAGGAGAGAAAGTACGAATAGATCTTACGAAGAGAGGAATTCCTCCTGGAAGGTGAGTTAACTATTTTGATTTTGTAACCCTGAGCCATTCTGTGTTACTGTTCTTTGTCAGAACTTTAAGCGCACTAAAAACTTTGGTTTGGAATTATTACAATTTTTATTTTATCTTCTAGTTAGTTTTGCTTCCATCATGATGTTACTAGTGTTCCTGACTTTCTTTTGCTGTTAGACAACGGCAAAAGCTTTCTGCTTGGAAGAGGCATGCAGATGTATGATAAAAAGCAGCCTTACATTCACCAGTTAAAATCCCGTGACTTTAGGAAAAGCTGAGAGCTGGACACTAGTAGAAAAATGTTTCAAAAATAAGCAAGTGTTCTGAGTGCAGTGGGGAAATAATTAGAAAATACTACAATATATACGTCTTGTTCCTTATTCTAGAGTTGCCGTTTAGCCTCAGTGTGGAAGAGTCTCAACTGAAGCACTTAAATCCATACTTTTCATGTATTGGGCGTGTGTGTGAGAGAGAACAAGTGTGCGAGTACATGTGTAAGCCTGCAATGAAAGTGTGGCAAATCAACAAGCTACTGCTTTCTTGAAGATAGTTATAATGGAAAAATTGTCCTCCCTTGCTTCTTGCTAATTACATCAGACCAATCCTTTCCACCCTAGATGTTTGCTTATGGGCTGCAGTTAGATGAGAGAGAGGTGCTTTTCAAAATAACTACTTCCCAATTCCGAAGCTGCAGTTCTGGGGTTCAATAAGAAAGGAATATTCAAAAGGGGTGTTCTGTTACACGTGCCATCACAGGACACTGAACGTTTCTTTGTCTTGCAAAAGTTGCAATGAAGTTTTGAAAATGCATACTTCATTGGTCCTTTCTCCTTATGCAAAGCAATTCCGATCTTTAAAGGCTGGTCTGTGTTGTGTGTAGATCAGTTCATATGGAATAAAAGTAGCCATTGTTTTGTTGTTACCTTGGTAAGGATTTGTTTAATTAAGAAAGCTAGACAGAGCCTGAAATTGTACTTAGTGGGAAAGATAGTTTATATAATAAAATCTCTCAAATTCCTTATTAAAGCAATTTACACTTTTTGTTAACCCCTTATCAATTAACATTCCACTTTACTCTGAGTCTTCGTCTTGCTTCCAGATTTTGATAAAGCTGAATGTATCTACTACATGGCATCAGAGAGAATACCAGAATGGATACTGTGCCTTACCAGACCACTCTAAAAAACTATTAGCCCTGGATTTGAATGATGATTTGTAGAGTATCAAAATATTGTTGGAGAATGGTGTTGAATGTATTGTTTCACATTCCAGGCAGAGTTCAGCCTGTTTGGACAAAATCTTATCCTGCCAATGGGAATGGGAAATTGTGTGGATTCTCTTCTGTTTAACAGCTGTCACAATTTTCGACTGTTAAGAGATCATAGGGTTACCACAGAAGTTTAAGCCGTGTTACTACTACAATTCCAAAAGTTGACTTTCATAGCAGATAATTGGAGCATACCACAGAAGATCCTTCTTGCGTTAAGATAGGGTCTTGGACATCTTCTGGAACAGAGAATAAGAGCAAAAGAGTGCCGGTAACAAACACCTTTATACTACAAATGGTGGGTCTGACCATAAGTTTAGGTTCAGCACTTACCCTGTCCACGTTTCCATGTGATACAAATTGAGTAAATCTTGGGATCCAAATAGGATTAAACACCATAGGAGCTTTGTATCCTCAGGGCAATCAGCAGCTTCTAATTTACTTGCGGTAGGTGCCAAATTGTTACTTCTGCTGTCTGAATCAGCGGAATACAAAATTCCCCCTTATCTGAAAGCAAGTGCAATTGTACCATTTGCATTTGCATAAAGAAGCAAGGCTCTGCTTGGTGCATGTTAAACGGGTCGTTGCCACTGAATCTCAATTGTTTTGCACCTGACAGTCAAGGCTAGTGTAAAATAATACATGAGCTGAGTCTCAGTGCTGTGTCCTCCGCAGTAGTTTTCACGCTGGGATGAGGAGGGAGTTACGATTTACTTGATTTAAGCACGAGGCTACTGGTCTCTGTCCCATCTCTCGCTGACAGAAAGCAGAGCTCCTGTAGTCTCTTCTTACTCCTTCACGTGAGTGACAAGGCGGTTGACAAAGCTCAGAAAAGACAGATTAGCTCTACGGTAGCTCAAACTGTTGTTCCTTCAGAGGCAGACCTAATTTAAAATGTTCCTTCCCCAGTGCCTGTCAGAAGTTTTCCCTTCGTTTAGATGCATTAAAATTTTCCTGTGGTTGTGCAGGAGCCATGATCCATGGAAAAAACCCTTTGATGTAGAGTATCATCTTATCGTTGTTTCGAGGGGAATCTGTGTTCATATTTGTGTGTCTGGGTAGGTTTTAAGGGTTTTAAGTATTGCGGATAATCTGTGGTTCAGACGCAGGTCCTTTCAGTTGTTGAGTTCAGCCTTAAAGAACTGCACTGCAGCTCCTTCACTGCATGGCAGTGCATTAAAAGATGTGTCTAAACAGAAATATTAGCAGAAAACCCCATTACTTCAGTATTTGGTGCACACGTGATTTAATAGAATGTCGGCTTGTTTAGTTTACATAACAAATTACACATTAGAGATCTGTGTGTTGCTGCTTGAATGCACTCTGCCTTAAAGCACTGAAAATAAGAGCTCATGGCTGCTGAAAGAAAGGCAGGAAAGTTAATCAAGCATTGTTTCAAGAAATTGTTCAACTTCCTTAAATATGCAAATGGTATATACATGTTGTGTCTATATAAAGCCAAATGTAGTTAGTAATTTCGTAATGGTAGGCTTAAAAGGTTTTGTAATCTGCACCTGGTAGGTTTGCCTTTGTAGAAAATACCGGATTTTCTAGAGAAGGTTGTTGGACCTGTTGGAGTCGAGGTAGCCAATAAAAAAAGATGGGATCTTACTTTCATAGTTTGAGTCTACTTGCTACTATTGTATTTTTCTTCAGTGCACTTTTATTCTTTACAGAGATTAATTTGTGAGTATTAATTTGTTTATAAATAAAATCAGTGAGTTCCTCTTTTTATTTGTTGTTTTTCAGCTTCTAAATCTCAGAATAATACTGTGCTTTTTGCCTGAAGCACATTTCTTTTTCAGAAAAATCAGTATCAACTCAGTGGTTGGAATCCAATTTGGATGTTGTTTTCCTTTTCGTTAAGCTTTCTGCCAAAGAGGTTTGACGGTCTGGTATTGGGCCTGTAAGTTAATACATTTGTGAATACTGGAAGTGGATGTTATATTTCTTGTTCTGTGAGCCAAGAATAGTGAACTGGTTTTGTTCTATTTGGGCCAAATTGAATTTGTTACAATATGGAATCTATGTGACTGATCTTCCCTGAATGGAAATAGTGTATGCGGCTCTGGATAGCAGTTGCTTACTCCGAGTGTTAAAGCTTTTTAAGACCTTTCAGGAAGTAATCTGACAACTTTTCCTAATGCTACTTGAGAAACATAAATGTATAAAACCAGTTATTTGTTTAGTTCTTATGCCTAGGGCCGCAACTTTATCTCCTGAAATGTTTTTGCAATATGCATTTCTGAATACCGCATTTTATGTGGTATGCACGTTCTACTTAATCTGTCTCGTTCATGTGGTAGATGAGGTCCATCTGTGTGTCCAGATGTGGACACATGTCTGTGCAAGATCCATTTTCTTTTTTTTTTTTGGAAGGGGGAAGTGCGAGGTTTCATATGGGCTGTTTTCCTGCTTTGGACTCACTTTGGACATGAAGAAGAGACTAGTTACCACCCTTTCTTCTTCAACATCCTGCTGTTGACAGGGGATTGGTGCTTTTTTGCCTTTTCATTACAAGGTCCAAACTTCCAGGTGTCCCCCCTCTGCCTGCCATGCGAACAGTTGAACTTCATCAAGCATTCTCATAAATAACAGCTTTTCAGTCTAGAAGTGTAGTGCGTGTTCTTTGCTATCATCTGCATTTCCACGTGCATGCATGTCAGCTCAAGCTTTGTCTTAGAAGGGTAGGTCTTCCTACGTAATGACCGTAATATGCTAATTCTTTGATAGAGACCTGTCGTAGGAGAGGGTTTAGCAGGTTGCCAAGAGCCCGCATTTAAAGTGCTACAACCTCGTACATTCGTTCGTTCACTGAGACAGCAGCAATCATCCAGCCCGTGCAGAAGTGGCCTGTTGTCCCAAACGTGGTTTTCGTCAATGGGGATTTTTCCTTCCATATGTGAAGTTGCAGAAGTCCTGTCTGTGCCTTTTTGGAGAAAGAAGATAATATTTCTGTTCACTGGTGACATAATATTTCTGTTGACTTCACTGGCTGATTATGCGTGTCATATCCAGACTTGGGCTTGCAAGTATGAACTAAAGGAGTAACAATGCTGCTGTTCTCAAAGAATGTTCCTCATTGCTGATGACAGCAAAAGCAGTCTTCACCCAGCCTTGGATTCCTCTTGGCCAGGCTCTCTTTTGGCAGGAGCTGAACTCCTGTAAACATTCTTAAATTGATGGTGGTTGCAATAATTTGAGAGACTGTAGCCCATACTGCCTTGCTTCCTGTGGCTCTGTGAAGAAATATGAGAGAAGATGGTAGCGTGAAGAGCTGGGTTGGAGGAGATGAAGGAAGAAACTTGTTGTGAGAATCATTGCAAAGTAGTAGTTACAGTTCCTGTAAGCTGTACTAAAGAGAGGGTTGGATCTACACTAGTGCTTGACCATTTTGTCAGCTGTGTTTTACTGGAGTTTTTGTAATTATGACGAAATAGACCAGTGCCTCTGGTCATAAAGACGTGCTTTGAAAGCTTAAGGAATGGCAATACTGTGGTGTTCTCCAGCCTGCACCACTGACTGCATACAATCCAGTGATGACAAACACATTTTTTAATGTTCATAGCAAGTACTTTATCAGATATTTCACTCACAGTGAGAGGCAGCATGTGTATTATTATAATGTATTTACAAGGAAGCATTTTATTTTTCTTTTCTGTTTAAAACACTCAGGAAAGCATTTTTGAAAACAAAGTTAAAAAGAGCAGGAAGTATTTTTTTTCTTTTGAATTCTCTAAAATATGTGTGCCAAATGCATAACATCAGCCTGACAGGATGTAAAAATTAAAGTGACATTTTAATGGAAAACTGTTAATCTCTCTAGTCTTCATGTGCAATTTCTCTCAGGATAGCAATTTCAGCTTTTCCAATGTAGTGTTAAGTCCTCCTCATTAACTAGGCAGACTGTTAATGTGGTGTTTAGTACGGAATCCAGCAGTGTTGAGGGGAACTCGCAGCCACTAGTAAACAGTAAAAATAGTTCCTGTGGTACATACGAAGCAGATGCATTAACTTCCTTTTATTAAAGCAAGATGGCATAATGCATTACTATGCGTATTGATTCTTGTGTTAACTTTTCACTTTGTACTTTTGAAAGCACATCACATGTTAATGGGATTCCTTGCGTCATTAGCAAATGCTAGGACCCGAAAAGCATTTCGTATAATAACTGTAGTTTTACTTTTTAAAGTCTAAGTTGGAAAAAAACCCATTTTGGTATAAATTTCCTTTGGTTTACAAATTGACCTTTTCATTAAAAGACTGTGGTTTAATATTAAAGCAGCGTAGTCTGACGTTTTGTGGATGGCTGCCATTTCAGACACTTTGCTGGGGCTGCAGTGGCTATAAATGTAATAGTGGTGCAAAAGGGAGAGGGCAATAGGTCCCAGAGAGAAGGTGGACAAGTATGCTAGGGGAAGATTGTGAAAACTAAGCTACTGAGCTACAGAGGAGGGCCATGAACATGATCAAAGGGTTAGGGCACCTCTGCTGTGAGGACAGGCTGAGAGAGCTAGGGTGGTTCAGCCTGGAGAAGAGAAGGCTCTGGGGAGACCTTATTGCAGCCTTCCAGTATTGGGAAGGGGCCTACAAGAAAGCTGGGAAGGACCTTTTACAAGGGCATGTAGTGATAGGACAAGGGGCAATGGCTTCAAACTGGAAGAGGGGAGATTTAGATTAGATGTTAGGAAGAAATTTTTCACTGTGAGGGTGGTGAGACACTGGAACAGGTTGCCCAGGGAAGCTGTGGATGCCCCATCCCTGGAAGTGTTCAAGGTCAGGTTGGATGGGGCTTTGAGCAACCCAGTCTGATGGAAGGTGTCCTTGCCCATGGCAGGGGGGAGTTGAAACTAGATGATCTTTTAAGGTCCCTTCCAACCCAAACCGTTCTGTGATTCTATGACACATCTAGTTTTGAGGTAAGTTGAGATGGTAGGATAACTGCTGGTTTGTGTTACAGGTTAGTGACTTACATGAGTTTTTTTGGTTTTGGTTTTTTTTTTTTTTTAGATTCTTGCAGTTGGGTACGCCTTTTTGTAGAATTCTTGGCTAAATCCAGGTAGTTATTGTTGTGGGCCTGTTAACTACAGCACAAATCTGCTCTCTAGCAGATTGCTTTGAAGCATTTGGAAAGTAAAAATAACACATTGTGAGAGTCCTAAAACGTTGGAAAGTGTGGGGAGAGGCTCAGGCTTTTTATACTGTTTGTCTCCGTTTCATGATTTTATCACATTCTTCATTATTAAATAAACGAGGTACTGGTGAATGAGAAGTGTGTCAGAGAAGGTTGACTGTGCACAGGGAGACCGCACAGCCTCTCTCTACAAATCATTGAGTAAATGAGGTGTGTGCATAAGGAAACGTTGAAGCTAAATCTTCGTATATCCTTCACTTTGATCCTGTTAAGTATTGTGAGAATTTTCATACCCAAGCACTGTTCTTATCCTTTTTTTTGTTTGTTTGTTTCATTTTTCTTGAAATAGTTTGGATTGTGGGTTGTAAACAGAGCCTTTCAGTATTTGCTCTTTCAGCAAATTTTGAAGTGGGTAATATAGTCTCTAGCACTGGTAATGTACCTGTTTGGAGACTTGCAGCCTCTCATGAGATTTGTCATTTATAAGGCTGCATTTGAGGTCCTGCTAGTCTTGTAGCTGAAAACTTCATGTGCACATTAGGTATTACCGTATTCTAAGTAGTCTAAAATGCAGAAAAGTCTTTGGAGAAATGTAAGAAATGTTCTCAATTGTTTGCAGTTGAATAGTGTATTATGTCAGCACAAACCCATTGCTAGCCTGTGGGTCACGTTTTTTTCTGCGAGATGCTTCCACTGCTTTTATTGAGTTCTGCAAAAGTGATGAGAAATGGCTGTTTAAGTGTTTTGCCAGCTTTCTTGCTTGAATAGCATTTTCTCCCTCGTGGGACTAGATTGCAAATCTGGAGTATTTTGGGGGGGTGTTTTTGGTTTTGTTTTGTTTTTTATACTTACATGTAGCTAAGCACTTGCAATCTGCTGTCTATTGTGAGGGTTGAAATTAGCGAGGTATGTGTTGAACATAACTAAAGTTTTTAGTGTACCTTAAGTTTAGGAAGAAAGTATTTCCTCTTTTTTTTTTTTTTTTCTTTCCCTGTGGAAGTGCTGACTACTGCAAAAGTATTTTCATAATAAGACTGAGGAAATGTTGAGGAAAATTAGTAATTGTCTCAGAACGAGTTAAGTAGTAATCCGTATTTTTTTCACACATTGAACTCTCCATAGTTCAAATTGTTGCCTTTTAGTGTTGTGTAGAAACAGGGTAATATGACAGTCATCTAAACCTAATATATACTATTACTGAACCTGAAATTTAGAATTTTAGTTATTTATAATCATTCTAATAATGATGCTCGGTTTTGTTCTTTGCTAAATTGGCTTTGTTTTCTGGACATATGTGTGAAGATGCTCAACTGAAGAGGCGTCCTTTGGGAATTGTTTCTAGATACTTGATCCCTTGTATAGTCTGTATTACTGCTTTATATGTGATAATAAACTGATTTCTGTTTTCACCAGTAACCTGGGGGTTTTCAGAGATGTAAAAATGTTTTTGTTGTTGTTCTTTACAGGTTGCAAACAATCTTTGCTAAATTTGATGAAGTGAAAAACTCTGGAAATATGATTTTAAGTAGCATCAGCGGTGAGTATGAAAGATCATATATTTATAGTCAGCTTTAGATTAATACAAGATAAATATTTAAACGCTAGAAGTGTCAATGGGAGATGGATGACTAGAAACATACGCAAGTACTGAGAAAGTGAGACCCTTAGTGAAACAAACTTATACTGTGTTACTGAAAGTATTTTGAGAATACAATTGGAAATGGTGTTGAAACTGCATGGAAACAAGCAGTGAATCCAACAGGTTGCATGTGTGCTCGGTAAAGGATGTAAGAATCCTGCGAAGTGTTTATGCATGAGAAAAAAAATCATATGAACCTTTATCCTATTTTACGGTATGTTTCTAAAAGAAAATAATTTAGTGATGAACGTGTTTGTTTTCTTGTCAGTTGAAATGGTGAATATTGATTATAATACATGAATTTTTAAATTACAGAAATAGGCGGCTGCAGCGTTCAAAGACACTTAAATGTTGAAATTAAGACTTTACTGTACTGAGTTTGAGCTCTTTATTTTTGGTGTATTTCATGGAAAGAAAACCTGTTGTGCAGAGAATCCTTGTTGCTTCCTACTGCATTCTTGATACGGTGTTTTATAGCATAAAAGAGTAAAACCATGATTCATTCTTACTTAAAACTATAATTTAAGAAAAAACTTGTTACATAACAGCAGAACAAGGGAGGTGTTGTGGCAGTGGCTTCAATGTAGTTGGTTTTGAAAGCTTCATTGTCTTGTCTTCTGCCAAGGAATCAGTAGATCTTGTTTTGCAGGGGAGGGTTCTCTGATGTTCATTTTCCTTTCAAAGCAACTATGCTGTCTGAAAAGGGGGCTCTGCTAGATCTAAGAAGTGTAACTGTGCAAGAGTAGAAGTATTTTGAGGAACGCATAGGCTTTGTTAATGTACTCAAATATACCTTTTAATTTTAAATATTCTCACCCTTTTCTTGTTAGTGTGAGAACAGAAGAGACCGTGGGTTCAAAGGAATGTGTTTTTACAACCTTTTCTTTGAGGTAGTAAGAGTTTCTATGCTGTATTCTGCTTCAAAATAGAACATTGCTATTCTTGAACACTTAAATACAAAAATAGGTGTGTAGGGATTAATATTAAAAAAAAAAAAAGGCAAAAGAAAACATACTAATTTTGGGGGAAATTGTTTTCCATAGATGTTTTGTTAGATTGTAAATTTATTAACTGTGGAAGGGTGTAACCATTATCTTTTGCATTTAAAGTTAATAAAGTTAATACTGCTGCATAGGTTTGGAAGGTTCGAAGATGCGTTTTACATGTATTGTTTTCTGTTGGTAGTCCTCAGGAGAATGGAGAAGTTATGTGAGGGAATATAAATGCATTGAAATAATTTAAATATATATGAAAATATAAATACAACATTGCTGAACTAGTTTACATAGCACTTCTGAGCTTTTTGTCTCTATTTTAAGGGAGTTGATTAAGTTTATTTTTTTTTAGCTGTTCTTATCTGTAAAATGCAGATATTAATGCTGATCTACAGCAGTATAAACCATTTATTTTGTCTTCTAGGTGACAATTTCTATGCAAAAGTTACTATGATTCTGGTTTGGTATCAGACGGAATGCCTCTAATACATTGGTTTCAGCATTTTTGCTTGAACCTAGGTTATCTGTTGCATCCATCTAGGCAATTTTTTAGTGATACTGAACAGATACTCTTCCATTGTTAGTGCTTTATCTTGGCTTTGTCCTTTGTTATTCTCTAAAGGACAATTTGTATTTACTGCTTGCATGTGTAGATTGAAAGTCACTGTTGAATTCCTGTAGCCTTGTTACTAGCTTTTCTTTTAGGAGCTTTATCAAACATCTCTGGAGAAAGGCCAGATTTCAATGTCTAAATACAGCTGTTACAGTGTTGAGGGTTTTTTTAGTGCTTGGGATATTTTGGAGTAGGTTTTGGGAAATTAGGGGGAAACAGGGTTATGTTTCCAAGGGGCGGGAGGTGGGTGTGTGTGCCAAAAACTGGTCAACAGGCTTTAGCACAATGAGGCTGGCGCAGCTCTGTAGCGGACCTTTTTACCAGCAAAAGGAAAAGCTTTTTGCCAGCTTGAGTTACTTTCCCAAATAAGTTAACTGTACTGATGAGGGTTCTCTTCCGTGTGCGATGGATATGGGAGGGCTTGCTAATACAAGATGTGGAAGCTTCTTCATAGACCTGATTGACACTGCTGTGGTAGCAAATCTTTGTTGTGTTGACCTAGTTTCTGAGAATCCAGAGATGTGACTTAGGGTTCTTTTATCAAATAATACTAACGTCAGTTGTTCAGTCTCTTTATTCAGAATGTACTTAGGAGGGGAAAAAAAAAAAACAAACGAAAAAAAAGCCCACCACCAAACCTCAAAACTCAGTGTTTTAAACAATCTAAATACAAGAATGTTTTCAATAGTATTTTAATAATCAAAAAAAAGGTGTGATTTAAAAAAATTAAGTTTGTGCTAACATGATTAAACACATGAGAGGTTTTAAAAAACTTAGTCTTGTATGCTTAGGTATGTGGGAGAAATACAGGGAGGAAAAGATACCGTACCTGCGGTTTTATGCACACTGGTAGATTTAATATCTTGTTATCCCCCTGACTGTGTTAGAGCACATCTAGCACGAGCATCTAGAGCGTATTTAGCCTCGCGCTACCACCTCCCTGTAGTGAATCTGATCTCTGATGAAACCGTAAAGAGGAGGAGGGCAACGAGTTACCGCTGGACTGAGGAGATCGTCCTGGAGGGTAGACGAGGTGAAGAGCATAGCGGAACGAGTACGGATGGAATAATTGCAGCAGGATGTGGCAAGGAGTTTCAGAAGCCAAAAGATGAGATGGCACTGTGTCTAACAAGGGGAGTCGGGCAGTGGTCTTCGTGCTTTTGCTTGAGGAGGGCGACTTACAGGCTTAAATAATAACCATACTACGGACTTGCCTCTCCAACTAACCTTTGCTGCAGATTATTTTTGTAAATTACTTTTCCCTGCTTATCCCGTCTTCCCCTTGCCCTCAGCAGTGGATAGTAAAAACAGACATCAGTTCTTCAATTCACTCTGTGAATGAATTAGCTGCTATGAAAACCTTGGGGTTTGTTGATGTTGATAATGATGTTGCATATTAAGAGAATCGTTTCAGGACGTCTGCCTCTTAACACGTGCTGCTATTTTTGCCCTTTCACTCCACCAGAAATATGTGTATCCCTACAACCTGGAGAAGGTTGCTTAAAGCACCTCCCCGTTTTTCAGCAAATGAATGTTCATTTCTATGGAAACAGGCCTGGCAGCCAATCTCAACGCGGCAAAAAGCACTTGTTTCTGCTGCCTGAGATTTGTAAATACTGTTTTCTCTCAGAGAATTTAAACAGACTCCTATATCAGGGAGTAGTGTAAATTTTGAGACGGGGAATTAAAAGGAAAGTAGGGGAAAATAATAATATTGAGCGCTCTGCTTTGCCTCATTCAGCAGGCAGAATGATTTGAGCTGAATGTAAATCGTACATCTCTATGCAATTTTCCCATTTCAGTGAGACGCCTCATAGTGTTAGCTTTACAAACATAAAATGTGACAGGTAGGATACAGTGATGTTAGTGTCACTTGTGGGGGAGCTCTGTTATGGGTGATAAAGATACAGTTGAGGTATATGTTTTAAAAAGCGGG